>CM055972.1:46745000-47345000 GCA_029531755.1 Holothuria leucospilota | reverse complement strand
CAGGGTGTACAGTTCTGGGTGGAGTTCTGGGTGGGTTTTCAGACTCCAAATGGTGCTCTCTTTTGCAAAGACTTCGAACAGTATGACCATATGTTGGAAAAATCTCATTATTTAGCGTAATTTATGCTTCGTTCAGCTTGTTCTGGTTTGAGAAATATTTGTTTATGCAAGATGGCTGAGATGCAAAATGGTGCCATCTTTGGCAACAAAACTTTTAACTGATTAAATGTCTAGAAACAGGTTGTCCCCTGAGAAATTTTCGATTATAGATGGTGGTTTAGTTGCAAGTGGCATTATCATTTTTCAGTCTCTCAAGTAGTTCATGAATTAAAATTAAACCACCATTTTTAAGTAAATCTAGAAAACCAATATGTATTGTACAAATAGGCAAAATGAAGAGTCCGGGAGATTCTCCCGTTTGGAGGAAAACCCAAATTCTCCCGAATGGGTAAAAAGGTAAAAACTTATGCAGTGCATTGTATAGGCTTTCTAACCTGGCAGAGAAAAGGTTTAGCAAGAACGAAAACCACTCAGAAACTTGCGTTTTTTCTCAAAACGGCGCTGTAAACCACCAATTATGGCTTTTCGGTAGCTATGACAATACCTCTTCCATTACATTACACCGACAAATATTGCAAGCGGTTTCCTATCCTGATCCCCGGGGCGGAACTACTGATGTAGATGACTGCGTGTGACCATTCATGCATACCACACTGAACCAGTAACAGTCGAGCTGTAATCTTCATGTGATTTACATCCATTTGGAATCAGTGCTGAGTTTGTATCCATTGAATTGCAGCCCATTCAGGGCCAATCCCGATTCTGGGCCCTCGTCTTCTGGACCAGTTCCAAGTCCATAAAATGAAAACCGACTGGGAGCCCTCAATTGAGTCCGACTCCTGCCTCGTGCGTGACAGTCCTGGTGTTACTTCACATCCACACAATCAGCAGTGGCAGGCCGTAGTCAAAGGGCGCAGGGCCCCACCCCTTAGAAAAACCCTTACAAATTTTGAGAACAAACACAGCTACTGGTTAACATGTCGTAACGTATCGCACCCCTCTAACCCCCTCCTAGAAACGATTTCGCCCCTTCCAATACCTTGTCTGACCACAAGCCTCAGTAGTGGTAGTAAGATGCAAAACCCAGCTTGTCAGACAAGGTTTTATTACTGCCCAACTTAAAGAGTTTACTAGACAATTAAAAATTGAGGGCAGTCGGAAAAATTTACATATATATCTCTGCACAGCAATATCCTATTAAAAATGAGCATTACCCCCGATGGGCTTCGTGTCAATTTCTGTAGTGTATATTTTCTCTAATGTTTCAGATATGATGTGTATTCAAAAGAGGGGCAGCTAGAAAATTCACGGCAGTTATGTTACGACGTTAAATGTGGAGGTAACCTATGACTTACACACATTACAACTACACTTAGGGTAAAACTAATCAACTAAACAATCAGGGCACTCCAAATTTAGATCAAAAATTGTTTTCTTTCGGAATTAAATTTCAGAAGGGTAGATTGTGGATGAAAGACCCACGCAAAATGACCTGGATTGAGATCAAGGCCTCTAAGCTTCCGATTGCTCAGCTTCATTGCTCCAACGCCACCGCCTTATCCACCCGGCCACAAAACCGGCTTCATAGAATGGGGCTCAAGCTGAAAAGCATAAAATGAGGGATGAGTTGGGTTTTTTGTTGTTGTTGGGTTTTTTTTTTGTTTTTTTAGTTTTGTTTTTTTTTTCTTTTTTTTTTTCTTTTTGTTTTTCGTTTTTGAAGATTGTTACAAGAAGCAGGTGGATGGGATGAAGTAGTGTAGTCTGTTCGCTAAGGCGTCCTTGTCCAATGGCAATGGCCAGATGATCTCAATACTTACCCACACAGTTACTCTTTAGGTCATTATCAAGAAGCTGTTTGGGGATTTTGACCCCTAGAGATATCTTTTGAATGCCGAAGCAGGGTTGACCGGAACAACCTAGGGATCCTTTGCTCTGGTGTCTTTTCTGTAACTATCCAATACTTCAATTGATAACTTGTATTTTTTCGCGATGGTTGTTGGTAGTAAGGAAATGTCGCAACCGAAAAGAACAAGAACCGGTTATCATAATAATCGGCATTTATTCTTGAAACCATCTAGACCTTACTTCAAAATGTCGACGATAAGTTAAAACTGGTGAAATCTGTTCGATGGTAATAGACAAACGATTATCCTTTCATAGTCCCACAATAACAGCCACAAATTTGCACAGACTGAACAGAGAGTTACGCAGAAGACAGAAATAGATGGCGCTATTAACAATAGAATAGTAAGGTTATTGAATGAATAATTTTCGGTGTACAATAATTTTGAGTTTGGAGGTAATAGCCTTCTGGACTGATTAGTTCAAGTCCTATACGTCTTATGCCCGTTGATATTGAACAAGGAGGTATTAACTCTGTATAACTCAGCAGCTCTAGACCTAAATCCTACAACTACAAGAACTTATATTGCAAAGTGTAAATAATGGATTCCATTTGTCCAGCTTTCTTTTTTCACTTCTTCAGCTGCTAGGATAAAAAGTGTTAAAATTTATTCTCCCAATTTGAAATGGTGGGTTACATAGTCATATAAAATGTCCTTCTTGTACAACTCAAATTGACTGCTTTTGTTTTCTTTTAAAATGAAAATATTTAGATGGCCTTGGTAAGTTACTCGTTTTCTTTCATAACATTTTGTCAAATGGTCAATTTTTATGAAGATTGGTGGAAAATGTACCTTGCAGTGAGCATGATCTTTAAAAAAAACTTGTCCCAAGTGGTGGCGTTTTTCTTGTGAGACGTAAACACAATGGCGTTCAATCAAGTAAAACCCAACATGTTGGGATAATCATACAAAAATGAATATAACTTGTTGCGTGGACCAGTTAAAAGTTCAGTAAACTGAGTTTTGAGTTTATAAAATGTATTATCGGTCATAGGTCCGTAAACTGATGTTTAAACAGAACATGCAGCAAGTTCCTTTTTTCAATTTGTCCTAACGTATTGGGTTTTACAGTGAATAACAAAACATGGACTTATACGGTCTTGGCATATGAGGTTTAGAACTTTGCTCTCCTTTCTGTCATCTTACTTACATATGAATCTTTACTTCTCTTGTAAGAAGTGCCCCCCAACTCTCCGAGTAATCGACTGGGACTTGCAGCACTAGGTATTAAAGTCCCTTCACAACAGGTTAAAAGGCAACTTTCATTCATCCAGATTATCCCACTTAAGTTTACTTTTGTCCCCTTCTTTAATCTCGACAGTTCTCTCAGCACCTCCCGCTGATCAGTTTCATTGCCCCAGACCAATCGTATAATCAGGGGCGTAGCTAGTTTGAAATCTTAGGGGGCCTAGGTACCAAATGTGTGTGTGTGGGGGGGGGGGTTCACGGCATTAATCGCGGTCCTTAAAAATTTTATTACAAATTTTATTAGGATACACACAATTTCTAGGGGGCCTTGCAAACATCTGGGGAGCCCATGCCCCCCGTAGCTACGCATCTGATTATAATGCTGAAGACGCCACACAAGCTTTCCACCCCTTCCTACAAAATATGCTCTATAGGCCTTACACCTTGTAATTGAATAATCTAACTGTCACTGTTACCTGCCAATACAGTGTACACCAGATGAACAACTCTGGTGTGCAATTCACACATCACTGATCTGTACATACCATCGACCAATCAGAACATCTGACATTATACAGGCGCGGATCCAGACATTTCGAAAAGGGAGGGGGCTAAAAGACCCCTTGAATATCCTCCTAGATTAACATTACGCTAATTTTCCCGTATTTGTTATTGTTGATGTGGCGACAAAAGGGGGCTGATCCCCGAAAGCTCCACCCCCCCCCCCTTAGATCCGCCTCTGTTATACCTTACAATACCGCACAATATGAATTTACTTTTTCTAAATGCCCGGGCCGTTCGGCTGAATGACGATAACCACACTATAAAAACTGTTGGGTTAACCTTTACTCCTGGTTTAGATACTTACCTGGCGCAGGAGTGTCCGTGATCACGACGGCGGAGCTTCCAGTGGGACCTATTCTATTCAGCCAGTCTAGAACGGGACCACTGTCAGGTGGTGTCAGTTAAGTCACTGTTTGTCCCTTGGGAACGTTGTTACTCCTTCGGGGAGCAGAACTCTTTCGGGAGTATTGTTTGGTTTTCGCCCCTGGCTCTTCGCCAGAGAGTCAGGGGACTTTTGGAAAAAAAAAACCTGGTTTAGAACGAGACCACTGTCGGGTGGTGTCAGTTAAGTCAAAGTTTGTCCCTTGGGGACGTTGTTACTCCTTCAGGGAGCAGAACTCCTTCGGGAGTATTAATTGGTTTTCGCCCCTGGCTCTTCGCCAGAGAGTCAGGGGACTTTTGAAAAAAAAAACCTTTACTCCTCGTTTGGGTCCCCGAAGAGAGTGGACGTTCCCGATCCCCGCCGGGTACGTTCGATCTCTTTGGGAGTTTTGGTTTTGTTGCATGTAAATAGTTGTATATACTGTAAATAAACTGTAAATAGTGATTTGAGTGTAGCAGGTGGACCACCCGTATCCCTCCGCGCTGTGGTTGCCTTCGGGCATTTTGTTGTCTTTGGGCGTTGTTGCCTTGGGTGTGTTTGTTGCCTTTGGGCGTGTGTTGTTTTGGCCTTGTGTTGTTGTGGTCGTTGGTGGTGGGTGTGGTGGTTTCCTTTTGTTGGCGATGGCAAAGACTTTCGTTTCCTTTGCTGAGTGTTGATGGTGAGAGCATTTTGGCTATTCTGTTGGGTGCTTGTCGGTTGCGTTTTGCTCCGATCCGGTTTGGGTTCTTTGTTCCTCAGTGCCTGTTTCTATGTACTTAAAAAGCTCACCTTTACCCCTGGCGCAGGACCATCCGTGATCACGACGGCGGAGCTCCCAGGTGGGACCTACTCTATTCAACCAGTCTAAGTACAACGGGACCACTGTCGGGTGGGTCAGTTAAGTCAAAGTTTGTCCCTTGGGGACGTTGTTACTCCTTCAGGGAGCAGAACTCCTTCGGGAGTATTAATTGGTTTTCGCCCCTGGCTCTTCGCCAGAGTCAGAGGACTTTTGGAAAACACCTTTACCCACGTTGCTTACTATGCCTCCTTACTAAACTATTGGGTAAAAATTACCCAAGCTGGTTACAAAAGTATACCCATTGCTCGGTAAAGTTTTACACAAAGAGGGTAATTTTTGACCAACTTGAGTAGTTTTTGTCCAACAGTTTAGCAGGAGGCATATGTAACCAACCTGGGTAAAAGTTTACCCAAAAGCTTGTAGGGTGCAAGTGTTACCAAATGAGAAGTTCTGTTCCCCGAAGGAGCTACGTGGCTTCGGACACTTTTAGCTTGATATGACCAACCTCTCAACCTTCTGACATTAAGACTTCTACTCATAGACCTGTCATACGAGGCGGTTCTTAGCTGGCTAAATAGAACACATACTACACAATCTTTAGTTTGAATTAACCCACTTCTTATGTCAATCAACGTAAAGCAATTACATCCGCTGAACATCCTCATTGTGTTTTGTACTCATCGTTGTATAAGGCCACTAATTTATTGCCCCATTGACTTACACACTAAACCATGCTACTTCTCTGGTTAAAGCTCACAATGAGGACTGTTCTGGTATTTTCATATTTCCATACCATCACCATTGTTGAACTACAAAGGTCTGCATGATAGGTACATGTTTTCAGCCCCTGATCTCTATTCAGAGACGGCACTTCACAGAGCGGAGTAATGCAATCAAAAATGGACTAAAATTGGACAAATTGCCTTGAATTTTGGGGTCTGTATTTCAACTCACTGCCTCCAAACACCATATGAAAAACTGATCACATTTTATAAGTAACACGGTCAGAAACAAGCTCCCAAAATTTTTTAATGGACTTAATTTGTCAGGTAGTATTTTTCGGCGTAAGAACATTTGAATTAGTGGTCCGCTACCTGTAGAGAAAATTAGATGGCAGTATGCTAAAATAGGAACATTTACAACTTAGGACAGTTGGAACTCTTTGAAGATAAAAAGTGCTTGGCGCCATCGCTTTCAAGGTTAACAAACTAGAAAACATCATCAATGGTATAGCGTCCGGTCTGGATTGCTACTGCACGAAAGTATGTAAACTTTTGCCAAGACGATGGTTTTCTACAAATGCCTGTGTTCTTCGTTTTGCCACAAGTGGATTGGATTTTAGACCTGTACCACAGCCGACAACACATCTGAACCAACTTGACCGTCCGAGTAACGTTTCCTTACTTCCGATGATCTGTTTTCTCTCTGCGATCGATTTTGAATAGCCATACATCAATGGTTGTGATGAACATAACTGAAATACTATCACTAAAGCACCATTAAAATGAATCAGGACCAGGAAGAAAGTTTCATTTCCCAAGAACTGTTGGTAACGCCGGGTGGTGTAGGCCAATTTTGTGGAAAGAATCGCTATGGAATGTTCAACGGGCCTGCCCAAGACAATCTCGTTGAGGAAAAGTTTTCCATAGCCGTACGAGATGAACGGAAACAACAGGGGACTGGTGATCAGCCATCATCAAAGAGTAATTCTTCAAGTACTGCCTCTAATTATGATTTGCTATGTGAAAATGACGGTGAATCGCACAGCTACCTTCGACGCTGTCCTGAAAGGAGCACCCAACGAGTACTGAGTTGGTCAATGATTGAAGCTAGTGTTTCAAGTTGTGGGGGGAGTCGTCGATGTTACTTCTGGGGCTGTTCTGTCTGTCGACGGAAAAAGACTACTTTGACCGAAAAAAGGCGAGCGGCGACTCAGAGAGAGAGGCGTCGCTTATGTAAAGTCAACGCGGCTTTTGAAATACTGAAGAGAAAGACGTGCACCGATGCTGAACGACGGTTACCGAAAGTTACGATATTGAGAAGTGCCATTCGGTATATCGAAAAGTTGCAAACTATCTTACACCGTGCTGATGAAGAAGACACTATAAGTCGGCACGAAGAAGTTATGGGAAAAAAATTGGTGAGTAGCTTAAAAGTTCAACTGATTGTGCCATGTGGTTTAGAGTTTGGGGTGATCCTGTGAGACATTTGGTGATGCATGCACATTTATTGATACTCCGGCTTATTTGTCATTACTAGTATATACCCTTTCCCAAGTACCACACATGCGTAACGCACTAAGTCTTCGTTGAGTTTATCGATATACGAAAATCAGGGTGTGGTAGCCACACATGAGAAAATCTTTCCCCCTGAAGACCGGCGCAACGAACTGGCCGACCACGGCACGAGAGGGCCGATTTTTTTTGACGTCATTTAACCACAAACGATTGTTTGCTTGGTCGGAGCAAATATTTACCCAGCATGAGAGCTAGGAACTGACCATCGTTCTGTAGCAGTTTTCATGCTAAAAATTATCGATAATTCCATCAAATCTGGACCGATTTTTCTGTTTTAAAATTTGTTTTAACGTCAATTTATCCATTAAGTTCAGTTTCAGCGAATAATTTTGTATAACTGAGCAAATTACTTAATGTCCACTGCAAAGGAGTTAACCGCAAAAATGTGACATCTGGAGAATATAATCCTTGAAGCAGATGCAGGCAATTTTGTCCTTCCTTCACGGGAACAAATTCTCTAATGAGGGAGCCGCTGCGCAGGCTATTCCTCACAGAGCCAGAGGCCCGCCTTACGTTGGATCGAATTAATAATTATTTTCAGTTTGGGGGGGGGGGGGGGAGGGATTTTTACGATTCCTGTTAAGAAGATAATCGCCTTATTTTTCTCTCTTACAGGAAGTGATTTCTCAAGGCAATTCTCTTCCCTCAATCACATCTTTTTCAGTGTCTTCACATTGTAACAGAATGAGTAAGTAGACAAAGAAATTATTGTATTTTGGTGCAAATATTTTTTTATATCCATCACTTATTTGTATAGGATGATAGACAATTTGAAATTAAGTATCTCGGTAAGTTTCGTTCATTTTCAAGACCCTCCACACACTATACACAGACAGAAATTCACTGCTTCGTAGATCATAATAATTTGTTCACCCAAACTTTCAAATTTCCACATAATTTTACAACATTCATAACACATTGTATATATAGGCCTAATGATACACATTTTCACCCCATCAAAGGCCAAAGAAACATCTAAAACTTTGCCGTTTGAACTCTCCTAAATGGAGGTCTGGCAACATGAAATTTATTCACAGTAGCTATATGAAGTGGGTATTAATAAAATCGAATTAGCAACAATTTACATCAAAATCCAACAAATGTTTGCATTTTAAAGAACAATTTCTGACTTAACCTGCAGCATAAATAAACATTGGTATACACGTATATGGGACCCTTCGGATGGGGCGCATTTTTGGCCTGAATCTCTAAGCATTATTAGAAGAATTTTTCCCGAATATTTCTACAGACTCTGCCCGCAATTGGGGGTTGTCCAAAACTTTTGGGGTACAGTGCAACCTTCCGCCTCATATGCTTATGATTGCATGAACCAGAACAGACAACATGGTTTTCCTATCATCCTTTTTCAATCTTCATTTCAAGGACATTTGTAACATTGATATGCCCTGGGGTGGGGGTTATTTTGCATGTACAAAATGCCTTCTTGAAACTTAATGTTAATATCTTTTACAAAGATGTGAAAAAGCTGGCAGTAAATTAACAATAATTTATACAGGGTTAGCAAAAGCACCACTGACGGTGTGCAACACTCCACAAGTTTGCTGCCCCCTCCCCATTGAGTTATCGCAGATGACTTTGAAGAGGTGTATTTGGAAATGGTAAAAGAGTCAGTAATAATCTCATTGTAGGCTATCTTTCATTAAGGAACTTAAAGAGAAAATGCAGTCACATCAATCGGAGTGAGTATTCCCGGTCACTCTAGTTCATGAATGGCCTATTTTGATTACGTGACAATATTTTTTGTTAGTGAATTGTAAAATCCAAGGAGGATTTCTCCTTGCTTTATCTATTGTTTACAATAGTTATGTTCAAAACGTCTTCAGAGTTGCTTGTAATGCAATAAGAGGAGATTTGCAAGAGTTTGCTGATTTTTCAAAGCCTATAATTTATTGCCTTTAAAGAGTAACCATCGACTGGAAACACCCCTTTCTTTTAGCATGTCCCCCACCCCTTTCTTTAGCATGTCCCCTACCCCTTTCTTTTAGCATGTCCCCCATAGGCCTACATTCAATTCTAAGGAACGTTTACTGCAAACACCAAACTAAAATTCCAATTTCAGGCAATGTCACCATATGTTACGAGAGAAAAACAAGCGTCACAGTGCACGACCTCGGCTTAATAAAAATCCTTTGCTATTTGTTTTACCCGAGGATAGTACAGGAGATGTTGTAGGTGTCATCACTTTGTTTCGTTTGATTACAATAATTTAAAATTTCTCTGAATAAATTGGAAACCCGATAAGGTCACCCAGGGACAATGTAAGACTTCGTGGAGCGATCTTTAGACTACTTGCTCACCCTCCTTCAACTTATCTGCTTTAACGTTGAAGAAGAACTTTTCGGGCAGCTACGTAGGCAATTCTTATGTCGTGACAAAGTCTCTCAAAATTTCCTTAATCGACGCCTTCATCTTCCATTGCAGAGATTTAGATATTGTCACGTGGTTTGAGAATAAGTATAACGATACGGCATTTTCCACATAGTTCAACGCACGTTCAGTATGGACGCGTTTGCTCACTTGACCAACTACGCAGTTGTCTGTTGATGGTGGGCTATTTCTTTAAATGATATTTACCCATCTCTTTATTGGTATAAACCGCATTTGATTAGCATGTTTCATTTGCAAGTTGTCACTTGAAATGTAGATACTCTGGGTTCCTAAATATATTTGAAGTTATGCAAGACCTGCTTTAAAATACTTCTTTTCAGAGTGTAAGTCGCTTACGTTTTTCTTTCATATGTTCACACTTGATCTCTCTGAAGTCGACTTTTTCGGTGTTTTTTTCTTTCCTCCTTTCTTTTTCTTTCGTTTTAGGAAAGAGTAACTCTCTGACGAGTTCGCTGGATCAGTTGACACAAATGGTGGCAAATATCCCAAAGGCACCTCGTTCTGCTTGTTCGAAGTAAAATGTGAACCTATACTGCGAGAGTTGCTGCTCGACGGATGTAACGTGTACAATGTACTCAAACCGTGCAAAGTGTAACGTGTAAGGTGTACGTGTTTTGCACGGATGACGTCCCAGCACTTCGAAAAGTTGACGTCATAAAAAAGAAATAGTACTGATAACAATAACTTAATGTGCCTACTGCAGAAGGAAGTTAATGCATGGAAATAGTTGTATTTTGTGCTGACTGTATTTTGTATATTCAGTTTAGCACTGTATAGTCAAATAGTTGTCAGTTGCTGCCCTACCGGTACTAACTCACGTCATTACCCTTGCTCATGTCCGAACTGTATGTATGTTACACGGTTTCAATACATAACCAGATCCGTAGCTAAAAAGGTACTCCGAGGCAAAATAGACTCCAAGGGGGTGGGGGAATGCTTTTAGAGGCAAAGTCTTTTGATGACTTAAAACAATAGAAATGTTTTGTAGTCATAGAAATTATGAAGCGGAAGGAAAGTCCTCTAGGGGTGAGCCAGTCCGCTCCCTTGCCGCATCTGACTGTCTGGCTTGTGTCAAGTGAAGCCAAATTTTAAGAAATCCATAACTTTTCTAGGCAATATTAACTTGTTCTCCGAACAAGTTGAATTTTACTGACGTCACGCACCAGATGGAAATTCACAGAAAATAACAATAATTACTGAACGAAAGAGTCCACGCAAGGAGATGATGATATACTATACCTCGCAGGTCCAAGTTCGAGTGTATGCCAATTTAGACAAATACAATGATCTAACATACTATAAAAATTTTCTGCAGCTGTGGTTTGGTGGGGTTCTAGATCACAACACAGCAGCAAGTTTCGTCTTCAACAATGTGGATCCAGGCACTGACACTCCGGAAGTAAGCCGTCAATGGCGTTGTTAAGAAAGGGCCATTAAAAGCAAATCTGTCAGATCGAGGTATAGCTAGGGACTGGTAAGGGGGCGACTTGTCTACCTAAGTTTTTTTTTTTTGCTGGGGGAGCGGAGTTGTAAGCACACATCTTCCTGGAGAAATTTTTCCAGTCTTGTCGGTTTATCCAACTTCCACTTCGAAAACGAAGACTGGCTACGCCCCTGTGTCAGACAATCTGTAAATGAAAAGATTTAGTCCTATTACCATTACCAATAGTTCCTATTACCATGACTTTGTCGGAAAAAAACCTTCCTTGTAAGGACCTGCGCCTTTTAAACCTATCCCTATCTAATGGGAGTCGATGGGGCTTCGACCCTCCATCCTGAAAACAACTTCCTGCCCGCGTCAGGGGCGTTATTCCTCTTGTGCTTACCAGTACCATAATACAAGAAAACATAGCACACCAACTGTTCAGCAGGGAAGTTTATATGTTGCCTATTTGACCGCGTGTGTATTACATGCCAAGCTTTTCCAAATTAGACTTATTACTGCAGATACCATATAGTTAAAAAAATGTAGTCGATGATTTTAATACACGTCCGTGAACGTAGTTACCCACCAAAATCATTAACTTTCGTTTCAACCAATGAGTACGTCAAAGCCATCTAAAAATCATTCAGTGTTACGACACGACGTCTTAAGTGTTCGTTAGGCTGTTAAAAACATACATATCTATGTGTCGCTGACGAAAATCCGAAGATGGAAACATGCAACAGCAGGTGTTACACCATAGTAAGTTAAGCTGAGCGAAACCTAATAGAGATACTAAGATCAACGAAAGAAATAGACATGAATTATAACCGTTTATAGTTGGTCTCACTTACAAAATTAAATTCTTAGACTTCCCATAAATATCTTTAGATTGTTTTATAGAACTTTTATGGAAATCTGTATACTTTTTAAGGCATTTCTGGTCGATATTTCTTAAGAAATTTTTTAGCAGAACCTCTAAAAAATGTCTCCAAAGAATCTTTATATATAACCTTTATAATAATCGCTATAGAATTTGAGTCTTTCCATAGAATTTGTCTAGACTCATTAGAGAATCAATTTGACAGATATGGTCTGCAAAATATCACAATATAGAAAATTGAATGTCTGTAGGATTTATACACTTAAAACGTTATAAAGATATTTTGGAGAGATTGTGTGATAGGGCTTTTTCTTTTTCTAACAGCTGGGATGCGGTTGTTTGTAGCTTCCGCTACACAGCACTTCCGCCTCTGCTATGGACTAAACGAAACATTTAGTGAGAATAATTAGACTTGTCTCAAGTCCTTTTACATGTTCAATCAATTCCATTTTTTAAAACCTTAAGTTATTCAACCTTTTGAGGTGTTGTTCGTGCAGTCTGAGTTTTACCGTCTCCACGGAGTCATTTGTTGGTTTTTCTTACAAAATATGATTATATGCAAGTTTTTATTCCTAGAGTTTTCCTTTTATTAAGAATATAGGATAATGGATTTTTTTAGTTCACCTAAAACAAGATTTTGAGTCTGATTCCACGCTAAATTACAATATATCTCGGTCTGACGGTGGATCAGTTCTCTCTTAATAGTGTTTGGTATTACATTGAAAGTGCATTTGAACTTCACCGTGCAGTGTAAGCCGATGATCAAAGACTATTCTGGTCGTAAACAGCATAATACCTAAAGCATTCCTAGTTGTTTGGAAGCCCTAAGCTCTCAGAGCACCTATAGGAGAGTTTTAACATGAAATATTAACATACTTTCAACAAGGAAGGAGGTAAGTGGTCCTCTGCCGTAGGCTTAAAGGGATCGCTATCGCAGAGATGCTGCATTCCGCAGTGTTTTGAAACCGATCAATCGGAAATGTCTTGCCGTCGAAAGGATTATCTTTGATGACAAGAGATCATTTCTAGTGTTTTTTACCAGTGATGCTGGGGAGGGGTTGTTTTGAGATAATTTCTGTAAGCTATGGTTCTTACTCTCTTCTTTTTCTTGGGAATATTGAGTTATCTTAAACTCGGTAACCTTTGTCTTATTTCCTTACCTTCATCGCGTTGAATAAATTGGAAGTTTTACCTGTTTATCATGGTTTAGTTCTCTGCAATTCCTTATACATTAGAGACCCTATAGTGGGTCTAGAGACCCACTATAGGGTCTCTGTTATACATAGCACAGTAGCGCCATCTATTTCTCCACTACTGGTAAGCCTTGTTTGTATACACACAACGAACTGTATCGCCTCCGTAAAATATAAAAGAGCCTTGTGCCGTAGAAAGGGAGCACGTTGGTGGTCTGGCAAAGACGTTACAAGATGAAAAGAAACTGATCAATGGACTTATTCCCCAGGGCTGTTACCCAAGAATAGGGACTTAGACCAGAAAGTTGCTAGAGTCTCAAGCAACTCCCTGTCAAGACCAGGCCCATAGCCAGAACAACCAATTTGGGAGGGGGGGGGGGACATCGATGTTGGAGTTTCCACGGCCTGGGTGAGGGGTCTAAAGGGAGGGTGTGTCCCCCTCCCGTTTGTAAATTTGTGCCTATTTTAAGGAATCTAGATGCAAAATGGTGCGATATTTTCCATTTTTTCTTCCTATATTTGTATTTCAAAAAGGCTGGTCACGTAATAAATTTTTCCTTCAGTGCAAGGCCTTTTATTGAAAAACTTTTTTAGAGGGGGGGGGGGGGCGTGCCCCCGTGGCTACGTGCCTGGCCAAGACTCAATTCCCTCGTCCGTTTTTCCTGGACTCAGAATTGACCCGGAATGGGAAGCCCAGGAAATTAACCCAGAATGGGCTGCACTAGACTCGGATTCAATTTCAGCCGAGTCCTCAAAAATTATATTACAGGAAAATCACTTCAGTGTTAGGATTTCTAATGCTATACAGAGTGCTTTTGTATGCTGACCTCACATAGGCTAATCACATACTTAGCCGAACTAAAATATAGGGGGAGATAGGGGGCTCGACTATGACGTAGGAAATGCCTATTACTAGCAATGACATTAAATAACTGTACATGTAAAAGAATTTAAGGCCACCAATATGTATGCGTGATATGTGACATCGTCCTGTTAGACTCAAGAATTTACAACATGGACAGCGCATACTACACTAACGTTATATACGTAGAGTGTATCCAACGTATGTAAACTTTTAAGGCCACCAACGTGGAAATGAGCCTTCGTATACAATGTTTGGACTTTCTCAATTGGTTTCGCAATACACTAATATACGACATTTTTAGACCAGAAACTTGGGCAGTTTTCAAGAAGGGACTGCAAGGCTCTGCAAAGATCAACAATAGGTAGGAAGAATTGCCATACTTCCTTTTCATCATACTATATTTTGCAGGCTCGTGCTGCCTTATGCAGCTTTCATTTACTGGGGGAGGTTCGATTTTATGAAAAGGGGACCATTATGTAACATTATCTTAGTAGTAGAGCGCCATCAGTACGTAGCGTAACAAGGAAATGTTGTCACAAAGAATCTTAGTTTACCGAAAACGGCACTTTCCAAGCCTTGTTAGTCGCTTCTAAACGTTCTAATTTTGGGATATCATGCGTTAGAAATTTTTACCCCCTCCTCAAAAAGGAACTGAAATTTACTGAAACCACTGGTGATCGCGAAAGTCACTTGTTGTTATGCATGCCTCCCTTTGAAAAGCGATATGTGTCGGGCAAATGTAAACATTAATGTAAATAGATAACTATTCTATTCGAAGGTATAAGCTATGTATGTCTGATCAGCCAGTGTTGACAAGATTTAATACAGCAGGAATAGTGCACAAGAAAACAGAGCAGTATTTGGGGGGGGGGGGGGGGGCAAAAGTCAATTTTAGCCTGAAGTTTGAATTTTTGAACGAGGTTGCCGTATCGGCTGTTTTAAAGTAAACATTGAATAGGCCTAGTTGATCAAAACCGTGGTGAGGGCTCCTGACAAACCTTTCTGTACAGTGACGAATCTCTGTTCTGATGTAAAGTTGTTTCCTTCTTATTTTAGACAAACTTAATTTTAGAAGGTGCTGAGATTCAAAATGACGCTATCATTTCCATCTTCTTCAAGTATGTTCGCACTTATTTAAAATAGAAAAAAACAATCAAGAAACTCCTTAGCAAGGGTAGAATGTTTTTGAAACAATCAAACAACAAGAGTCTGAAGGTCAGAGGTGGCTTGATGGTTGAATACATTGCATTGATTGTAGTCGACTGTTCGTGAGGTTCCCGGATCCGATCTCGGGAACCCACCTGGAAAGTTTCTGTTAGCTAAAAACATTGCTTGTTGGAAGTCTACTGTTGGCAGAATTGAAGCATTTTGGCAGTGATGCGGTAGTCTGTCTTCAATTTCTGGTTGTCATGGAAGTACTACACCGAGATAGTAGTTCCATGGTCCGACATATATAGAAATTGTATGATTCATACTCGCTTCAGATGTCCGCACAGTCAGGATGTATAAAGGGCAAGGATTGTCCACCCCTATCGACTTTTGCAAAAGTGGCTCAAGACTGGGGATACACTCAGGCCGTCGGTAGGGACGTTAAATGCCGGGAACAGGATTGGGAGCGATGATTAGTACGTCCTTAGCTCGTTACACTCCGAACACTAGTCGAAAAGAGGAGGAGAGTAGCCGTTGGTAGGGATTACCATGTCGGCAGTCCCTACGAACAGTAGGGACTACTGATCAGTACTGGGATCAGTATTTGGGATTAAAGTACGTCATTGGACAGTAACCTTTTTTTCTTGCAGGAGAGCCTGCTTATTTTGCCTAGTAAAAGGTCAAGAGAATGTGAAATTGTCTCTTTACTGGATGTACAAAGCAAAAGAACAGCGAGATATGGTCATAAGTTACATCAAAATCCACAAAATAATGAACATTTATAGTAAATTATTGCTTTTCATCTGAATTAACATTGAACATTTACGAAATATATGTACATATTACACATATATACATATGTATATATGATATATATAGCCTACATATGATATATATATATATATATATACATATTATGTGTGTATATATGTAATGTGTACATGTATATGTCATGTATATAATTATATTAATCTATGATGTGTGTGACATGTATGTTTCTTCATTCAACACTTTCATATCATATCATATCATATCTACATATATATATATATATATATATATATATATATATATATATATATATATATATATATATATATGTGTGTATATGTGTATATACTATTCATCTTTGAAGCAGTTTGATGAATTTCTTCACTAGCGCCACCCTTTCCGATTTAAAATGCAGTGAATGTGTCGAGGTGTCCGTAGAGAAAATATGAAGATAGAGGCCCAGACAAGTTTGAACAAACTGTCCAGATAAATAGGTTATTAGCAGAAGGTCAAGTAATGGAAACATCAGCCGATGATTTTCACAATGAGCATAGCTTGGCAAACGACAAGTTGACTTAGTAAATTCCATTTTGCCCGAGTCCCCGGTAGTCTTGAGCTTTGTTGAGAATAATCTCTTCTGAAAGGCCATTCAGGAGTACTAGGTGCTTACCGTACCAGTAAATTATTTGGAGAACACAACGCGTGTAAAAACATAAGATGTGAATGGGGAGGGGGAAAGAGGGATAGAAATACTGACAAGATTACTCCAATCTAGGCGTCAAGTAAACTTTACTTATTCTTATGGAAGATTTGTACAGTCGTTAGCAATGATACTTTAATTAGTACGTAGGCTATTAGTTTAATTGTATTATTATATAGCGTCTTAAATCTAATGTGAAAACTTTGAGTAAGTAACTTTTGTCCTTCAAAGCAAGTTTCGAAATGATATTTTGTAGAGTACAAATGTTATCGAGTGTTTAAAAAAAATGATCCCAGAGCGTAGTAATCAAATGCTTTGTGGAAAATTGCTTGCAATATTTTCCATGGAACATCAAACGACATAAGCAGGTCTTCTAATTCTAATTTCCTCTTTATTTTTGATAAAAGCTAAAGAAAATGCATAAATAGGCCTACACCGAAAATTGTTTTGGCAATTTTGGTACAGGCTGTATTTTGTGTTTTCTCGGAGATTGGATCAATATGTTCAACCTTAAAGAACAGGGACACTGATGTCCTGTTGGGCCAATTAATGTCCCCTCTTCCGTAGTGTACCACCCTTGTGGGTGATAGATGCTACCGATTTCAACATGTCATTTTTCCGACTCGATGACCATCCAGATTTAAACTGACTTTTCTCCAAACAACGTTCTCACAAAATCAAATCGAAGCCTGATTTATCGTGGGAAATTATTTGTTGTATGAAACGCGCACCAATTTCGCGGATCAATTCTCTTCGCAGAAATTCTCGGAGACGATTTGGCGGGTAAATCAAGCGGGTACACTCACTTATTACGAGACCGTCCCTCCAGTGGCAACATCTCCGTCCCATTTCCGTAAGATTGTACTGTTGTGAAATGCGAGTTAGTTAAACGTTTAACAAGACCTGACTGCTCGACGGGGAAATCTTCTTAATCAGATCCGATTAAAACATTTAAAACCAAACTCCCTGCTACGGACTTTGTGGGCCCCAACTATTTGCAGACTAGAGTATTTCCTTAGAGAAATTAGACAGAACATTACACCGATTGTGAAATGTTACGAGTGAAAAACCTATGGGAGATAAAGCCCGCCCTCTTCCTTTGTTGTGTGCTAGCTGTTCGCATGAATGACCTTGGCAGAAATTCAATAATATGTTTTATGTGTTGTCGTATTGGGAGTACTTTACAGTGTGTCTTGGAATAATCGGACTACGGTTCTCAGACGAATCGTAAATCTGTCAGCTTTGGCTGATACTCCGCTGAGAACATGTAGCCCCGTCTTAATTGAATTTTTCTTTTTTACTTTATATGTGAATGTCAACAGATCGAAATAAACTCTCGTTACAGATGAGTTCGTTCCACTCGACTTGCTACAAGTATGTCATGTATTTTTTTCTCCTTGAAATTTTGTCCTGTTCTGTTTTCGTACTTAACCAGTTAACCGCCGCGAAATAAGCGGAACACTATAATTAAGATACAGCAGACAAAGGCTCGTATATTTTTTCTGGGTCAAGTTTGTTGAAGTAAAATAATTTTACAAGGCAGTCAATGTTACGTCTCTTTTTCGAGCAATGTTCTCCTGTGAATAATAAGTAACCTAATCAAATATAAAATATGTTTGCAAAATCGATAGCTGACTCCGAGCGACAAACTTAATTTTAGACACCTCTTTCACAAGGCTTATTTTTCTGAATTGTATTTATTTTCTCACTTGGAAAAGCCCTACATGAACCTTGCAAATTACCTTGCAAAAGTTCTTGTCTTACTACCAAAACGAAGAAATGCTGGGTAAGTAGTAGAAAAGGGTTGGGTTTTAGCAATCAACTGTTTTTGCAAATGGAATCCAGTTTAATAAAAAAAAATATATATATAAAGCTAAATTATGAAAATCGCGGTTAACTTTTCATGAAAAATGAGACTTGCTACAAACAGAAATATTACTCTGTAAATACACAAAGAGCTACCGTACTTTTATCGAGTCCCCTTGACTCCCTGGCGAAGAGCCGAAGGGCGGAACCAACGGTTTCTACCAAAGGAGTTCTGCTTTTTTTCCAAAAGTCCCCTGACTCTCTGGCGAAGAGCCAGGGGCGAAAACCCTTCGGGAGTATTGTTTGGTTTTCGCCCCTGGCCAAAGGAGTTCTGCTCCCCAAAAGAGCTAGGTCCCCGAGGAGACAACAAGGCTTGACATGACCAACCTCTTGACCTTAAGACCTCTACACCATGGGTTTGTAATGCGTGGTCCCGTTCTAGACTACATGGCTGAAAAACAGATACTACCCAATTTATCTTAAAAGACATGGTCTTAGCCAAAAGTCCTTTGCTTAGAGGTTAAACATTTACATACTAATTAGAAGCCTTGCAAAAACTATTGTAAATACTCAGCCTGTCAGGAATACTAAAAGTATTACATTCCTTTACCCTCCCAAAAGAGGTCGATAAATTTGTTTGAATATTCAACAATTTGTTTATCTTTAATTATTTGTGTATACGGTAATTTCTATTTGACACACATTTATGTTTTACTCTTTATTAATAATATTTACGATGTGTATTCATTGTATGTATTCACGTAAATATATGAATGAAATGAAAAGGTCTAACTTTTCGATTCGGAAGCCTGTTAAATTTCCATTAAAAAAGATAAACGACTTATGTTTTGTTTTATGAATATTCAAATGGTATCATTTCAGATTCACACAATCCTCAGGATTTAGTGTTCAGATTAATATTAACAATTAGGCCTACTCCTGAAAAGTAAAATATTTGCAGTAACTCGTGTACATTAATGAATGTTTATGGATACCTCTTCTAGGTTAATGAATATTAATAGTTCTTAATTTTCGATTCAAGGTGACAACATTATTAGAGTTAGATTATATAATTTTTATGAAAATAAAAGAAACATAACGCTGTTTACAAGTAAATCACTGCTTCGTGAGCCCATAGTGGTGTGTACCGTTATCAAACTGCTTTCTCGGATGTATAGTAAAAGTTTACGGAGTAAGAGCTTCGTCAGTTAAAGTGTCCCTAAAGGCTGGAATTACAAGCGAGTATATGTTTAGAGGTTGGAAAATGAATCTCATTCATCCAACTGTCATTCTCATAGCTTACTACTTTGCTGAGATATAAAATGTTGAAATTTGTTCCTTTAATTTGAAACATCCGATTGCGCAATACTTTGTGATGTACTTCTTGTACAACTAACATTACCTGCTTTTGTTTCCTCTTAAAATTAAAATATTTTGTGGCCTTGAAAATTTTACTGTTTTCATGCATAGCATGGTGTACGGAGAAGGCTTGTATAGTCAAGTCACCCTATGACAGTGAGACAGTGATCACATTCTGGCACAAGATGCAGTAGCTATCGAAAAAGAAAAAGAAAAACAAAGACTGTAATTTGGGTAGTACAAGAATGACACACAAAGATCTACCATTCTAAATTGAGCAAACAGGTTTCAACATTTTATATCTCGGCTCAGGAATGACCTGTGAAGATGGACCATTTACACTCATTGTCAACCTTTGTAATCACCATATCCTCACGTTCTGTTTTGTTATGTATCACATTCTTGTCTCGAGACATGCATATCATGCATGCCATCATGTCACAAGGTTAGGGTTAAAGATTGGGTGTTTGTAATATACATTTTTGAAATTTGAGGCACACTTTAAGTCCTTTGTCACTTACGGGTAGCAGCAGCTCCTTGTTCACATTTTCAGGTTATCGACACTAGATGACCACATTCTGGATAAATATGACCTGGATCTTGACCACAGAGTATCCATACATTTCCAAGTAGCCAAGGAACCCTGGTTTTTGAAGTTTACCTCGAAAACGATACACCAAAAAGTTTGAATGTTATTCAGTGCTTTAGCGTTTGACCAGTATTTCAAAGTAGGGAGCTGGAAGACAGCAATCTTTAATTTAACTAGGGAAATGTATATTTTACTGCTATTTCCTGGTTTGTATAACCAAGAAATGTACGGCTTATTTGTGTCAACGTTGCTTGTTAAAAGACTAAATTTGACATGGGAGATTTTGGAGTACATGGGTTATACCTATCAGGACTTATAAAAGTCAACTTAATCTAGCAGCATCATGCACCATGGTGCGAGTATATTGTTTTGCTGAACTACGTGCATCAAATATGCCAATACCTTTCTGTAAAAGAAGTCTATTTTACGTATCACACAAAGGAAAATTTCTTGGATTGTTTACAGGTTTCGAATTTGCCAGTTTCACGACGCATGCATCAGTGAATTACTTTTTCCCATGAAGACGTAGGCACCAGCATTAATACTGTGCATGAACATAATTTGCCCGAACGATTTGCGGAATTGAAGTGACAATTACCTGCAATTTGCAAGGTATGAAAAGCAAAAATGCAACTTTTTGCAATTTAGTAAATGACACCAAGCAGATCGTATACAACTTAATGATAAATACACATGTTTTAAAAAAAGTGAAAAAAGTGAGAATATTACGAAAACTGGCAAGTAGTTCTACAAGGTCTCACACATGTGCTGCAGTGTAATTGAATTTTTTAACTTGGGGCAAGCTTTCTCCTGCATTTGGGATCGTAAACAGTCATTATAATACTTATTTCTTGAGGAAATACACGAAATTATTGCAAGTAATATTTTGTACTGTGCATGTCACTTTTTGTTTAATTACAAAGGGGGCAAAGGGGAAGCGATGAGTTACGTGAGAAATGGCCAACGCAAAGTTTTTAGTGAAGAAAGTTGGAAACTTTTATTGCAAAAATCTGAAAGTGTGAGGGTTTTATAAAGACGATTTGAAAAAATTGTTTTCATGATAGAACTTGCTCTCCTTGAGAGCTCAAACAAGTAAACCGTCGGGAAGATTGGTCGCCGTCAGGGATTACATACTTAATGATACCCTTTAAGGCTCTTTGACAAAATTGGACAATTTCTCTGATGGGGACCAGCCTTCCTTGAACGGAGGGAGGGGGGACGACCCTACCTTTCACCACTCCTGATTGGGACCGAGCGACGTATTTCAGAATCAACAGCTTTTATCCAGGGTCAATGAGAGTTCCGTAACTATAATTTTCACAGCTCCTTTTTTCAATTGCTTGTTCAAAAGAATGGGGCATGATACCAACAACTCCACGATCTCATAAAAGTTGTATCATTGGGGAGGGGGTAGGGTTGGTTGTAAGAAAGGCCTGAAAGATAAGTTTAGAATATGAATGGAAGCTGCAGGAACTCAACCAAATTGCACTAAATTAGATATCTCATTCGTAATCTTGAATAACAATTAGGTAACCGCTTTTCTCTACAAGCAGACAAGCTGGATGTTCCTTCCTCTTTTCTTGAAAAGAAGGCGTATCACTGACATTGGACATCACTTATAGGTCAGTCCCGTAAAGAATGCAAATTTAACGGAGTTTATTCTCTTCACAAGATGTTCTGGAAATGGTTACTATTGTCACATAGTTTAGTTCTCACAACACATTCAATGAACCCACTGGCAAAAAAAAAAAATGGATTAATCCGAGGAATTATTTCTTGTAGTGAGTGTGACTCTTTGTCAGTTTGTAAACATGGAAACCGACGGCATTCGGGGTCTGTATGGAAAATTTCGTCCGTTACTTTACTACTTCAAAGTTGGATTGCCATGGAAACGACACAAAACAAACTTATAAAGAGAAAAGGATATAACAAACTTTGTTTTTATTTAGACTGATTCATTTTGTTTCAAGTTTACATAAATAAAGAATACTAAATGTATAAGAGATAGAGTTGGACGGCGGGCAATTATCCTGTTCACAAGGATAAAAATAACAGGCTAACACGAATACGGGATTTGTTTTCATACTTATAGCAAGTCCATTGTTGTTTTCCTTCAAAATCCTGAAGACAATAACTCACGCGCAAAATTACTATTGTCATCAATTTGGTATTTTTGTACTTGTTCTTTGCAGCCATTGCTTTCAAAATGTTTTTCTTTAAGGAAAACATGATCTACTTTTCCCCTTTGGAAATTTATAAAAACTTTCGTATCACTCAGAACCAATCTATCAATTATGCATTTTATAATACATTTGGTATATTTTCTTTGTATACCATCTTCAAATTGTACAACTCTCGAATATATAGACAAACCATTATTCTCAATTTTTACATACAAGTATATCATAACAAAGCAAAATAAAACAAACGAAAAGGAAAAAGAAATCATGCTGAAATAAAGTTGCTTAGATTTTAGTTTCACGTTTTTGTATAAAATTATTAAAATTTTCTTTTATTTCTATACATGTAGAAAAAAATCGTAAATGTGCGAACATAGCTTAGGAAATAGAAGAAAAGAAGAGATAATCATGGTACCGTAACTTCAACTATAGAGGGGAGGCTAAAAAAGGCTACATACCCAAATTTGTTTTTTAAGTCAAAGATAAGAGGAATCTTTTCAAAACATTATGAAACTTTTATTCATTTACCTTGTTTGAATTTCTACTTATACGGGGCTGAATTTATCACATTTTCAATCAAAAGTTGACTTAAAGCACACATTCGTTATGTCATGACTTCACTTTGATGACCGATGTTATGTTTTTCACAGTCCTTTCTTATCACATAAATTTAATGTATTTATTTATATAATATTAATGAATCCTAAAGTATGGACATGCACAAACTTCACTTACTGTTTAGGCAAATAAGCAACCTTGATATTAATCAACCCAAGGTCAAAACAATAGGCTGAAAAATGAAGAAAAACAAGACATTGGTCACCAATGTGAACGCCACGATATAACGCCTGCTTGTTTTAAGTTCTAGTTCGGTAAGGGGAAAACGTGATACCCTCTGCGGCAAGTATCACTAGAACCATGGAGCTGCTGGACCATACCAGGAGACTGTATGGCAGTTTCACCAGAATACGTTAAGTTCCCCTAAACATATATCAAACATAAATTTTGGTCTGGAGTATTTTTTAAGTGTCTCGTAGGCCTTGGAACTAAACCTGTCATGGCCGGAAGGTCCCCATTTTTTTTCGATGGCCCTAGATACCAATGTGATTATCGGGTCATCTGAACTGACCCTTACATAATTACAGTAACAGTCTTACGTCCATATAACTTCAGTGTGAGGGTATAAAAAACAACATTTGCAGGTTTGTCTGTCAACCGTGAATGCCAATAATCTCCGTAACCGCCAACAGAATCTAATTCTTACAAAAAGCATCACCATAAACCGAAGTACTTCTAGCCAAATAGATTCTACTCCATGACAGTATAATTTATATAAAAAGAATATTTTTCTTTTAATTTTGGCAAAAATATGTTTCGTTGTATCAAATTGCTACAAAACAATGCCGTTAGTTTAGGATAACGTCCAGATATTGAAACCATTTGATGCATGCCTTACCGTATATCCATATCGTCCTGACACCTTCAGTGTTGTACGTAATATTATGGGCAATACTAATGAAGTTTATCAACACAAGTTCCACTCCTGTAGTTTAATTTTTAATGGCTAATAATCAAACCGTTGCTCTCTACAGTTTATTCCGCAAACAACGGTCTATATCAACCCATGCGATCCGGGAAGACAAATATAAATGTCTACCATCGGATTATCTCCTTCCTCTTAAACTTGACACCGTGTTGATGCTGATAATTTCTTACTCCATTTTGCACATCCGCCTTTACCCTCCTCCTAATCTCTCACTCTTCCTGATATTTAAATGTCTTGGCAGTGTTAAAAAGATCAAAAAATGGTATAAAGTCAACTCGTCCATGAGTGCAGAATCTATCATACTATACATATCCCGTCCGATGTCGCTTTTTTCGGTGATGTGATTGCTTTGCCTTTGTTCGGAGTGATGCTCTCAACTATCAGGGAGAGGCAGTCCAAACTCGATGTATTATTTGCAACGCTGTAGCCTGAAAAGTAAAAGATGTAAAACTTATTTAGAAATATTTTTGAGGAATGATGTAGAAGCAGGGAGCTGGGAGACAATGTTCTCCAGCTCCCTGGTAGAGGGTAGTGAAACGTGATGAGACTTTAGAACTGATTTCACTATCCCCCCCCCCTCTTACCCCCGCCCCACCCTACAGAAATTAGAAAAACGTAGTATAACAAAGACAAGCGTAACAAGAAAAGCACAGTTAATATGTGTTTAAGCCATACCCTCACTAAATTAATCGTGAACATTTTGTAACCCTGTTTAATTATTTTGTCTCTTTTGTTGCATACTCTGTATCCATATGTTATTTTACATGCGATTGTAATTTGGAGAAGCGGTATACAGGCAAAGTGTGCGTACAGTAACGTATAAGTGTAGCGGGCATTGAAAACTCACGTGGGTTATCCAATTTTTGCTACACACTGGAGGACGAACAATCCCAAACATGCTATAATATTTTGCGTGCGCGCAAAATCACGGAAGAATAAAAGAGTTCGACAATTTAGACTTAAAATGCCTTCTAGGAAATTTGCAGTCTACCAACGAACAGGCCAGTTCCACGATGTTGTTCTCGTTCATACGCACCATCCGCCGACTGGCTGTTCTCTTTTCTTTCTACAGGTATACGTTATACCATTGAAACATTTTAGTCCAACTTAAAAATTACTTTTAGGATCACACTTTTTTCATACCAATTAGTTCTATGCACATTCGTGGCGTTGGTTTCCCTCCACGACAACTAGCGTATGACTGAAGTATACCGTTTTGAGCTTAGCTGCAAGCTCCCTAGAGGCTACTTTCCCCCCTGTGGGGTGGGGGTTGTAGAATATGCCCACGGTATTTCCCGCCTGTCGTAAGAGGCGACTAAAGAGAAGGACTTGCACCGTATTTGAGCTGTATTTGAAACCAAACTTGAACTTGAACCGTATTTGAAACTGTATTTCAAATTTACCTTTTATCTAGTTGACACTATTTAACCGCACATTCGTGTTGGTGTGTCGTTAAATCTCATCTAACTAACTAACCTAGGGGCTCCCACGTGTATGTGTACGGAGTTGTTGGTTTATGAAGGGAGTTGCAACAGACTCCCTGGTTTCTGTATGATTGCATCTCCCTGGTTGAAGTCACCTATAGGATATAAAGCTTAATTACACAAAACATTAAAACACCTCAAACACATATCGAGGGTAGTAACAGTTGCAGGGTTGTATCCAATCCCACCTGACCCGATTTCGAGCCAATTCCTATTCTATCGGCCCCATTTCCGGGACGATTCCTCTTCCGGTCAAAGCTTACCCGACTGGTTGACAATGTGGTCTATCATGCACATGATTTTTCATTCTTCTTCGTCTGGCCCACCAGATATTTTAGCTGACTGGGTGTAACAATAACCATAGTTCAAACCAGACACAATGCACCAATAACAACGGAATCTTCAGTAATCTCTATGTAATTTTACTTAAGTGGAGTCGGCTGGAATCGGATACGATTCCAAGTCTAGTTGCAGCCCATTCCGGGCCAGTTTCGGGATCCCCCATTCCAGGTCAATTCCTAGTGTAGTAAAACACTGACTGGATTAGAAATTGAGTTCAAGTTCGAACTCTGATGTTACATTTCTGAATATTTGATGTTTAAAAAGTACACCTTAGGCAACGAATCTCAATTCTTATCCCTCAGTATTCGGATAACAATTGAGATTAACATTCACATAATTCTTCTGAAATGATCCAATTATTTCTGAGCAGCTATTAATATTGCTTTAAGTTAATCCATGGTTCGTCGATTAATCGGCTCTCATTTCGGCAATCAAAGACACATTCTGTAGTTTCTCATACAAGTCCTTGGTTATTATGCCTAATTGATAATTCATATAGGCTTTATGGTTTTTTTTTCAGAGGTGTACGATTAGAACGAAAGAACGCATGGGATTTTCGAAAACTGTTTTCGCAGCGACTAATCCATTTAATTGAACCATGAAGCATCGATTCTTAGGCTTACATATTCAAGTTAAAAAAAATTTCACCATTTCACAAATATATATCGCTAATTTCAAGGCAATCCAAAATATATTTATGCAGTAAGGTTGCCGGTTGCCAATAGCTATTAGAAGTGGGTGTGGTTCATATCTATGACGTCATGATGGGGACCAAAACTAATTGTGATATTTACGAATAATCACCTTCGACTTTAACACTTATTTTGTAATGTTGTTTGCACCTTTTTTACTCTTTCTATGTTTCATTTGCACCATAAATTCATATCAACGAGGTTATTAATTGGAGGTAAAAGTTTGTTGTATAGCGCATAACTACACAGCGCCATCAATTCAAACTGTAATAGAAAAACACGAAAACGAATATACAAATTAGTGCATCCAAAGGGGAAGACTTATGGGGTTCACTTACTTGAATAATTACTGCTTCAGTTTTGATTTGAATACCAATTTGCAGTTTTTGTTTTCATAATGAAGAGGTAATATAAAGGTCTCATGTTTGGCTTTACTTCATATACTAATTAAGTTCTAAGGTTGAAAGTTTGAAGTGACCCCAAGTCACGTTCCTGTTTTAATACGGAGAACTTGTACACTCATCTAATCTGCACCAAGCTAGGAGTTCAACTGACAAATATTTGGGGGCACAGAAATAATTGCATATCCAACATTCATTAATAATGACTCTTGCTAAACTTACAAATAAATCGCGTTTCATTGAAAAAAGTCCCCGAAATTCGCCCTCTTTCAAAGTGTGTCAGTTTCGTGAATATTATCACGTATTATGCTAACCCGTTTGACAATAGGGTTTACCAATATAGATAACGGGGCCAAGAACCATGGGACATTGAGTTGGTTCCACGATTCTTACGAACGTAAAATGACTTATGGGAATACGGATTTCCGGTCTATCAGAGCAAGTTACGACTCCCGGTACAGTGTTTTATAATGACAGTTATTGATATGCAGTTTACGCTATCGAAGACTTAAATGGTCCCATGGGCCCCCTGGCTGGCCTTTGTACTTTTGTGTGTTGGAGAAAACTTGTTTGTTTCACAAAAGCTATTTAATAACCATTTTGTTTTGTGGACTAGACCTTTTATTTGTTGAAGCTTTTCGTGAAGGGTCGCGAGGTCAAACTAAAATTTAAAATATCGTATCTTACTACCGGGCTCGGTTACAAACTAGCATTACACGCGATCGGATAAGTCGAACCTGCATTGTTGCATGTTGATGAATTTGTTTAAAAAACAAGCAAAATTATTTTTTGGCATTTTAAGGTTATGCACATCTGAAGGTGTCCATTTCATGGTCAGTCCACATTTAATTAAGATATTTTGTAACATCAAACTCAACCCAAAGATTGAGATGTGAGCTGGGTGTAAGTGGTGACACTCCCAAGTTTGAAATGAAAAGTAAAAGTATGATAAAAATTATTTACCAGATAACACAGTATAACCCCCTTCCCTTGTCTCCTCCTTGACAGAGTTATCAGGGACTTATTTTACACCTTGCCCTGCATCTCTTAGCCAACAACGGCACGTGAAAGCGGTCCCGTAGCCAGACCCTTTGGCTTGATGTGGCAGTTGTTTTAAGGGACCCTTGCATGGACGTCAATCATGGGGGCGGGAGACAGGGGACGTATCCCCACTTTTGAAGGTTGAGGACAAAATTCTCTTACACCCTACAGTAATTTTCATCTTTCGTCATTAATGCCCCCACACTTGTCATTGACATTCTTGTTACTGGCTTGGTCTCACCTTAAGGGTCTCAAATTAATATCATTGCTGTGATGATTGTTGTGATGACTACGGCGTAATCGAAGTTGGGACAATTGCCACATGCCCGGAGTAAGAATGTCTTCAACTTTTAGAACCAATTTTGGAAAGCTCATATGTGTGCGAAATCGTCCACAGCCCATACCGGGCCCTGCAGAGTACTGGCGATAGGCGTCTTGCATGTAGAGGCTAGATCAATATCGGCTGCTATAATATCAACCACAGTTCACGGTACCGGACATCCTATTTGGGCCAAATCCCGGGGCTGCATGTTTCGGGACCACCCATGTGCGTGACCCTGTATGTGGTACAACATCTATACGTGCACAAGAAACTATAGAAAGTCCATTGGTCATACTGCAGTAACACCAAGAAACTCTTTGATTATTTTTCTTTTTCTTTTCCCTTTAATGTACATGGAGATTTTAAGAAAAGTTTGCTAAGAGGTATGACGGAAGTAGTTGAAAAAGCACGCCATCTGTTAACATCCGTCTCCGCACTGAAGGTACCCAGCGGAGCGAACTCCTACGCAACATAAAAGTAGACATAGATACATGCATGGTGGTATGATGCTAGGTCGACAGTATGGAACGAAATTGTACAATAAGTGAAAGTAGTCAATGACTAGCCCGCGCAGCGGACGAACTTTTCGTTCAGCTCATTACCACGTAAGCAGCAAACTGTCTTGAAGGCTACTCAGTAATACACCCGAAGTAGGTGTTTGACAGGGTGTAGAAAAAATAATGAGGATGGCAGAATTGTTAAATTACCACGTTGTGATAATCGATCAGATATTCAGTGATATGTTCCTTTGAGACGAATTGTTCAGACCCGAACGCATAAGTAATACAGTAAAGATATTCTTAATCTCGATTTTGGATTGAAACGTTCATTCAATTTTTATTTCGGCTTTTAACTAGCTTTTCAATTCTCGCATTTTTCTACCAAAAGTGAACTTGTAGCAAGCATGTGTGATTTTATAAATTCGCATTTATGGTCAATTTTTTTTCTTATTTTCATATTGCTTGAACTTTAGATAGGCTGCTTGTTTGCCTAAAGGGCCGCAAAATTTACAAAAAAATCTAATGCCAATCCCTTTTTATATCATAAACGATTAACATATTTTAAGTATGTAACATTCGATAACTCCAACTTCAACTAAACAGCACCCTTCCCATTTCGAAATCTAGTGCAATCACGCAACATTCTCAGCATTTCCTTACAACCATTTTCCGAGTTGGACTTGTTTCAGAGCATTCGTAAAAATCAGAAAATGCCGTCCTATATATCTGGTTAACATTCGAGATTTTTAAACGCAATTTGTACCATACTTAACATCTCGATCACTGGTTTAAAATAAAGTTCATTTCACCTTAATTGTAAATTGGTATATTTTTCAAGCAGAAAGATTTCCAAATTCCAAGGAAGGTGCTTTTCGAAAATGTAAACGTCCCACTCGAGAGGAACTCTCTCTGTAGTAAACAGTTTTTGCTTGATACTTACCATATGGTGAATTTGATTCAAAATTTTCTCCAAATTGTTGCATTTTTTCAGAGGTGTATGAGCCTGGACTGCACCCGTCAGTCTGAAAAGGAACAAATATGAGGTCAGTATTTTGACTTCACAGCACGTCACCCAGTTTTGACACCTCACATACTGTATGTCGTGTAACGGAATGGAATCATGTTCAACTTTCAGGAAAACGTGTGTTTGAGTTGGAGTAGATGACTGAGGAGATTGAGGGGGAGGGGGTGGGGGGGGGTGAAAGACACTCCAAGTATTCAGTAAGCACATCAGATTTTCCATGTTTTCGTGGTGCCTTGTTGTCATAGTTTTCTGTTTTATTTGGAGTTCTGTTTCAAGCTGAAGAGAGTCACAAGGTTAAATATATACAATGGAAAGTTATCAATTATCTTTCATTGCGTTGCGTAATCAGGAAATTAGCAATCCGACCTCCCATGGAACAGGCAGCTAAAAGACAGTCTTCCAGCTAGATGCACAGCCTGTTCGAAGGCTTTTACGAATATTCATTACTGTATATATCAAGCTTTAATAAATCATTTAGTGTCTACAGTATGTTAAGTGCATCACGTCAAACTTCCTTGCAATGAACAATCTTTATTAGTAGACCATTTATGTAATAAATGCACATTCAGTATTCACAGTCAATGTCAAGTTGAAACGAGTAAACTTGAAGCAAGCGCATAACGTCATAACCTAACATTTAATGAGCTCTCCTTTGTTTTCCTTACACTTAGCAATCAATTGTCTCATCCATAATCCTATGTTAGAGTAATGTGAATGCATGACATGCATGGGAGCTTTACAAACTTCACATTCCCCATGAGAAACTCATATCACTGTTAACTTCAAGGTCAAAACAACAAATTGAGAAACAAAAAAACAAAAACAAAAACAATGCATTGTTCATTAATGTGAGGAGATGATGTACCCCTGCTTGCTTCAAGCTCACTCCAGGCCACAAATGTAGTAACTCCATTTGCTGATGTCTCCCGAACTACACATTGAAACTGAATGAAAATTCCTTCAGAATATGTAGCTTTAATTCCTTTTTCAAATATCAAAGTGATTTTTTATGTTTTTATGTATGTCGCAAGTTGAAAGAGGAACAGTTGAGGTATGAAATAGATACGGATATTGATGGCAAACAACAGTCCATTTAAAGCTTGAAAGCTTTTTCAGCTTGAAGCAGGCCCGTAGCCAGAGAAGGTGTTGAAGAGGGGCGAAAAAGCTTCTAGGGGGGCGAAAAATTTTCCAGAAGGGGCGAAACATACTAAAATGCATTACGGCAATGATAATTTTGATCTTCGGGGGGGGGCGAAAAATTTTCCAAGGGGGGCCTCGCCCCCCCCCCCCTTGGCCCCCCTTGACTTCGGGCCTTGCTTGAATATTACAACAAAAACTGCAAAAACAAAGATGACCATGAAGTATATAATGAAATGAAAATGTACCAAAGTACTGTAAACCTTTGACTACAGAGAACCTGGATGTTACGTGCTGTCCCTTTTTGCGTTCCATGATTGCTCTATTTACGCCTGGAGAAATTCTCGGTTTCCTAGATCCGAGATGATTGAATGGAGACGATCTTATGTACACAAAATACAGACCACCAACACTTTGGAAAAGAATTTGCCGTAGGATATATACTTATGACAGACTGATTCAAAAGCATGATGACGGGGAGATTTAGTATTTTCATGAAAAACTTTGTCGCAAGTTGAAAGAGGAACAGTTGAGGTATGAAATAGATACGGATCTTGATGGCAAACAATAGGAGATAGACATAGGCCAGAATAATAGCAGACCTATGTACGGTGTATGAAATTGTGAACTTCGCTGTTTGCCACGATATCTGTATATGTATGATCAGCCGTAAGTGATACATCTAACCATTCTGAGTACCCCTTAAAGTGCGGCTAAAAATGGTGTCATTTAGAAATAATAAAATAAATAAAAAAATCGATTTCCTGGAAAGTTTCTACAACACACTTTTACGTTTTATTAGGAGCGTCTGCGTAGACCTTTGCATGGTATTTTCAGTGGCGTCCGAAATGTCTTAACTTTAACTGAATTTGAAAGCTTGAAGGAGTTTTTATTTAGTCAGCGTGGATAACAACGTTACGTACCACAAGATTAAGGTGCGCAGCGGCTCTCTGTGGCTTCTGCCACTTGGAGCTACCGACTTTCGTTTTTCTTAACAATAGTCTGAACGAAAAACTTCGTCCACTCCCGCAGACTATCACAATATATGAACTCCTGCAACATTTACGGTATCATATTTCAAATTAATTAAATCTATTTTACTCGCAGTTTTATCAAAGAAGTACAAGACTATGATGAAGCCATACATGCCTTCAGATATACAACATTATGTGACCCCACAATTTCTTATGACTTCCATTTTTTACACTTTTAGTTGTAATTATGACAGATCCTTTGGATGGATTCACGCAAAGTACGGTAACCTCCAATCAATAGTAAGTCGTGCGCCTATATACCTGAACACTAAGCATATTATGAACACTGTAAAACCATTTGTTTGTCTAGAATTATAATGTTATCTCATCCCAAAATTTCTATGCCCCTTATTTTCCACATTTTAAAGTACATATACCTAAAGTCTAGAATTACAAGGAGATATATAATATAATATAATATAATATAATATAATATAATATAATATAATATAATATATATATATATATATATATATATATATATATATATATATATGATATAGATTGTAAAATTAATCTCATTCATCCAACTCCAATTTTCATATCTCTCTCCATTGCTGAGACATAAAATGTTGAAAATTATTTCCTTAATTTGAAATAGTCGATTGCGCAATAATTTGTGATTTTCTCCTTGTACAACTCGCATTACATACTTTTGGTTGGTTTTGAAATTAAAGTATTTATGTGACCTTGAAAATTTTACTCTCTCATAGCATGTTGTATGGAGGACTTTTAGACAGTGATTACATTTTGGCGCATGGTGCAGCGGCTATCGAAAAACAAAGGAAAACAAAGACGGTAATTTGAGTAGTACAAAAATGACAACACAAAAGATTGCGTAATCTACCATCTTAATTTGAGTGAATGAGCTTCAACATTTTCTATCTCATCTCAGGAATGTCCTGTGAAAATGGGAGTTGTGTCATTTGCATTCAATTTTCAAGCTTTGTATATATTTATGAAATTTTAGACTGTAGATTTACTTTCAGTTCCAATTACAGGCCCGCTGGACGGGTCCAAAAATAGCCTCTTCCAAAGCCGTGCCCCTCCAAACCTGTAGTGCTGCTGTAATGAACCCTTACCAGTGCTTATAACGGGAAGAGGGCATCTGTGGAAAGAGGACCATGGATAATTAGGACATTTGATGTAGCATGGTCCAGTAGCAGCAATTAACCGAGAGGCTCGGATATGGATCCCCAGCCGTGTCATCGTAAGGTGGATTTTCGTCCAAACTAAGTAATTACTGTATTTGTGGTACAGAAAATTTGCATATTGTACCTTTAAAACCATAATTTACTTGAACAGAATGACAAGCCATTCATCGTTAGGTAGCTGGGTAAATCTAAAAGAAATTGACTATTTTTATGGTTCATGAACAATTTGTTTCATTAAACTTTAAAGTTTTGAAATAATTCAACATTCATGATCCTTATAGTGTGCAATGTATTAGGGAGGTTTTTAATGTATTTTTTTTTAATTATTATTTTATTTTTTCTATTTTATTTTTTTAAGGGGTGGGGAGTAAGAATAAATGGTTAGAAAAGACAAAAGCAATTTTCTCTGTGTGTGTCACATGTTGAAGAGATGTAAATACAAAATGCCACTTAACGTACAATACCTCAAGCATAAAACTGTTGACAAATGATAGCAGTAGGGCCTACAAATATTACGCCAATATTGAAACGAAATGTGATTACGTGAAGTAAATCTTTCACTAGAATTGTGAGATATTAACACTGGTTATTCGAGATTTTGTCCAGACCGTATGCTCCTCAAGTCTTCCAGGCAGAATGTGTACCTCGTTGTAATAATGACTTGTACCTTTTACAACAAGTTCCTTGCCACTAACTTACACAAAGCTATAGAATGGACTGAGTTTATTACTCTTTAGATGTTTTAAACGACCGGACACTTTCCCTTCAAGCAGTGTAGACACCGTGGTTAAATGCATTAAAAAACTTTGTCATTTCTGCAATAAATCAAGATTACACGGTGTTTCAATTCGATACATCGCCGTAATGAGCTTATTTGCGACCAGTCAGCCACTTCACATAGACTGAAACTACTCAAATTATTAGATGCCAAATGAAATTAAGGATTATGAAAGTTTTTATGTTAAATGGTTCCGTTGGGTATTACAGCAACAAAGACATCATACTGGGTTCTTTTAATAACGATCAATGCCGCGCCAAATATTTCACTTTCTTTCAAAGGAGAACAAGAACTTTTATATTAAAGCCACCACGTTCCCCCTTTTCAAAATTTAAACTTACGAGCCCGAAAGAGAACGACCTTTTATTGGTCTCGAGTAGGCCCTCTCAAAAGGACCTCAATTTATCCTTCACTCCGATTCGTTCATTTAAACTGGTGACTTTAAGAATAAATGGTATAATTAAAACAATTATCTTAAAAACAGCTGCACCGTAACAGAATATCGAAAAATGGAAAAAGAATCCATTGCCAGGCTTTGTCTAAAATAGGCCCTTAACGGAGTAGTAAAACTTAATGAATACATTGGTCTCTCTAAACTGTCGCAGTAACATTCGATAGAGGTAAAATTCCTTTTGAAAGTTTTATCGTGAAATTTTAAAAGAATAGTGATAGCCTAGTTAAGCCCTTTATGAAACTCGCGCCAACCTATTTTGGAGGTAGCAGGCCACACGGAGCGAAGCCATCCCAAAGCGATTGCACTTTGTTTAACTTCAATGCACCCCTGATTTTCACTCGGTGTGTAAATTGTAATGAAGCGATAGTAAACGGTTGGGAGGATAAACAAACTTAGGGTAAAGTTAAAGCGACATACCACCAAAATGGGCTATCATTATGTAAGGAATACAACCCATGGGCGAGTTGAAACCGCGTTTAATCATGAAGTACAGACTTTATAGCCTATATTTGATATGTATCTGCTTCATTTTCATAAGGAAATTTTATATTATAATTGAACCTGACACTATTGTCATATTCGTTTAAAAAGGCAGGCTTACTTACGTCTGAGAATAAAGAAGCTTGGAATTAGATGCGACGGAGTTGGCGTTTGAGAGTTATTCGGATCATACTACTTTTGCCGTGCAGATTTAATTTCTAGGTCAGAAATTTGTTGTTTATGCAGGTGAGGTCTCCCTTCAAGTTTTGGCTAGGGTAACTAAAGAATGTCAACAGTGCGCCCTCCAAAATGTTTACGTGTTCTGGAGATTTTAATGCTAGTGCATGCTAGTATTTACAAACTAAAAACATACAGGTGCGTTAACTAAATATATTAGTCAGTTGTTCCTTTAGATGAGGGATTCCGGTGACAACTCCTTTGTTGGATCAGGGAGCTGGAAGACACCCTGGTTGGATTATACATGTACACTTAAATTCATATCTTTAAGATTAGATATTAAAGGTTGTTATTTCATTGCTTCATTGGGCGTGATGGTTGGTCAAAACAAGAGGGTTACCGCTCCAGCTCACCGATAAAACAAAGGCAGTGTAATCAACTGGTAGCTGGCAGAAATATGTTATACCTCTTTAAGAACCGACAGCATAACTATAACTTGCAAAACCTTGATTTATGTATTTGGCTCTCGAGCACGACACGCCGGCGTCGTGCTTCATTCGGGCCGGTCCTCAATCGGTACACTATTTGTGGAGGAATTACCGAGGGCCGATGGCCCATGGGAACCCAGTGGAAAATGTAAGGCTTCCCGGTGGAGTTAGTAGGGACTGCATAACACTGCGCAAGGGTTTACGTGATTTACGATAATGGATTCCCAAACGACATAAGGGGGTTAAGGTTTAAATTTTCAAAACCCAAATAAACTTCTAGATTTCAAACACAAAACGGTTGAATTTCTCTCACGTTTGCAGTTACAAGTCAAAGAGGAAGACAGTATATGATTTCATCACGTTAAAGTGGAAACACTCATGAAATTGCATTCATCTATGACTATCACGTACAATCATCAACGGTTAAAACATAATGCAAGCTTAAGAAAGACATGAACAACTCATGAACTTAACCGTACACTCTAAAAAAGTCTGATCAGAGGGGCATCGAACAGGAATCTGGTCAAAAATTTGACTAGATCCGGTTAAAAAAGGAACCAATTCTGATCATTTCTGAACCAAATCTAGTCAAATAATTGCTCAGGTTCCTGTTCGGTGTCCCTCTGATCAGATTCGGTTCAAATTTGACCGGACCTTTTCTAGAGTGTAAGGACCACGACGTCAACTTCGACGCCACTAGAAAGTTGGCACCTAGTAAAAAGGAAAACAAAAAATAAGTGTCTCCTCAGATACTTAAAGGGAAATATTGCGTTTGTTTTACAGGAAGCTTGAATATTTTTGAAACCAGTGTTTATAGATACAGAATGATCGATAATTCAAAATAAGGCAGTACAGTAGCTGTCTTTTGAATAAATAAGATTTTTACAGAAAGAAATTCACTAATTTGTTGCTCGAGAATAATTTGTTGGCCAGAACTTTCAAAAATTCAAATGATGCAACCTCCATAACCTGATAATTCTTGTAATGCTCAATATTTTGAGTAGATAAAGCTGTTGCTGGAGTTTATTGGTCAGAAGGAATGGTTTCACAGTGATTAAAGCTATTTTCTTTGCATGCCATGTTGGTGTATTTTAAACGCAATATTTCCCTTTAAAATATTTCATGAATATAGTAACTTAAAAATATAACTCTACAGAAGGCAAGGTAATTTAAAGAGGGTTAGTCTGTCTTTTAAAAACGAAAATCATTCCAAGGAGACACACAAGGAGCTCTGCACTCTACGGACTTAGTCCTTGCCTAAGTTTTTCTATCGTGACCACCAAAATTGGAAATAATGACATCGTTGAAGAGATTCAATTCATGGCATACCGATCAATTTGACGTTTAGAAAATTTTCCCAATTTTCAAGAAATCAGCGATATTTTTCTTTCACTTAATGAATATCCATGAATTAGGATGTTAATAATCAGACTACAACAATTTGAAAGGAACTATACATGGTTGGATCCATTTTCTCACATATTCAATTACACTAGAAGAAGAAAGGCCTTAGGCCTACATCGTAACTACTCTTGAGGTAAACCAGTCGTGACTGTTCAACTCTTTCAAATATAGCTGTGTTTCTTCACAAAAATGGCAAAACGTCTATAATTATTACCAATTTAAAATGCCTGGAACAACCAAAATAAGTTATGTCTTTCATGATATTAATAATTTAAAAACTTTCGTATTAGCTCGAATCCAATGCTCTATCGTAGGAAAACCTCCTCCTTCATTGATCTATTTAACCCTCAACGACGAGAAACAGTGAATTTAATTGAAAGTGACAAGAATATGTCATATTGATGACCCCTGTGGGGGCGTGGGTGAAAGATAGCCCACAAGGTAAGGGTCAAGTGTGCCGAAAACGTCCCTATGTACCGTTAAGTGTACTCGTCATTTTCGAATACAGAAGTTAAGGAACCATGAAAATGTAACATCCTATAACAGCACACCGGTTTTATTGCTGATTTTAATCCTATTCCATAGCTTTTGGGGAGATGAAAGGTCTATTTGTCGGACAGAAACCGATTCCGTACTTACCATTGAAGAAGTGGCAAAAGAATGGTTTAGCTCTAATTTATGTTTTAAATTTTATGGTAAAGAGAAACTTAACTAAAGCTATTAGGCATTTTTATACAGAGTGTGTAAATTATAAAGAATTGGAGTACCTTACTTTAGTATATTCCTTTTGACACTACAGACTTAGACCATTAACTCACCACCTATGTTTGCTTTCAGTGTATACGAACACACATGTATGCGGTGCCAACCACACCCAAGTGCCCAAGGTGACTAGACCATGGACAACCAGGGAGCTGGAGGACCAGCTCCCTGGGACAAGTGAGGGCAGCATGACGTTGTAGCGACGTTTACAGTGTTTCAGAACAGAAAGGGCAAGGCCATCATATTCTATTCACCGAGAGAAACTGATGATTTGCAAAAGCCAAGTAAACCAAATAAGTCCTAAATATACCAATAAATTTGACTATATGTGGATTGAGGAGGTGAAAGTACTACCCACTATAGTTACAGGACAGGCCCCTTCTTCAGTGTTGTTTATAATTAACTTTTGCAACTTTGTCCGTGGATTAAAAGCAATAAACCAGTTTTCAGCTTTGTACATTGTCTTTAATCTTCACGGAAGAGTAGAATGTATAGACCTATACCACCCCTTCCTTGATTCTTGGTTTATCGAATATGTGCAATATCCAATCAAAATAATCAGTAGTCCTAGATGTTTACAACTAGGGTTAGTTGAAGTGATTCCGTGTATATCGGAAAATGAAAAAGAACATAAGGTTTTATGTTTTTCTTTACTTGTCCATACACTAACTGTGATGTTCAGGGATAAAAGTTTTCATTTAGTGACTTAAAATAACAATGAGAATGGTTTAATGTAAAGAAAAGGCTCAAAAACAGGGAAAATTTGCAAGCTATTTTGAAAAAAAAGCATGCAATAGTTTAAGCGGCTCCATGTACTGAAGTTATGTACATTTAATGGGCTTATATTGCCACGACTAAGTTCGTGCATTCAGCTGGGAATGGTGTGATTATGTGGGTAGTATACTACACAATACACCAATGTTTAAGGATAGCTTATAGGAATTGAGGTAACTTGCTGCATAGACCTTTTTTTTAAGTTAAGGCAACTGAGTTTCACCGACTATGTATTTCAAACAGACCCGAAAACCTATTGACTAAACTTAATAAGGTTCATGCAACAAGTAACCTCATATCCTAACCAAACACAACAGACTTTACAGTGTACTTCAATTATTGATAGGAAATTGCTGAGGAAAATGTAACAAAACTGTTCAATTTATGATACAGGTTGGCTACTCATTAGGCCATGCTTGGTGTTATGCCCCCGATCCTTCTAACAGTCTAATTAAAAAATATGACCCATCCACCCATCCACCCGTTCACCGTACACCCACACCAAAGACGGCAAGAGTATAGGCCAAGGCTTTATTTAACATCAAATGCAAAAAGGAACGAAACGATGTTCTCTTAAACGATATGTAATTGAAACGAGTGATTGAGAAAGCCAATTAGACTAAAAGTGGATTTCTGTGGGTCAATCAAGGTCACGTTTAAACGTCGATGTACAGATTTTCAAGTTATTACATCATATTAAGTTGTTCGTAGATAACCAACTGAATTAGTGCTGGTAGGTAACGGCAAGTCATATTAATCACACAATTCATCTCCTCACTTGAGGAAATCATTCATCCCTATGTGTCGCCGTTGACAAGTTTTTCACTTAATTAAATCTTCCTCCAAGTAAATGTGACAATTAAGTACACATCCCTCGATTAGGGCGCTTCGTGTGACCCCCAGGTATTTTAGCTTGCGAGAACATCTTTGCCTAATTAGTCAACGTGTTATCACTTTTTGTATTTTGTAATCAATAAAGCCCCATATTCCATACCAGCTGTAACGCACCGTCCACTAGACGTATGGGAAGATACTTCACTGGGGCGGTAGGAGTTTACCCCAAAATTTTACCCCAATGGCAAACAATCGTGACGTGAGTCTTGCCCCGATAAAAACCATTTGCTTGGGGAGGGGGCAGTTCCATACACTGTAAAAAAGGTAAACGTTTTCACCAACTGTGGGCACGTATGTGATAATCCTGAAACTGGGTAAAGTTGGCCCAGCAATTAATAACAAATGGGTTTACCGAGAATGTGGTTAACACAAAATTGGGTATTCAACGTCTCGGTTAACCCATCCATCAACAATAATTGGCAAACTTTACCCAATTTTAGTATTTTCACATACGCGGCAATTGTTGGTGAAATTTTGTCCAGTATTTTGGAGAGTGAGACCTAGCCTCATATGCCTATGCCCTGTCCCCACCCTGCCACCCCTCCCATTAAGTTACCCCGCTCACCGCATACAGTGGTGTAGTTGACAGCATTGCCCACAGCAACCTCATAAAGTTACGTGCCGTTAACAAAGAATAATCCCTGGAACTAACCGCTGACTTCCACCGGGATTAGACTGCATAGTTGGTGGTTGAATCTCTATACCTCAATCAGTGAGATATACATTCATGGAGTCGTGCTTGTTTGGCAAGCTACCGTTCCGCAGGGCACAACTTGGTAAGACGAAAACAATGCTCAGTGATGAAACGGTTGATGTCAGTAGATACTGAACCATCACATCGTATAATCAAAACGCACAATTCATAAATAAGATAGAATGACTGGTAGTGGTTGCCTCTTGGAATCAACGGGCAGACTGACGCTTCGCAATGTCCCAGGTGCTGAAATTTCAGGGAGGTCGTCGCCCAAAACCATACAGTGGGGGTAAAATTGTCCCTTTCCCAAATCTTTTAAAGTTATAACAGATTTTAACATTTTACATATACATTTCGAGACTTGAATTATGTAAAAGATCGATAGGCACATCCCATTTGCATTTTCACCCTCCACAATCAAATATAGATTTGCGCCGCTGACTTTTACCCATGACTTACACTGAGATGTCAATTTGATCTCCTTTCCCGGCAAGAGTAACTCCTTACACCTCCAGACAATTAAAATCTGTGCCATTTACTTGCTTAGTACCGGAAGCATGCAAAGGAAAAGTTAGGTGCCAAGGGTAGTAATTCCAAACGTGGATCGAAACAGTTAACAAACATTCTTTCCCGTCCATGTGTTTTGCTTTATGTTTCAGAACATAAATTAAACACAAACCAAGAAGATAACTTGCTTGAGATCAACAACCGAGTAAAAAGCTCTATACTGTAGACGAATTAGCTATGAGAACTTGGTCTCACCTTTACTTTACATCTTATTAAAACAAATGCTTAGGGCTGGAGATAATGACCCTAATAATGACATACAATACAGCAAAAGTGTATAGAGATATTTGATTGGCAGAAATCACTTCCTGAAAATGCGTTTAGCTTTCTGTGCCTTGCAATTGCACACAGAGAGTTTTCTGTGCAACTGCATTTTTATGTAAACAACTGGCATGTACTAAGTAGGAACAATATAGATAGGAAGTAGTCACTGTTGTGTTATTGTCTGTAACATGAATCCTTGTTGGTGGTTAAAATGACCTTAGGTCACTGAGTTCGTAGGAGTGATAACACCCCAGAAGAACAAAAGAAAGGGGAGTTTTGCAAAACAGCTTACCTCACAAAGTCAACACAGCATGCATAGGGAAGTTGGCTTATTAATATTAGTTTGACCGCAGTTGCCCTTAAGCTGACCCCATACCCCTCCTCTTCCTTATAAGTTTGAATTACTCTAGGTGCTTTTGAATGGTCAAATAAGGATCTCCCCATTGTAATAAGGCTGTTTTGAAAGATTTTCATTAAGCAAACAATTTTTTTAATCACTAAAGGGAAGAAGCTGGATAACCCTTCCCTTTCATTTGTAATCCTACTCCTACATGTACGGTCCCCATTCCTGTGTGCTACGTCATATCAGGGAGTTGCAACAGACTCCCTGGTCAGATGTTAGTAGTGAAGTTTCTTCTAGCTCCCTGTGTGAATTCAACCATACAGTAAACAGTTACACGTCACAGCCTCGAAAAGAAAAGTTTAGAAAAAAAAAAGGAAAGTTGAACTGTTTTGCAACAGTTCCATATCAATCAATTAAAAGCGGAAACTAAAAACAAATAAACCTCCCTTTACCTGGTCTCTGGGGTGTGACCACAAAAACTTTCATCCTTGCACCCGACAAGTTAACTTGGCTGCGCCCAATGGCAATACGCGTTGTATCGCTACTCGGTGAATAAGTGGGATGTAACCTACCGTTTTATTGGTCTTTGTGGCTCCCCAGGGCACGAGGACCGCAGACGACCGAAGCATTTTACCAGACTCTATTAACAAGTAAGGCGCCACTTGCCAAGTTGTTCGTATTGTCAGAGGAACCGTGAATCGAAAAACTGGGAGAATATACAATTATTACGTTTTGTTTTTATGGTTCTAAAACGTGTGCACGCTGCACCCGTTGTTTCTCGTTGAACCAGGGTACAGATAAAACATAGTTTGAGTTCACAGAGGTTGATTGAAAAGCTGTTACCTACATCTGATTAAATTAGCTAAAAAGTTAACCGTTAGTCTTCCATAAAATGTAATAATCTTGAGCAAAAAAAAATGTAATGAAAAGAATGGGAAGCACACCCTAAAAGTGCATATGCGTAAGCTCAAAAAGGGAATTGGAAAACCGTAAAATTTACCAACTGTGATGTACCTCCAAATTTTATTTTTATCAAGTAGTATATTTGCCTATAATTTTATTCGTACAGATTTTTCATGCAGTTTTTCCTCTTATATAAAAGGTCTGTGTCATGCTTACTTCGAATAGTGCACGATGAAAATCATACATGGGAGTAATCCTAAGATTATTAAGCCGTAACCAAACATAGGAATACTCCATGATCCAAGGAGGTCTTACTTAATTAGACCAAATAGCAACTCCCTGCTGTATCGGATGTTTATGAAACATTTTTCCCCTCATGAAATAAATAAACTGAAGCAATGGTTTATCATAGATCTATTAACCATTGGTTTTAAACGATGCAGTAAATACCGTGAAACCGAATTCTGTATACATCATGTTTTGAGCAAGGGCGTAGGAAGCGGGGGGGGGGGGGCTAGGGGGGCTTAGCCCCCAATGTGGGGGCTGAAGTATGCTTCCGCCCCCAAGATCCAAGGGCAAAAAAACCCTATTTGTCTCTTCTGTAAGAAATGTCAAAAATTTGCAGTAATTTTCCTTAAAGTTGTCCAAAATGTTGCACCAAATTGCATCTGAGGACCCTCAAATACCCAAACATTTTCCAAAGGGGAGGGGCCCTCCCCTTAGACCCCTCTCGCAGATCTGCGATCCGAAACAAGGTTCAGCCCCCCCCCCCCCCCGACTCGAAAAGCTTCCTACGCCTATGGTTTTGAGTAAAGAAATATGTCATAGTACTTCCGTGCTGTTGATGGCGTAAGACTGCTAAATATACGCCAAATTTTTAACTTAACTAAACTGTGATAAGAAGTGGTTCCAACATGTGGGTTGACGGGAAACTTCTCCAGTCTTCCAGAGGTGAACAAGACCATTCCGCTAACTGTAGCCTATATGTACGCCCATGCACCACGGACTTCTCATATGTATGGACAGAGGATCACGTGACCTATACGGTCGCCACCGTGCGAACAAATTTAGGCTTACCAAGATGGCCACCGGGTTACTACCATTTGCCCAATTTGACGATAAGTCTGCGACATTTCAGGCAAAATATAAACATGAATGGGAGAACAATACCAAAGTCCTTCATTCTATTTGTTGAATTTGACCTAAGCTTGCATTCTTTAGAAAATATTACAAGTTTCTCACACAATCTGTCGATACTTAGCCACTTGAGCAAGTCCATACTTTTACACACAAGGCAATAGCAGGAAGCCATATTGGTAAGCCTACTTGTTCCATGCTATTTCTACACGTTAGGTCTACTCAGTGTGAATTGTCTACTGTATATCATTACTAAATGCACAAGTTAGTGACCAATCAGAGTCAAGCTGTTGTGTAAATTAATGTCAATCAAATTTCAGTCACAATTGTTAATAGATCTATGGAAAAATTCCTAAATATGTTTGTGGCGATGCAAATATCCCTTTCAACAGTGTTGTGCCCTTGTGCCCCTTTCAAACAGTGTTGTGCCCCTTACAACAGAGTTGGTCTCATAGGATTTGAGTTATCTTTTAAAGGGTATTTTCCGTTGAAAATGTATCAACGAGTAATAAATTTCTTTAATTATGAAATTATCTATTTCCTCCAGTTATCTCTATTAAGAGCTTTTGTGTCCAAAAAGTGACTCATTAGGAGAGTCTTCCATGTCGAATCATTTTGGCACTTCTACAGTTCGACTGCATAAGCAGTACATTCTGTCTGCAAGAACCTTGCTTATTAACACTAAAGTTTACTAACTATATCGTATTTTGAATGTCTATCATTCATTACTATCATTCACTATCTATCAGTCTCTAAATTGCGTTTTTAAAGGTTTCAAAATTTCTCCACCTCATAAGCATGCATTGCAATGTCATTTCCCTCCATGTTAGTGATATATACTTGATATGATTTCTGAAACTTACTATGATCTATACATAACCAACCCATCAAGAGGGACTGCTGGATGCTTGTATCAGCTAACTTTGGCTTAGTGTGCATGCTATGCAAAAATGCTTCTCAGTGACGAATTCCTAATCGCACTCCTGAGAGAATTTAGGCCACTCATCTCGTCCCAGACAGTTAAAATTCTCCCAATGAAGTTAACTTCTGTGCCCCTCCTCCAATTGTACAAAACCCCTTTCTCCTACATCCAACAGATACAACAGCATGTACCCCACAGATACAGCAGCCTGCACCCCACAGACACAGCAGCATGTACCCCACAGACACAGCAGCATGTACCCCACAGACACAGCAGCATGTACCCCACAGACACAGCAACCTGTACCCCACAGATACAGCAGACTGCACCCCACAGACACAGCAGCATGTACCCCACAGATACAGCAGCCTGTATCCCACAGATACAGCAGCCTGCACCCCACAGACACAGCAGTCTGCACCCCACAGACACAGCAGCATGTACTCCACAGATACAGCAGCCTGCACCCCACAGACACAGCAGTATGTACTCAACAGATACAGCAGCCTGTATCCCACAGATACAGCAGCCTGCACCCCACAGGCACAGCAGTCTGCACCCCACAGATACAGCAGCATGTACCCCACAGATACAGCAGCCTGTACCCCACAGATACAGCGGCATGAACCCCACAGACACAGCAGCCTGTACCCCATAGACACAGCAGCCTCTACCCCACAGATACAGCAGCCTGTACCCCCACAGATACAGCAGCATGCACCCCACAGACACAGCAGCCTGTACCCCATAGACACAGCAGCCTCTACCCCATAGACACAGCAGCCTCTACCCCACAGATACAGCAGCATGTACCCCACAGATACAGTAGCCTGTACCCCATAGACACAGCACCCTGTACCCCACAGATACAGCCGCCTGCACCCCACAGACACAGCAGCCTGTGCCATGTTTAATTAAATTGATCAAGGCCATATTCTAATGAGTACACTAGCCTATAGACCTTATGCAATGACGTCATGCGACGTCATTTTGGAGGCAAAACAATGAAGCACACTGCACGCACGACGTAGACTTCGCATGCGCGTGTAGTAGACTTGCGCGCCTATCAGATTGGTTGACACATCAGCTGTTCGCATTTGTTGTTGTAAGTTGCAATGACACGCGCTTGCCTCCAAACGAGGGAGCCCTTTCTGCTCTGTGACAAAGATATTACAAGCATAGATTCCAAACTTAAAATGGCGCGTTGACTCCTCATGGAGGCCAAAACATCGGGGCGGAAGTGCTGATCACTGCTCAGTCGTTTTGAATCAAACAGGCAAATGAATGTCTTACAAAAGTGTTAATACTTGTTATTTCGGAATGTTGTTGACTGGAGAAGTACTACGCCTCAATAAATTCCACTTAAACAAGAATAACTTATTTCTTCAGCGCGGCATCTACGTATTTACACTTGAACATGAACGCACAATGACTGGTTTTGCAAGTTCATGGACATTCATTGGTCAGTTTCTGTGGTATCTTCAAGTGACGCACTTTTATATGCGCGTTCAATTACTTACGCGCTCACAACGGGAAAGCAACTAGCGCGTTTGTTTCCAGAGCGCGCAGAACTGTGATTCAAGTATTCCGGACAAGACACATTGAAATTTAAAGTGCACGCACGCTAACCTCTTTTAACAATGAAATTTTCTGTGACGCGTTCTTATTTTTGTACGCAGATCGCGGAATAGAACGGTGCGCATGTCAAATTTACACTTCCGTCCCGATATATGCGTCTCCATGTGGAGTCACTGAGCGTAACAGTGTAGGTATAGGAGATTGGAATCTATGCTTATAATATCTTTGCTCTGTGACGTTATATGCATAAGGTCTACAGTGAGTGTAATTTTAATGCTACTGCAATCTGTCAATACGTTGAGCTACACTACATCACATCCACTAAGTCGCACAAGTCATCATTGACCAATGAGGGTGACGGTATTGTTTCATTCCAAAGTGCAGTCACCAATTACAAACATAAAGACAACTGACTGGTTCCTAGATATGTTTTGGGTGATGTAATAGCCCTTTCAGCTACAAACCTTCTCCCGGTTTGACTGACATGGCCATTGACGAATGACAGTTTCTAAAATGGCAGCGGGTGCACCACTTGCTATCGAGGCAAATGTTCAATTGGTGCTTGAAAAATGATAAGTTACGAATATTTTAACTTCCTGAGTATTAGATAACAAAGGTTGCACTTTCTGTTTGGCTAGATATAACTTGACGTCAGCTTTTATTACTTCAAAGAAGGCATCACAATCTCTGCTTCCTAGACTTTTTCCGAAGAATCTCAGAGAAGAATCTCAGAAACTTTGGATGACCCATGAAGATGTAAAGATGACGATAACATCAATAGGTTTCAGTTATAAACCTGAGTCACATAGGCTCTTTATTTTACTTCTATAATTCTAAAGTCTAGAATAATAAAAGTATATAAGGTCTAAGTGACTCTAGACTTAAGTTCAAATTTAAATCAGAAATCTTTTGATTAAAGATTCTCTGCAATTTCAATGATTGCCTTTGCTTCAGTTCAAGGCTATCGTCACTGTTCGATTGGTAGGGCGGGGAAGGAGGTAGTAAGAGAAGACCCAGACAGAATGGTATGAAGATGCTTTACTTTTCACGGGGTTCACCTTTTACGCAATTTTGCCTCATTTTATCCTCATTTCTTTCCCACCCTCCACCCTGTTTAAAATTGCCAATCCCTTCCGACGGGGAAAGGCTTCCTGACGGTTTTCATAGCCATCCCCACTGGGGTCACTCCTGTGCTTTCTACTTTTAAAACTTTGATCTACCCATTTCATTGTAATCTTACTATGAATGTGACTGCCTTGAAATCACGACTCTACATTGCAACATAACTTCACAATACCATTTCAAGTCTCGACTGTTCAATTTCTCAAGGGTACGAGAACTAAATAAGTTGTATCTTTCACGCATTTCGGCATGAACGCCTCTCTGCATCCCAAGCACTCCCCAGACGTAGTGACGTCACTCAATGAACGATGATTTTTCGGCGGCATCGGTAAGGACTAAGGATGTATAGCCGTCGGCTCGACAGATGGCGCAATTTCGCGAAAAAGCAACGAAAGATGCATCATTGAACGAAAAACACCAAACTAGCTGGTATACGTCTCTCAAGAGGGCCACGGATGAACACTTACTATGCGGTCGAATGCAACGAATGACTACGAGTATGACTCAACCCTGTAATAACAGCGAGATAATTTATAAAAAGATTCGTTTTACGACGCGACAATCCAATTAATTTTGCGATTTACGGAAGATTTGACTTCGTGAACTGTCTATCTCTGTATATTCAATTGGGTTAAACTTACTAGTTGCCATGGCTGCATCCGAATTCACCTTAACCCAGTCCAAGCTGAGTCTGATTTCGAAACTTCCCATTCCGGACCAATTCCGAGTCCATTAAAAGACGGACTTCCAGTTCGTTTCGAGTCCAAGTCCAGACTCGCCCTTTTCAGCCCTGCTACCTGTCAATTATACTTACTACGGGAGGATCCGGATCAATGTTAATGAGGCAGGCCTTCATCGAAGGTGTACTTGCTACATTTTACAAGACTAGCGGTATGCATTGCATACCACGAAAATCCCCGAATATCCCCGAATAGCCATCTCGGCTTCAAATCAGGGACTAAAACTGTTTTCTTTCACCCAATACACATAGCATGTAAAATTTAAACTGATGTGTGTTACAAAAACTGTAACACGTGTTGCGAGAAATGTTAATGGTAGGTTAGGGTTAGGGTTATTCGCAGTGTTAGGGTCAGGGAAAGATTGGTGATATTTATATGTTCCTAGTGTTAAAAAATTAGACACATATCACAGTTTAAAACTGGAAACAGTTTTCCACCATGTACAGTATTTACTGTACATGCTATGAAAATTGGTTGTTACTTTTAATCATAAGTACTTTTACTTTTCTATTGCGACTATGTCCTATTGACAAGTTACACGTTGAACCGTTGAGGTCCTTATAACATGTTAGTGGTCGGACCAATCAAAGAGACAAAATCATCATTCCTGAATGCAGCTTAGCATAAATCGAACCCTGACCGTCACTTTTTCCCTTCCCAGTTTTTGCTTTCTAACTTTCACTCCAAATTTTCAGTCCCTCCCCAAAATCTGCTTCTTAAAGCCCCAGCCTGACCATCTGCTTCCTCGTTTCCTTTTCCGTCTCAGGGGAAGGGGGTTTCTGTTTGGGTATGCGGGGGAGGGGAGTGACCCTCTTGATTGTCTCGAGCAAACAATAGAATTGAATCCTATCGTGTACTCAGTATGATTTGAATTCGGATCACTTTTACTATATACGCCTAGGGAACTGTTAAGGAAATCCCTGGACAGCTGTAAACATGAGCCTCCGTACTTTTAAGAGAAAAGGAAGAGGTAGGACGAAACATTTCCTCTGAGAAGTCGGACGTCAAAGTTTGTAGCTGCACTAGTGAGATCCTTGAGGAATACACAGAGTGTCTGCAGAGTCACACCCATTCTTGGAGCACCCCCAGCCATCGTAAAGAAACTTGTTTCTCTGTCCCCATGTAAGTTCACCTTTAACGAGTACACCACGTTCTTCCTCCGAAGAATGACTGAAAGCTTTCAGGCATACTTTGGAGTAAACGCTACACAACTCTTATAATATAGCAATGCACCAATTTTGTTTTGAAAACACCAACAAATCTGATTATCTTTCCTTGACGAGTTTCGATTGAAAGACAATACCTCTTTCTCAAACTTTAATCACGTTCACATTTTCTCCCATCTATTTCTATTTCGGACAAAAATCTTGTCTTCAATTTTCGACCGAATCGTTCCCAAGACTACCGGACACAACCTCACGCATCCATTCTCAAACTTGCAAATCCACTCTCAGACTTTCGGAAACGACCTCTTTCTAAATTCGTTTTGCATAAGAAAGCAGTTATCTAAATTTTACTAAATTAAATTCTTGACAGCGTAATCACCGTTATAACCTCGGAATAAAACCAAAACAAAATTGTTTTTTATCAACTCGCAAATGTCCACTTCCTCTAGATCGTAAATCTATGCCCTATCAAAGTGACCGGCATTTTACTCGACAAACCATAAACGAGTCCCATGTCGGATATTAGTGATGCAAAGAATGCAAGACAGAGTCCCATTGACCGAGGTCAAATAACATCATAATTGAAAAGACGAGGAGACCGTATATTCCGTTCTGAGTAGCCTACTCAGTCCATTACTAACATGGCTTAAACAGTTAAAGAAAATAGTATTTTTGATTCGTGAAAGAGGTACTAAATGTTTATTTCCTTATTTTCGTTATTTCTCAATAAAAAAGATTCAAGAAGAAAAGTTAAAAAATCTTTTTTTTTTCATGTAATTGCCGGGTGTGGTTTTGGGCATATTTTCAGACCAGTTCACACAAAGTTACTACGCAGAGCCGTATCCAAGGGGGCGTAACGGGCTTACGCCCCTATTTTCGGCAAAGCAATAATTTTTGTAACAGAATTTTACATCTCCAAGCCCATCTCTTTGCACCATACACTTTCTGCAGACGGTTACATCCTCCCGCTTTCTCATATTCCTGGATCAGGCCTTGCTATACGTTTGTAACCTGAAGTGAACTTGAAGCAATCACTGATGATATCTTCTTACATTGATGACAGACGCTTCGCTTTCTTTGTTTTTCAATGTATTATTTTAAACTCGAATACATTTCGATATGAGCTCTCCAGTTGTCACCTGAAGTTGTTAAAGTTTTATGCCTTCCATGCATTCACATAACGAAAGCGTGAGATTCAGGCCCGTAGCCAGACAAGGTGCTGAAGGGGGGCGAAAAAGCTTCTAGGGAGGGCGAAAATTTTTCCAGAGGGGGCGAAACATACTAAAATGCATTACGGCAACGCTAATTTTTGATCTTCTAGGGGGCGAAAAATTTTCCAAGGGGGCTTCGCCCCCCTGCCCCCCCCCCTTGACTACGGGCCTGGTGAGATTATGGAGGATAAATGTGAAAATGATTAAAAAAAAACTTTGTTGTATTATATGGGGTTATGACGTCACGTGTGTTTGCTTCCAGTTCACTTTTGGGTGAAAATGTGACAACTCCATCTGCATCATTATGTTAATATTTCGAGAACCACAAATAGAGATAGGGACAAAATGCAAATGTCACCAAACTGCTTCTATAAAAAAAAATTTTAAGCCTAAACTCTTTTTCCATACGCCGCCTGCTTGCTTCTAATCTTTTCCACAGCTTGCTACCAAGTGGTATCTCGGAATACTATAGAGCTGACTTACTATTAGTTAACTAACAACTATACTAGAAAAAGGTCGCGACCCAAATTTATTTGTGATATGTTCAAAGGAAATTCAATCGTAGCATTCTGTTAAAACTTTTTCTATCTTCTATATACGGTTCTCAAGAATTCGCCTGCAGGAATTTCATGACAATTTTCAAAAGGATGTTTAGACTGAGTTCCACTTTTACCTCTTAAAATGTGAAACTGGGTCAGGCCTCATTTTATTTGTCATTTTTTTAAATATGATTCCCTCTTTCACAAATTTAAGCTTAAAACCTTTCATTAAATGTAAAGAGATGCATTTACGTTCGGACAAGTAGCATGCAACGAAATTTCAATAAAACTTCTGTCTCATATTGTACTGGAAATTTTACTCTAAAAACACGTTCGTTAAATTTTGTGGTACGGGATTAATCAATGTTTCTTGTTTAGAAAGTAACAAAGAAATCTTAGTCAAAATAAACATGTTTCTGGTTACATTAACATCTTGCGAAAAATGCTAGTCTAAAATCAACATTTTACTGGTTAAATTAAAGTAGGATACATATTTCTTTATTTAAGAGACCCTGTTTAAATTAAACCAGGGTGCTTAAGAGCGTAAAATTTTAGTATGACCTGCTTAAAAGTTTGTAAAACCTTGGACGTGACATAAGGAGAACTTTAGCAATTATCAGAAAAACAAAATCTTAATTAGCGATTGATAGTTCTTGTCAAATTCATCGCATCATTTTGACGAAGGAATAAGGGTAGTGAAATGAATCGGTGTGCGTGGAGAACCCAGAATAATCTACCGTGATATTGGGCAACTCCTTGCAACTCCCTCCTTACTAGTCCTTAGATGTACTCATGAAGGGTGTTTGACAACGTTAGTCTTAAACAGGGGTCTTACGTAACTCTAGTCTGTTCATATCTTGAAGGGAAGATATGAGAAAACAAATGTGTAGGAAGCCAATCGCCTTCAAATTTCAACTTTATGTCGGGTGGCTGACCAACTTGACATGTTAGATCAAATCTGGGTTCTTTTCAAAGGCTAGTTTGGATGGGAAAACTTTAGAATGTTCTCGGATGAAAGACCCAACTTTCTTTGACTCCCCTGGTGATCGAGTATTAACCTCCCGTCCGGTTGCTAAGTTTGCTTCATATGCCACCGCCTTCATCCACTCGGCCACATCATCTCTACAACAACATCATCATCATCATCTGGTAGTTGGGAGCGGTACTACTCCTGCCTAAACAGCTTCAGCTGACAGAGCACTAATTGCAAGCAGTGACGGGATAATCTACAAGTCTCGCAAGGGAAGGGGAGAAATCATATTTTCGGCCTATTCTTCTTGTACCATAGACCAGGAAAAATAACAAACGGGGGTGGGGTGGGGTAAGTACCTGAATGTTAGCACAATGCAACAACTAACAGACTAAAGAGACGTTGCACTGTTTATTTCCGGTAGCTTTCTTAGTTTAAACATGAGCTGATGTATAAAGATTTTGAACCTGCTTTAGTCTTTATAACACGAACAGACCACAGCACGCCAAGAGTAAAGCCGCCGTTTACTTGCTAAGCAAGCTGTAAGTTGACCGATAGGAAATCATCACACTGGAAAGTGATCTCGTGGGGAGAGAATCAAGATTCATCAAGAGGGTTAATACTACCTACGTGTCTTCACGAAAGTTGTGGATATCCCGTAGAAACGAAGTTCAACGTCTTGCGGAAGATAAGATGAATAGGTGACAACAGGGGGTCACCAAACTCATTGAACAGACAAAGTACATTGCTACCTGCTAGAGCAGGCCCTGTATTTTCAAAAGTGCTCTCGTCGCCTAGGATAGCGAAGCACAATTTTATAGCCCTCAGCTTCCCTTTGAAAATCGAGCTGGTTTATACGCTGTCGGTTCTTTAAGTATTTCCGACAGGAAAGCTGTATTTGGTCCAAAAAGAGGAAACATAAAGTAAAGAAATGTTCAATAATTGACAAAAAGTAGATTTACATCCTGACATGCGCAGCTGTCCTTTACTGTGAGGGTTCTTCAGTGATTCAGAATAGGCTGCAGTGCATGCTATTCAGTCTCTATATTCAACCAGTCAACCAGACTTTTCTTTAAGGTATAGCATGGGAAAACGTTGAAGAATCGATGATATCTTCAAAATTATGTGCCCTGTCGAAAGCTCCCTCAGAATTATATATATATATATATATATATATATATATATATATATATATATATATATATATATATATATATATATATATATATATATATATATAGGTCGAAGAGTAATTGGTTAATACATTCGATCTTGAATTGAAACCAATCCTAGATAGAGCTTAGCCCTTATCAAAGAAGGAAAGGTTGAAAGAAAAGCACCAGAGAGGAAAACTGAGCAGCACTGGAACTTGAACTCGTGCGGTCAACGGCTTTCGCGGCCGTGCCTAGAACCACCAGCCAATGCAGCTTCTGATTTCCAGACGAGACAACAGACTTCTTATACCAGCGAGCTCAGTTTCTCTCTCCTTGTTACCACTATACTATACTATACTATACTATACTATACTATACTATACTATACTATATATACTATACTATACTATACTATACTATACTATACTATACTATACTATACTATACTATACTATACTATACTATATATATATATATATATATATATATATATATAGAAAGGTTGTAACTGGGTTACTACAAGACAGCTTTACAGAACTGTTTCGTAAGGGCCAATTTGAACAGGTCCTCACTCTTCAGAAGCCTGATGTAGAATGGTGTCAACAACGTTGAATACGCCGTGCCCGTTGAACCGTACTGTGGACGTGTTCGTTTTTGAAAACGTGTTCGTTTTTGAAAACAGGCACGGGTGATTAGGTCGAGTCAAGATACCTTACCTATTGGAATAATTACACAGCAGATGTTTATTTCTGTGTCTGCAAGAGCTGATGAGTTCGTTTCTTTTGTTTAGAGTGGCTAAGGAAGGTTTGAGTATGATGAAGAACTTTTCTTCTAGACAGAGGTTGCAGGCTTTTGATGATGTGGAGTATGCCCGAGCTTTGCTTATAAGCTTCCATTTCACGGCGTGTTCTACATTTGAATCCTTTAACTTCCAGATATGTTCACTGAGTGCAGTTGCGTTTCTCTTGTCTTTGTGTTTGAAGCTAGACTTGTGGGCGTTGTATCTGGTTTTGAAGGTGTTTTCTGTTAGACCAATGTAAGTTTCTTCCTTGTGATTGTCATGGCGTGTTACAGTGGCTTGGTACACTATGTTGTTGGTGAGGCAGTTGCCTTGCAGTGGACACTGGCTTTGTGTTCTGCAATTGCAGTTGTTTTGTGTTGCTGGTTGCAGATTCTGTTTGGTCAGTATGTATTTGTTGTGCGCTGATATTATTTGGTCCATGTTTGCCATGCAGCTGTAACTCAGTTTCACCGTGTTTCTGTTGAGTAGAGTATGTAGTTTATGTCCAGGCGGGAAGCAGCTGTCTAAAAGGTTGAAGAATTTCTTGCCAATGTTGGTGGTGACATTGTCACTGAATGGGGGGTTGAACCAGGTTATGTTTCTGGCACGTCTTCGTTTTGTAGCCTTGTTTTTTTGACTGGTGTTAAGCGGTTGGTTTCTGTACTTTAGATTATACCCATAGCCACTTTTGTGTAGTGCTTCCTGGTATATGGGTGCTGAGGTGTTGAAAGTGTTTTCGTCGGATGAGATGTTATATAATCTCCTGTTGATGCTTTCTGGGATGTTCTTTATGATGAGTGGAGGGTGGTTGCTCTGTTTGTGCACATAGAGAGGGATGTTGTTGGGTTTCATGTATGGCTTGTATGTGCCTGTGCGGAGATCGAGAGTTACGTCTAAAAAGTTTACTATTTTTTTGTTTGCGTCAATTTCTATCTTCAGGTTGTTGTTTGCAAATATCTAATCAAATATCACCAACAACATAGTGTACCAAGCCACTGTAACACGCCATGACAATCACAAGGAAGAAACTTACATTGGTCTAACAGAAAACACCTTCAAAACCAGATACAACGCCCACAAGTCTAGCTTCAAACACAAAGACAAGAGAAACGCAACTGCACTCAGTGAACATATCTGGAAGTTAAAGGATTCAAATGTAGAACACGCCGTGAAATGGAAGCTTATAAGCAAAGCTCGGGCATACTCCACATCATCAAAAGCCTGCAACCTCTGTCTAGAAGAAAAGTTCTTCATCATACTCAAACCTTCCTTAGCCACTCTAAACAAAAGAAACGAACTCATCAGCTCTTGCAGACACAGAAATAAACATCTGCTGTGTAATTATTCCAATAGGTAAGGTATCTTGACTCGACCTAATCACCCGTGCCTGTTTTCAAAAACGAACACGTTTTCAAAAACGAACACGTCCACAGTACGGTTCAACGGGCACGGCGTATTCAACGTTGTTGACACCATTCTACATCAGGCTTCTGAAGAGTGAGGACCTGTTCAAATTGGCCCTTACGAAACAGTTCTGTAAAGCTGTCTTGTAGTAACCCAGTTACAACCTTTCAATATATTTTAGCTCCCTTTACAGGTTGAGCACTTTACCATTGACTGGTTAACACCTTTTACGATTATATATATATATATATATATATATATATATATATACAAACATACATATATATATATATACATACATATATACATACATACATATATATATACATATATATATACATACATATATATACATACATACATATATACATACATATATATATATATATATATATATATATATATATATATATATATATATATATATAATTTTCAAGATAATCCTCTGAAAATATCATTGAGTGTACAATTATTTAAATGTTGTTCGGTGTTAAAATTCTTGTGTTAACCTTATATAAATTATCACTTAATTACTCGCCTTATACTAGTTACAGGTTTGGTCAATGATATCGATATTTTTCAATTAGACATCGTTTACTTAAAAAATAAATCACTTTGGGCAAATCATTAATGTTACAACTGTCCTTACAATGAAGGTTGAAAAACAAAGAATAGAATTACACATATCTTGCGTCACCCTTGCGTCACCAATGTGCATATTCAGCTAATATTTATTCATGATGTAAGTGGTAACTAGAAATTATTCTGTAGAGTAGTCAATATTGGATGGATCTTAAAAGAAATCTTAAATACTTTTTATATAACTTCCAAAAAATGCCATCAGACCTTTAGCAACCTCCACGAAATTAACCCAACCCCATTTTGAATGCTTAAAATATATTCAACACGTTCCTATTCTGTCCCACTCTTTTAACGGGTCTAGTTGACTTCAACACAAGGTACAAAATTACCGACGTGTCCAAATTTCATTCAGTTTATCGCAGCAGGATCACTTCCGGGTGAGTATTTCACAGCCGGACACAGACACTGTTTTATACATCCAGTAAACCTCTAACCACCTGTAATACGGTGGGAAATTTTTCATTTAATTCACCATCCTTTTATAATTAGGTTTGTTACTTAACAGATCTCACAGTACCGTTCATTTACATAAATTTATCCTATTTTTTCTTCATTACCCCGTTTTAGGTACAAGTCAATATCTTGACATGGCTTGGTATTCACCGACGAAAAAGCGAACGCCTTGATAAGGACCTTAAAGGGCCTATGTGACATGAATTTTTCTTGTGGCAAACAATGTTTGAACACTTACATCGCTATCCCCACTGAAACGCAAGTTTAACACACTGGCACGTTTCCCGAACGGATGTAATTTATTTAACAGGGCTTCTTCACACTTCTTTTTAATTCTTGGCCGCTTTTTTTTTTTTTGGTAACACAGTTGCATGCACAACTTTATACATTAAGACAGTACTTTGAACATTTCGCGGAACCCAAGCATGTGATAGTTTGGGTATTTTGTAAACTTTAAAACCTTTTGGTAGACAAGGTAAATCCAAATGATGAATATTCCTTCTCAGTTAAATGTCTATGACATCTTATAGGCCTACACTGCAACTTATTCAAAATAATAATAAATAATAATAATTATTATTAAAACAATTAACTCAAAAATTCCCAAAACTCAAGATAACAAAAGTCATCATTTTGTATGAACTATACATCAAGTTTTGTAGAAGAAAAATTCCTCTCTCGCCGAATGTATCCATCAGGGCCGTACTTTAAAACAGACCGCCAACACAACTATGCCTCAGAAAATGAAATAATAACCGGTAATAAAAACAATTTGGTGATCCACAATCCAAGACCGAGAAATACAAGAGTATGCTCCCTACGAGCCCATTTCACTCAATTTTACACTTTCATTCAAAGAATGATTCAGTGTTTGTACTATTACAAGAGTTCTTAGCACAGCGAGCCAGAAATCTCGGGGTATCACGGTGCGTGAAGCTCGGTGTTGGTCCCTGCTGTAATTGGGAAGAACTTTGCTACGCAGTGTGAAACTTGTTTTCCATCTCGTCGATAGGTATTTAGATCTGGCAGGCGGTCTCAGCTGAAAACCGTACTGGAGAAAGTTCCCCTAATGGGTGATGTTTTATTTCCATGCGCCAATATAACATGCATTTACAGAATGAGCAAAAGGGATATACATAGAACTATTGAAGACGATTTTGGCGGGTAATAGTTTAAACAGTCTTTTGTTTGGGGGATAAATAACGAAAGATTGGTATTTCTTAAAACGAAAATATAAATACATGTAAACAATATTGTGCGAAAAATACATTGACCTGCATCATAAAAGGTTTTTTAAGGTTCCTTCCTTCCGAATGAATGACTAAATGAACGAATGAACGCATGAATGAAAAAAGAACAAACGAACGAAAGAAAGAACAAAGGAAACTTACAATGGCATAGCAAAATAATTTTCAACAGACAGATATGTTTAAAAGTCTTCAGGCAGGGAGCTGGAACTGTAAACAGCTTCCTGCTACCAAGAGGTAATCCTTCCATTTAATGAGCCTCTTAGGTACAGTGCACTCCGTAGTTTACTAATTAGGCCTAAGGTTGATCTACTCACGTGCAGGCGCGGTTTTACGGGGGAGCTTTGGGGGCTCAAGCCCCCCCCAAAATTCGCTCAAGCCCCCCCAAAATTTTCAGAGGTTGTGTTATGCTACATGTGCGTGTACTGAGAAAAACAAAATTGCCCAATACAATTGTACACATCTTGGTCCAGTGGATTTAGTTTGTCAAGGGAAACTGTCGTCTCCGTCTCGAAATCACATATTTGGTTCACGATATCATACAATGGAAGTTGGGTCAGATAAGTAACATAAGTAACATCTATGATAGTATGTACGCGTGTAAATCAAGTTAACGGATTAATCATCTGTTGGAAGTTCAAAACGAGTCATTTCGTCGCTGATCTCGTCAAGCTATACTAGCAGTCCTTTTAAGTCAAATCTACAGGCCGAATCGTTATTCCCATTAATGTGAACAGGTCCAGTTGCTCGTATCTCTCAGTAACGTTTGCTACATTCTTCCAAATAAAAAAAATATATGCCTGTATACATCTATGTCATGGTCAGGGGCGGTGCCACTGAGGGGAGGGAGGCCTATCCCCCCCCCCCCCGGTAATTTGCAGGAAAAGAGAAAAAGAGTAGGAAAAGAAGACGGAAAGGAGAAGAAAAGAGGAGGGCGGGGTAGGCCTATATCTGATCCATATAGTTAATCCAGAGCTTCCAGGAGGCCATATTCCGGTTTCTACCAGCCTTTAGATACGATTTTATAATGCACAAATGAAGCAAGGCAAATTTTCTTAATAGTTCTACAATATTTCTGTGGACTCCACGCACGTATTTTTGCGTAAAACTTTCCCCAACTAGAAGGCAGTAATGTGTCCAAAAGGGGACTTCAGGAGGTTTGTTGATACGTACCCTTAGACAAAAAAGGCTCCTCTTTCACCTAACTAAAAATATTAAGAATGTTTTGAAGCCATATGGTCGGGTCCAAAAACATCCCAAAGATAACACCATTTTTTGCATCTAAGCAACCTTCAAGTAACCAAAATTTCTCAAAAAAGGTCCCCCTCCCCTTAGACCTATCCCCTAGAACAGCCCTCTTTTACCCAACCAAAAATTAGAATTCACGAAGTTATGAACATTTTCCAGCCATATATCAGTCAAAACTGCCCCGAAGACCGCACCATTTTGCATCTTAGCAACCTTAAATTAGCAAAAATTTCTCAAAGGGAGGGGAACTCCCTTCCCCTTAGACCTCTCTCCTAAGAAGGCCCTCTTTCCCCCAACCAAAAATTATAATTCACAAAATTATGAACATTTTCCAGTCATATAGTCAAAAAATTACCCAAAGACCGCACCATTTTGCATCTTAGCAACCTGGGGGTGCTTAAGAATTCATTTAAGTGGTTGTAATAACTTACAACAGTAATGGAAGGAGGGTCGAGGTAGACGGACTCCCATCACCCGCCCACCCACCCTAGTAGGAGAATCAGTCTGCTCCGATCAACTTTTGAGCATAAATTTACTTAAAAATTTGCAAAATTATTCACTTTTTAGCACTTGAGCACCCTTCATTATGCCAAAAAAATCTCACTGTAACTCCCCTTTAAGCAAGTCTCTACCCCAAACCTGCGTTCACATTCATGAAATTCTACCATGAGTAACGTCCGAGTAAGGCGACCCCCCCCCCCATTTGCAAACCTGCAGTTATGGGCCTGAATAGGGCCAATCAAATTATAGAAAACGGTAACATAATTTCTTTCAAACTTCTGCGCCATAAATTCATTTCTGTGTCATTGTTATCACAATATAACCTAGTTGTTTCACGTTCCAATGTGTATTACTCTAGAATAAATTGAAATGGCCCCTATTACATTGCCCGCTTGTCGGACGTGTATTACCGGTACTCCTGCGCCTGTATTGGCTACACTCTAAATTCCAGTATGTACGTCAAAAGTGGAGTACATTTTCGACACCTGCTATGAAGGTAACCTATTGCAAGGTCTTCGGAAGGTCACATTTTTTAGGTAATTTTGGAATATTTAGGACCAAACACCTTTAAACTGAAAAATGTTAGGGCAGGGGAGGACTGTAGCCCCAGTGCCCCAGTTCCGATGACTCTAGTACAAGGAAAGCATTCTAAAACACTGATAGTATAGGTCAGAGAGGTTAGCCTTTCCTTCAAGGCATGTGGATACATTGAGCCCTTTACTGCATGTTACACATAGAGATGACAGATATTATTTCTGTTTCACCACCTTACGATGAAACAGCCTCTATATTACCTATGTGCCACACTGTTACTTCTAATCATACAGTCATGCAAAAGGTACGAAACGTTTATCATGGCAATGTCCTTGGAGACAAATAAACCGTCTTGATTTTCCTTCTGTCAGGTTTAGTAAGTATGCAATAAGATGAACCGTTCGAATTGAATTTTGCTAGGTACATTATAAAATACGAAATTGTATACAGCATCGCAATTTGGGGCTCATATCGATCCGTCTACGAGGATGCTATATTCACGTAACTGCAATGCAACTAGGCCACGGTTTACCTGTAAAGATTGACGCACGGTTCGGTGACATCCCTAAAGCCGGACAGTTTTTTAAACAAAATAACCTCTGTTTCGTAGGGGAGGGGTATACTTACCTTTCGATTGAAACTGTGACTGTACAAGTAAATCGAAAGATTCTGTATGGATTCCCCACTCGAACCACGGCTTTCAGGTCATGGCTATCAAAGTCTAAAGCAACCTTGGAAATTGAAGTACTTCAATATCATAAATTTCTATGAAAGCAGCAGAGAAGCACTAGGCAGGTTAAATAACCCAATCATATCTGATCATGTTGACTAATGCATAGTAAAACTTACGGGAAAATGAACCAGTTCGGTTCATTTTTGAGCAAAATCTAGTCAAACATTGACAAGATTCCGATTCGTGCATGCGCCTATTGCTGAGATTTTTTGCATATTTCCGTAGGGCATTTTTGGTTGAATGCTTATAATTTACTTTCTTGTAAATCCTAGCATTCACTGGAACATAAACTTCAGAAGCCCCAACTCATTTTCCACGAAGTTATCACCTAAACTTTGTAGGCTTGACGATATTGTTGCCATGTACTGATGTGGCAGCGTTATACTTTACATACTCTCTATGCAGGCTAGCTTTTCTTCCATCTTCTTTCCACTTTTTGTATTAAATTAAAGCTTCATTTATTTGCTTTTAACATGATACTTTTAAATATTTACAACAATCATAGGGCTGAAGAAAAAGAAACATCATTGGAAGAAATAGGAAAAAAAAACTTTTCTAGCTTGAATCAGTACTATGTACTCTATACTGTACTCACAGTATATGTAAAGCATTAATTATTACAAGAAACAATATAAATATATAAACAAAGATAAAATAACCAAAAAACCCCGTTCACTCAGCCAAAAACGCAAAAACCAGACCGAAAACCGAAAAATAATTTACAAAATGCCCAAGGTTGCATCAATATGGAAGCGAGAGCTGCAATAATATTCAACAAAACTCCTTAACATTGCAACTGGCGTCAAAAAATCACAGAGCGATAAAGCTGAATACGCCATTGTTTTTCTTCCTTGTCGATTACATTTTACCAAAGTTCATTGCGGTTTAAAAAGGGTCTCCCAGCATTAATTGTTTCATGGCTTTGCCCCGCAAATAGGTTAGTCGGAAGTTCAGGTTAAATGTGAGAGTTAGGGCTTTTACCAGTGGCAAAACGAGGGTGGTTTTATAAACCGAAAATTACATTTATATTGTGTCGTCAATTCAATTTGTTCAGTTGATCAATTCTTCTAAAAGTTCAAAATGTTGACCTACTTGTAGGTAAAGGAAAAAGACATTTCGTCTGAAAGATTTCCCTGCGGGGCTGAGGTAGATTGTTCACTCATTCTTGGCTGCAAACGACAACGTAGATATCTTTGTATGTAGTGAAAACGTGCGACAAGCTTTGCAGGCTACTAGGTTACACTTTTGCGCTTTTGCCAATTCAAACGTCAGAAGCATAATGCCTTGAATGTCGACAAACTTACTGAATATTGAAAACAAAACGCTCTGCAGGGCGTAGAGAGGAATTCGGTTGGCAGGTCTTCCACTAGAGCCCACGTCACTTTTACGATTTCCCAGTATGAGTACCTAATGAGATGCAATAATTTACTTTTTGTAACAATAATAATTTACTTTTTTGTTTTTAGTCTGTTTCGCAGTCTATACGGGCTAGATCGTTTTGACCCTTTAACTATGAAAGCACTACCACTATACGTTCTGACAGCAATATCCGCAAGGCTGTGCGGTCCGACTTGCTTCCCCTCCTTAAACTTGAAATTGTTGGGTTCAATTTCATTGTCATTTGTAAAAGGATTTAAGAATAACAAACAGGAATGTGACGCTAAGGAAACCCACTTTTGACTTGTATAGCCTCGAGACATAAACCTACCGTAACGTTAGGCCTCAACACCTACGATTAGATTTTCTAGTCAGTCGACGGTGAGGCCTCCACCGGTAGGTAGTTATAGCCAAACAGAAGAGGAAGCATCTTTTGCGATGTGTGGGTCCCAGGTTCGATTTAAATTACTTTCTGATGATAAAGTTTGGGCAAATTCTTCCTTTTTAACTTATTTTGAAAAACAAACCGAGTAAAGCGTTTGGGACAAGCATCGATGTTTCCAACTAAGCATATGAAGACGTTGACAGGCCTAATGTAATTATACCAAATTTTATTTACCTTATTCAGTGTAAGTATAAACGAGGAAATGCTGACCTGTATTTAAATGTTAACTTAAAGGGAAAATGCAGTCGCCCCAACTTGAATTAGTGCATCCTGGTATCCTAATTCACGAGTGGCCCATTCAACAATGTGACAATATGTTTGTTACTTCATTGTTAAAGTTTTGCAAAATAACTTCTTGATTTAGCTTTTGTGAGTATTATTTATGTTCAGAACATCATAAAAGATACCCTGGGAATAAAATGATATATGCAACATTTGGCTGAGTTCTCAAAATAAGATTGGGGAGATTGTATATTCCCTTTAAAGATCGTTTCCAGGTACCATTCCTGCGACAATGTGGGGAAACTGTAAGGACCGTAAGTTCCTGGTAGGATATGTTGTTGTCGCGAGGGGGGGGTTCTTTCTCCCTTGTTGGAGTGAGGTGCTACTTCATATACTTAGCTACACGCTGTCATATAGTCATGTAGAACAAAGCCCGTATGCTCAAGAGAGAATGACGTCACACGTAAAGAGAGGATTGATGTGAGCTGGCAAAATTCCAACACAACATTCAATGATCTCTGTCGAAGCGATTACTACTTAAATCATCGTCATCTCAACTTATCATCGCCACATAATGGGTGATCAAAGCTCATGTAGGTCTTCAAACAACAGATGTGGTTCGCCATTTGAGCCAAAATGTCTAGGGTATCATTCAGTGGGAGTTATTATATGAGCTAAAATCTAGGCGTTATTATGACGTTACGATCAATAAGATACAAATTACAGTGGGATCCACTGAGAAGTCACAGATCAGAAGAGATGCTAGTCCATAAGAAAAAAATACAAATCAAAAAGATACAAGCAGAGACAAACTCAGATGTGTCATGAGGTGGAGTTAATATCCATGGCTACAAGAACCGTGTGAATAAACGCAAGTCAAAACATGATTTTGTTTAACGCACTACCGGCTGTTTGGCAGCAAATTAGTTTGGATCCCTTTGAAACTTTAACAGTGTTCTCCACTAGCTGTTTTGCTAGGGTGCTGCACCAGGACAAAATTTGCAGAGGGTGCTCAGCACCCAGACGAAAAATGTACCACCCGGACAAAAAGTTGAGCCACCCGGACAGAAATTATCAATTCAAAACCTTATAACAGAGAAAACAGCAAAAATTTCAGTGTGAAGATGGAATAATGATGATCATAAATGTACTTAGTCATCAAAGAAGCCCATAATTAATTTATCATCTATTTTAGCCAAATATTTTTCAAGGAGAGCATCCCTCTTTTTATAGACTGCCATCACGATTAACCTTTAACCTTAACAGCACCCGGACAAAGATTAAATCAGTGGAGAACACTGTTTAAGGAAGAATTCTGTGAGCATCAATAAGTTATTTTCACGATAAAATAAAAGTCACACATAGGCATTATTTAGCAAAGAAACCAGGTCAAATAACAAGCCATTGTTAGTTTTACTTATTTACTTTCTACTTATTACACGATTGGTTGGTGTTGATTTTGTATAAGCATGTCTTGATGCAAATGATTTATTGGACAAATGAATTTAAATAACCTCTCCAATTCTACTTGAACCATGTCACACGTAACTCTCGAAAGGTTTCTAAACTCTCCATTTTACACAATAACTGAAAGCAAAAACCAAGGGGTCCTTTTGTAAATATCACTTTCGATTTTGATTTATCGTGATTTTGACTTTTTATCAAAAAGATGTGACTGTACCCTTTTCTAACTTAAGATCAATCTTTTAACCTTACAAACATTATTGGAAAGTTTATCTACGCAGACCGTAAACAAATATAAACCGTAGGCAAATATTATCCCTTTCCGCATTCATTCGATCCCATCTTCAGCAGATGATTGTGAACAGCCATGTGAAAAAAAAAAACGATTGGCAATTTGATCTGGTACAATGATAAACACACTTAAAACCATACCAAAGCAGGAGGGAACCACTTTTAAAATATTGTAAAACATATAAAAGATAGGCTTATTATAATAACATTAACTGATTATAGCAGACGACTTTTAACAAGTTTAGAAACATAACGGGAGGTGATCAACAAGAAGTATTTCTGAGCAGGAGTGGAGAAGTAATGTGACCTTCGGTGCAAATCAAGTGTATACTTGTGTGTGGGAAAACACTGAATGTCTGGTTGACGACGATACCTGCATAGCGATTTACTCTGGCTTCGAATGCCAAGTAGGCGTGACGTTTTTATTTTATTTATTTAATTATTTAGTTATTATTAGTAGTAACTTTGGTCTCGGGTGAGGGCTGAGCTGTCCTTGTTTGAACATTGCCCGATTTGTTTCCAAAAATCTACCCGCGACGTCGACCTCCACGAAATCCGAGGCATGCATTCCGCCCGTGATGCATCCCCCCCCCCCCACCTTGACTTGTTCGCCTGTGTTCGTCCTCAATGCGGACTAGGATCGTGCTTGGCCTGCAGGCCCATCCTATAAACCCGATTTGTCTAATAATAACACAGAAGAATGAGGGGAATCTGGACACATCAAGTAAAGGGTATGCTTTGAAAACTTGGATAGAACGGTAGAATAAGATTGATTGGTAGACGAACGAGCCAGGGAGAGGGATGCAGCCAACCCCAACCCACCACAGAGTTCGGGAAAATCCTATTTCTTGGGCAATTTTCAAGGATTGATTTAATGTTAAGCAATCGAGACTCAAAGGTAACGACAAATCTGAGTATCTGCTCAGGCCAGACTTATAACTAGGATTAGGTCTGGGGAGGCAGGGGAGGGGGGGGTCAGGGATACTGATACAAATATTTTCTATGGCTGTGCGCGAAGAGCGCACCCTCAACAATGACATTTTTAAAGACATTTTGGGTAACATTTTCCTTTATTTTCAATTAAAAGGTTATCTATATGCCTTGAATAGGGTTCATATCAAAATAATATTCCAGAGGGCAGGTGATTTAAGGCATTTTCTCTCTTGGGTGATGGAGGAGGGGTTTGAAGTCCCCCTCCCCCCCCCCCCCGGCTACCCGACTGGTCCAGGCGTACGGAGAAACTTTTCTGCTAATGTTTCACAGTCGGAAACGCAGAGTAACCAAATGTAACTTGAGAGATAAGAAAACCGTCAATAACTATATTTTGCATAACACTTAAAACTACTTTAAACACGCATGAAGTAATCTCAGACATACGAACACATGGTGTTTATCCTATATACTTTATAAACACAATTGTGGGAGTACGTGACACATTTATCAACCTTATAACTCGGGTATTTTCCCTCTTCTTATTGATTGGGAGTTTATTCTTTTATTTCTCTCAAGTTTTCCGTCTTCTGTCTTAGTAAATAATAATCACCTTCCTAATTGACAAACGTATTTACGTATAGTTCACTAGCTACATCGACTCTCTCGGGAACAATCATCAAATATTATCATTTTAAGTTTCTTTTTTCTTCTTTTGTAATTTGATCCCACAGATCGACAAAAAAATGTTGAGAAGGAGGGATGGTGCAAACTCCCTGCTTCAACATTTAATTTTTAGATTAACGCCAAGGAGCCCATAATACTTTTAACATGTATACGCAAGTAGCTATTCCTTGGTTTTGAGGAACGAAATTTCTCATCAATGTCTTGTTTCATGCACATTCTCAAGTAGGTACTGTTCCCAATATCGGTTAAAATATTCCATCGTAACATTTCTATCCCCGAACACTCGCATTACCGCCCGTTAAGTCCACGCGTTGTTCCAAATTAGTGTAAGCTATAGTAGTGACATATCTTCCTCCTATACTGTGCCCCTTGTGGAGTGAGGAAAGGTTTTGTTTATGCTTAGACTTAATTTAATAATAATTACTTGAGTAGATGGGATGTGCCTTTAACAGGGGGAGATCGATAAAGGTAAGACAGCATTTGAAACGTTTGAGACCGTAAAAGGACACTGACAAGATACGAAAAAGAGGGAAATGAAACTATTTACAAATGTCTGCCTGTCTGTATTAAATTTGTCACGTTTTTACGTGAATTGTGACATTGGGACACGCCAAATCAAAGCCGGGTCTCAGTATGCTATTATGTCAATTATATAGGGAAGTAAGAATAAAACGAAAACATATTTTCAAGTTCCGTTCTATAAAATTTATAATGGCTGTGATAGGGTGTTGTCACGAACAAGCACTGGTCGACAAGACAACCTAAGTCTCAACATAAAACGAGTCATAGGTGTTTTATAGCAAAATATAAATTATAAACTCCCATGAGATAATCGACGATTCCCAGGTATGGTCTTTGAAATATTGATATATGTCTTGCATGGAATAACAAAGGAAGGATGCCACCTTTGTGTACTACGTATAGAATCAGATCAAACATGGTTGTTTGAAAAGTTGCAAAAGGTAGAACCTTTTGAAAACTTTTAGAGGACACCTTATTGTCTCTTTCGATTCCAGAAGTGGGTCTTTTTTACCGTTTTTCTCATTTTTTTTTGTATTTCGCCTGGGCCTACCTGTGGTAACAGAAGGGGCAAGCCTTGAGCTGTTTTCTATGTATGTGCACAAACCAAACGGTTGGTTTCACGATACCATACCTTCAAGCAAACTGAATGCCGACATTGTTTTATGCTATTCAAAGATTTGTTAAAAAGTTTAGAATTGTGTTCTTCATCATCACCTTAAGGCCTACACCACAATTCTAAATGTTTTCAAGTATATGTTTTACTTTCATGATGTTAACCATCTAGTCCCATTTGCACGAACATTTTTTAAAGAAGCCTTGTAAAACTGGTTTTACGACAAATAATTTTATTATTTAATCCATACCAAGACTAAGATCCCAAGGAAATTAAGTTCTGATGAATAGACTACCTTTAATACTATGAAATTATTCATATTTTTTCTTTTCTTTTTGAAGAATACAATAATTTTTACCTGAGGGACGACTGTATGATGTAAAGCTTTTATTCCCCCTCTCCTATCACTTCATCGACCTTTTCTTTTAACTGTTCGTTGTTTCGCTATAGTACTGTGGCATCTTTTAGTGCCACACAGGGCCCAACCTCTAAAGTATTTTGCCAAGAAAATTAAATCTTAGCTCGCTAATTCATGGTAGATTAACCTGGACCCGTTGCTTTGATTAAAACTGACAAGTACACGAATCACGCCGGTTGCATCTCGCTGTGGCGTGTCGCGATTGGAGATGAATAGTACGAACATCCAATTCCGTGGTATGAGCTAACCATGGACGTGACCGATTGTTGTGAGTATATAAGTTCAATGAAGAAAAGATGTTAGCGACAAGAAACACAAGCTTATACGAGTACATAATTTGATCTTATAAACATGAAAGGAATATGCCAGTGTTAAACTGTATACTCTCTTTCAAACAACACTCGTCGTTCCTATAGGGTAGTTAGAACCTGGCGTATCTTCTTTTGTCGTCCAGTGCAGGGAATGTGGCCCTAAACGAGAAGTGTCCACTCTCCTATGGCAAATGTTTGGTAAAATGGCTTAGATGCAAAATGTTGCTTAGTTAGTAGTAAAGATTTGAATCGATTATAAGTCTCAAAATTCTCATTTTGAAGTGAATACTTCGCATCTTCTGGTAGGGTCTAGGCTGAGGAATTGATTTTGACTAAGTATATCAGGAAGGGGTACCCTACTTTTTGAGAAAATTTTTTAGATGTAATTTGGCTGTTATGCAAAATGGTTCAACCTTTAGCAAATTTTTGAAAAGGAACTGACGACAGCCCAGAACTGACCACATAATTATCTATCTTATCCCAAACCTAGTAAAGTATGGTAAAATGTATAACACATTTTCAATATGGTAAGTTAAATAGCTAGGCTACTAAATGTATAATCACATGTTGCAAATGTTTAATATAATTACTTTCTTGCTTTAATATAAGGCGAGCTCCTTTTGTCATTCTGTAACTTAATAGTCCAATCAATCTCCCACAAACTGTTAAATGTCTAAGCCACGTAGTACTATATGCAATCTCAACAGTATTCGAGTTTTATGGGTTTTCTTACCGAGGTACCCAAATTCTTCCACCACCCAACGGTGTGATCATCAAATTGGGCCAATGGTCCTATCAAACAGCAACGTCAGGGGCCAATACCCTGTGTCCCTCAGGAGGGACCTGTCCCTTGGACATTCCATACCGAGTCTATTGGGTAATCCGGCACTTGTACTCAACACCAAGGCCCAAAATAAAATTTGAGTATGTTTCAGCCCCAAGTTGTAAGAGTGCCATCAGGAAGTTACCATAAAGATACATTCCAACTGATATTAGTAATGCAACCAAAATAATTGTTTACTTTAAGTACGCTAGATCTTCACTTTTATAGTCTTTGCTAAGGTGCGTCATGTGCATGATCGTGGGCCCCAGTTTGCTCTGATTTGGCCTTTATACCTGTATCTACGTGTCATACTGTATCATACAAAAGCTGTCCCATCGGTCCCAAGGACTGCGGACTTCCTGACTGTTATAGCTTTCAGATCATGTTGTGTAGTTGATGGTATACGACAGTGTTTTGTATGTGAGTGGGTGGGGTTCAAGTAATGGTATCGGAAGCGAGACCAACGACCCTATATCTTCAGGAAGCCGGCCAAAAACAATGCGTTGTATGGATTTATATTAATGTTTTGGTGCATTATTGTGAGTACACTCTTTTCCCCAGTAAAGGAGGCATAACGTGTTATGTCCATCGACGTAAAGTGGGAAACATTGGTGGAAATGTAGGGGTGATACTTAAGTCGCCCCTGAAGTCTACAAAATCTCCCCATCAAGTGAAATCTTGACCTTATACTTTTCCACTTCTGGTCAGTGCTCATGGGTCTTCTCGTGACATACGTACATGGTTAAGAATCGCGAAACTTCTTACATTAGTACATCGTTACTATATGAGGAAGACAATATTTCTTGACATGGATAAAAGGACTTATATCTTGAAGTTCTCACTCTTTGTGGAACGTACAGTAAAGCGGTTCTTTATCATTTTGTCAGCAGTCCACTTTCAAAGGGACAATTCGTAGACCCTGAAAGCGCATAGCTAAGATTTTTGTCCAAGTGTAATGTCTTAATGACCTTTAGACTTAAAGACCCTTATAACTCTGATAATATTATGGAGGTGTAGCATAGTACTACTCGCTTTCTCCCTGAATTAATTCCTTACAAATATTTAAACTTCGTCATAAGCTAACGGCTTTGTAACAATTAAAAATGACGACACCCTCTCCTGTTTATAAGTTCAATTGGTAAAGGTTATTGCATCACCTTGAAATGGGAAAAGAAAACGATGAGAATCCACCCATCCTAACTCAAGTATAAGAAATGTTTTCTGTGTACAATAAAACCTGCACACTAGTATGCCATTTATATAACAATGTATTTATTTCATAATTACAGTTTCTCAGTCCTTATTCCAAATACAGCCTCTACTCCGTCGGATATTTCCGTGTGGGAGCAAATGCTATTCCTGATAGCATGAATTCAGTCTGTTGGGACTGAGTCCAGAGCAAGTGAACTTCTTTGCCCCATTTGCAAGATGGCAGTATCCTCTCATGTTATACGGTTTTAAACGGGTGTAAATTCTTCCAAACGGAGAGACGGGTGATGATTGGTAGGAGCTAATACCAACAATCATAGCGATCAGCGAACGTCTTTAAACACTTCCACATTCTGATAGGCATATGATTGCTTCAGTAAAAATCCAGAGTTGTTTCGCTGCTATGATGGAAATCTTTAAATGCCTTGTCATCGGCTCAGACGGGGGATTTAGCGGCTAGATGCCTCGGTCAAAGACTGGGTTACCGTCTGTACATCTGCACGATAAAGCCTTAGTTTATTTGTAGTTCATGAACACGGAAATCGATTCGATGTGATTTTAGTAAGCGCATGACTATGATAAAGAATTACAGCATTTATGATAAACGTTATAGCAATGAAGATTGCAAAGGAGAATAAATTTAACGTGAATGAAAGCTCGGAAGTGTCGGCTCAGAGTAGGGATTAGACCAGATTTATCTTCAATTAAAAATGAAAATTTTCACACTCCCAGATTACGGAGAAATCTGCATTCTGTCATTTGTTGTTTACATTGACAAAGCTATCATAATTTTGTCGATATGTACAATTTAGAGCAATACGAACGCAGTACGTAGAATGATACTTAAAAGTTCCACACATGTATTTCTAAAAGCAACAAACACATTGGAATTAAGTTTTTCTTTTTGAGAACAGAATTCTTCAAAGTTCATACTTACCACTAACCGAAGTCGTAAACTCTACACTGATAAATGCCCTGTCTCTCGATTTTTTTTCGAACTTATCATAGATTTAGTTCGAGAGTCTTAGTGACTGACTAAGGATTGGGGAAACATACTGTCGGCGCGAATGTTTATCATTCAAAGAGTGATTCAGTACATAGGGTTTGTACGTTATATTATTACACCGGTACCGCTTTATTTCCGGCTTCGATTACACACATACAATTCCACAATCAACAAAAAAATCGAAAACACGTTTTCTTTCTTTCAAAACAGAATGTTTCGGTCCTTTTACTTATCACTCACCCAAACCTATACTCGGATAAAAGCCATAGCTCTCGATTTATTCGGAATTGTCATAGTTTGATTTCATGAGTCTGTGTTAATGACTTATAGTTAGGGAAGCATGATGATATTACATGGTGGGCGCAAAAGCATGCTATGGCATGCAGGCGCCGTTTTGGGGGTGGGCCTTGGGGACCGTGCCCCCACCCAAAATAATGATGAAAACGGATGGGAAATGCAATCAGCGAAAAGAAGAAAGGGGAAGCGAAAATAGGAGGAAAAAGTTAACTTTTCCTAAATCATGCCTATGATGTATAATTTTCGGTAGGTTAAGGGTGGAGTTTTTTCTTCTTTCAGAAATGATAAAAAGTTGAAACCACTATAGCAATCCAGAGAAGAAATTTAGGGCCATACTGAGGTCTGTTAGGGCCATACTGAGGGCTGCAAGGAGCAGCTGAATTGCTTGGCGGTGACGTCAATTTATAAATTGCTGGATGTCAACTTTAGGAATTAGCGAATTTTACGGGCAGGGGGGCAAACGGTAAAAGTAAGGCTTTAGTGACAAATTTGTCTTGAAGAGTGCAACAAACCATTGGAATGCTTTGCACTCATGGTCTCTCTCCAGTGCAAATAAAATTCGTCATTGTGGGCTCCCCTTGGAAATTCCTGCATCCGCGCCTGGTAGCATGCGTAAAAAGAAAAAGTAGGCCTAACAAGGAGGTTTATCCTGCAGGTCTCGGGTGTGTTCTATACATCATGTAGTTAAAGTTAGTGCAGCAACATCCGTAGCGACCATGGACGGATCCAATATATAAAGGAAGAAGCTAATTCGTCGGGATTAGTGAACCAAAGTGCATCTATAGAGGGGTCCGGGGATTTCCCAGGGGAAATTCGGGGAAAAGGGAACCCTTGTACGCAATTTCTCAGATTATGGGGGCATTAAAATCATAGTCCCAACGAAACTTTCAGAACTTTCCATATGTTTTGCAAATAGGGTTTGGAAATCTCAGGGGAATCTTCCCCCTCCCCTTGGGCTACGGCCCTGAGAGCTATAAAACCATACGAAAAGTGGTATACTGGGGTATACCAATTCAAGTTGGGGTATCTGCATTTCCTTTCACTATACTATGGTATATGTATCAGGAGGTGAAGAAACTTAACTCCCTCCTACCCCTCCCTCTTACTTCCTGGAGTGTAACCGCAGACGAAAGCTCCGCTTTTGAATACATTTCCACACCTCTTGTCTTCCATTTGTCCCCCCCTCCCACCTAGTTAAGTCTTTGTTTCAATCTGTGTCGATTTCTCCCACTCTTTACACATCTTTTCCGTCACACGAATCCGTCAGGTGAATGAGAAATCCACATGTCGCAAACCTCTTTGCTCTTTAACAGCGCAAACATTCGTGTTAAAGACATTTTATCACAGGAAGTTTTTCTTCAAAACAACCTAAGTCGACCTTTGACCTGTGATCTTCGTGCACCCAAAAATAAATCCTTTACTATATTCGGTTATGTTGTTGTCATGTTTTTGCTTTGTCCTACGAGATCAGCCTCGAATGTTTCCTTCGATTCTGATATGAATTTAAATCGATACGAAAAGCAATGTCAATATATTTTCTGTAAGAAATGTTTGATTTTCTTCAAATCTGAAGTTAATGGATCATGATTTTGTTGGAATTTCGAGGAAGACTTTTAAGACATTTGCAGTCGGCGGGGCACCTTTTTACAAAAAATAATACTGAGGCTAGTCTGACAAAAGGAGGAAATATAAACTCTTACGACAAAAAGAGTTTTCACCGTCACAAATTTGATTGCTATGTTCTTGTTTCAAGGAAACCGCTAAGCGAAGGATTGTTTCTTCACGCTTTATCCATTTTTATAAACTTTACAAATCTTAGTGACTCGCCGGAAGTACAAGACAGCCTGTTGCGCAGTTTATAGTTGAGACGACGTTGCCTGACAGCTACAGACTGAGTTTTGTCGCGGAAGTCCGACGTAATACTTCCATGAAGTTATCGCTAGATACCGTTAGTATACGGATCCCGGTATGTTTGGATTAGACGGTAGTGGTAATCTAATAGCTTAATATGGCTACAGTAGTTATACTGACGGTTTCTTTTTTTCATACAAATACCGATAAACCTAAGTAGCCTTCCGGTGTTCCCCAACATACCGTACCTTGTCTTAAGCGGTATTGGCGAAGTCTTCTTTTACACTTCGCTTATGTCTCACAATACACTACACATTTATATGTTGGCTAGGGTGTAGACAGAGGAAGGAGAAGGGGGCAAGGCAGGAAATTTACTCCTATCAGGGACCTTGCGCCACCGCACCCTTTGCTGCTGAATGAGATGATAACGTAGCGTCATTTTTCAAAATTACAGTTCCTACTGTTAATTCCACCCCTTCGAAGAATAACCGTACCCCACTCATTACATACCCCTAAATTCTAGTGCCTCACTGCTACTGTTGCCTACTGTCTGACCAGGAGATGCCGATCCCGCCTGACTGTCCGTGTGCTAATCAGATCATGTGATAAAAACCATTATATAAACATACTTCTACATTACCAGATTTCATCTTCATTTGCACTGAGAGCATGTGTACTAATTACGCAAATATTTCAATATGAAAATGCCGGTACTTCACCATCCGACAGATCCTACTTATCGTTCCAAGTTAGCCTCAAGTTCCCCACCCCTCCCCCACCCACACACACACTCCCAAAAGAGAAACAAACAAATCTTACGATTGTGGCTGTCGAGGCTGCGTTTCGATCCAAGTCAGTGCAGATTATCGAGTCTGCAGTGGCCCGGGAGGTACAATGACCTATAGGATGACAATGACACCTGTACGTCTTTCATACTGGACTCAGAATTGGCCCGCAACATATGGTCCCGGAATCGGCATTGGCCCGGAATGGGCTCATGCTGGACTCAGAGTCGGAGCCGATTCTAGCCGAGTCCACAAAAGTGACAGTTACTTGGGGTGACATAGAAGTTACTCAAGGCTATGTTCGCTACGTTGTTATTGGTGCCCAGTTTAATGCATGAATTGCAGGGCTGTATCCGAGTCCAGCTAACCCAATTCCCAGCAATTCCAGTTCCAGTGGCCACTATGCATTCCGGCCCAATTCTGAGTGCAGTACCCTTCGACTCCGAGCCAATTGAAAATGGGTTATATGGACTCCAATACAGCCCTGGCTAAATACAACAGTATCCATACAGCACAGTGAGGTTAAAGGGCCCACCTTGATGAAAATTCCAGGTGGAATTTTTCAGGTTTCAGGTTTTATTTAGCATTCCAATGAACATCAAGTTTCCAAAATTACGATATATATAGAAGAGGAAAAAGAAACTCTGGAACAGTAAACGCTGGTTTTCAACTTTATTCAGTCCGCCCATGGTTGCCTTCATATTTGGCCCACGTCCACCATTTACAGGTCTATTATTCAAAGGCGTAGATGCCAGGGGTCTGTAGCCTGCGTAGTACCTCTTTGGCTGCCGCCCCCCCCCCCGGCTTCCGCCCTCAGCAGCGATGAGCTGTTTTTTTTTCGCAGCGATGAGCTGAACGAAAAAACTTCGTCCGCTCCGCGGGTTAGGGGTCTGGAGGCTGTACCCCCTCCTCCACACACCTTCCGGAGTTGGAGAAAACATATTTCTTTCAGCATGGGGGGATTAGGGTAGTTTTCTCGGGTAATAAAGGCTTTTCTTAGGCAAAAGTAGCTACCTCCTCCTAGAAATAAAATGTCCCATACTACCATAAGTCTGAGGGGGCAAGTCCTTAAATGAAATTAATATCTATCTAAAAAAGCATACGTTTAATCAGTTGACATTTCTTTATGACGGAGAAAAATGCTGATATAAAATGCGCTGTAAGAGAATGATTAAGCTCATCGTGCTTGTTGAAGACGAGTAAAGACGTAACTTATTTGCTAAATGTTTCACAGTGTATTAACACTCTCTGACTATGGCAGCATTGTCATTTGACAGTGTTGTGTTGAAGGAAACAAAAGTGAGACTAGCTTTGCAGACTCCATGGAATTCCCTTCAGTACGAAGAACTAAATCAAAACAGTTTGACGCACAAATTATCAAATCACAATGCATTTCATTTTGTCTTGTTTTTCATTTTAAGCCTGGAGCTGACCGCTGTCTTCAACCTGACCGCTATTGTGACCACCGTATCGCGTGGCGGATGCCTAGCGGCCACGGTTGAATGGGTCAGTGCACTATTAAGGTAAGTCTTCCGGTGTCTGCTAATGATGCAGCCAGCACCTACTTGACTGTTCGTACCAGTTTTTTAGATTTGTCTTTGTTTCTAACTTTATCCAGCTCCACTGAGACCTTATAGAAGCGAAAATACTTTGCATATTCACATAACAAATTAGACACAATCGACCAATGGATGATAATGCCACATCGCATCTATGGATATTCATGTTAACCTACGCTGATATTGCAAACCATACTTTTCTGTTTTAGTGGGACGGACGCAAAAGATCGACTAATGTCAGGGTCACAACACATCTAGGAATATCCATGTTACTTATATAGATAGCAGACACTTTTTCTCTTTAAAGTGTACCTGAAGTCTACGGTACATAATTTAGAGGTTGGAAAATGAATCTCGTTCATCCATCTTCTATTTCATAGCTTACGGCGTGTGATATCTGACAGTAGAAAAAATATGCAACACCAATACAAGCCTCTTCCTCTCTCCTACCCATCCCTTAATATGTTTAAAGAAAATACCCCTTGAAACTGCCAAGAAGAAACCCATACGAATGGAAATAAAACAGGACTTTATAGGGTTTTGTCATGATTACCCCGAGATGGTTGACTCCGTCTGCTTCTTACATATCTACTGTCTGATCTAACATGAAACGGTGATTGACAGTACTGCATATACCCCCTCTTCCTTACCCCAGTCCACCTTTCAGCCTTACTTAAAATATAATTTACAGTGATATCACTTTAGGATCTAAAGGAAATATTTTTGATATTCTGATCAGGAAAACCAATTCGGCTTAACAGTTATGAGAAAGTCTTTATCCAGCTAGCTTTGTGATCAATTTAGGATGGGGGGGGGGGGTGTTCTCTCCATCCTTCTTTTGAGTGCCAGCGTGTATTCAATTTCAGTGCAAGCAATAACATCTAGATCAGTGATGCAATAATAAACCCCAGAGTCATTTTGTCAATCTCCACCTTTTCAAAGTAGAAGTAATGTTTCTCGCAGGATAAATATCTTTTACCACCCATACTTTTGGTAATGAAGCTTAAAAATTGCATTTTGAGAAGGAATTTTTCCCATCACGGTTCTCCCAATGAAGGTCTGCCCCACGAGGCTATTATTTGCCCAGCTATTTTTCTTTTGCTAGAAGACTAAAGGGGATATTCAATCGCCAAACATAATAAAACCATCCTTGCTACAAAACAAAAATACTAAACGTGTCAAAAACATCTATTCTTGGTATCATTTTGTCAAATTGTTGAATTGGGGGAGACGGAGTCACATTCAAGCTGTGTTCAAAGGGAGCAGACAATTGTTATCAGAGCTAATACGTCATAATAGGAACTCCCGGCGGTACGGCAACGATCAGCTATAGGCCATACCTACTACAAGGCCTATTTAATTCAATGTCAGCCCAAATCACGGTATAAACACCTAACCATAACCGTGTTCATGCAGTGAGTATTTTTGGCGAAGTTAAAGCTTTCCTGTAAACAAACCTTTATTTAGGAATTTTTTTACTTACTCCAACCTAAGCCTTCATAGTTGTACCCCTAAAATAATTTAAAGTTTAAGAATCTTGGACTTTGATGATTGATCTCTTTCGAAGTTACAGACATTCTTCAAAGCCATTTTTCGGAATTACAGAAAAGTTGATTTTTGTCCTTATAGGAACCCAGAGTGAAAAAACTGAAAAAGATGTTTCTCAGTCATTCGTACGGTAACCCCCCCCCCCTTTATTTAATGATAAAAATACTAGGCACTGATCTTTATACTTTGGCTATTTACTGTGTGGTCCGTGAAAAGATATCGTTACCAAGTTTTTGTTTTAGCGAGGGATCACTCATTTTTTTACAGTATTACGGCTTGAAGGACTACAGCTCTACAACTTTAAGGAAGAAATATTTCTTCTTTCTCTTCCTGAGTAAGTCGGTCAGGTTCTTATAAAAGCAACATTTGAGAATAAAGCAGCAGTAGGAATTGCAGGCGTTAAGCCATCTATCGCGAAGTGGCCCATGACTGTCTGAATGCTGTCGCTTATAAGGGAGACGATTTCGTTCTTACAAGCATATTTAGTTCTTTCTCTCTCCTCTTTTGTTTCAGTAAAATACTATCTGTTACCGTGCTAACTACATGATTCCTTGTTCCATGGAATTGGTAACTCCACTGGCATCGCCAGGTAGCCAGTGTGACCAAAGCCACTCCAATCAAATGAAAAAGTAAAAAGAAGCAAAAAAGAAATATGTGTAGCCTATCCAGAATTTTTATGCATTTTGTTACCCCTTATCATCAACATTGTATATTAGCTATCTCATGGCTTTGGCTACGGCCCTATTAGGGAGTTACCAGTGACTAACGATGACGTTTACACCGCCGTAACTATCGCAGACATACTACTGTCTTTTCACCAAATCACATATTGTGATGGTGTTGGTAGAGAAGAGCTGTCAAAGATGTTGACGAATTTAAGCCGGCTACGCAGGTAAAAGGATCTAAATAAAACAACTATTGTCATGAAAGAACGATGTCCATCTGAAATCAGGGAGTTGCTATTTGTCAAATAGCAACTCCCTGCTGAAATTGTATAAGTAGTTATATTCCTAACATGAAACCTTGTTAGTTTTCTACAAGGTCAGTTGTAACAACGGCTGCAACTGTTATCCTCCGATAACGTCGCAAGGAGAAGTGATACATTTCTCCGGCAGTACAGAGCGTGCTTCTCATACAGCAACGAAAAATATCAGTCTATTCGAACGAGGCTCTAGGGAAAGTTGTTTGTGATAACTGAAAGCAGATGTTTTAACTGTTATTTGCAATGTTGGGCAAACAGTCACCCCCAAAGATCTTCAATGAAGAAAACAGACGCTAAGGACAAGATAGGGAGATTGGGTAATCAGAAAAGGTCCCATAAATTTTCAATTGATTTATTGTTTTGTTTATGTAAGATTTGGTAGAATGTTCGCCACGGTACAACGCCGAACACTGCAAAACTGAGGCAACGTTGCTCTAAACTATCATTTTATTTCGGTAACCATTCGTTCTTTACTCCTTAAAATCCATGGACGATAGATTATTTACTTCAAAATTTTCTCACCGTTGTGAAATTCTTTAAAGTCATTTTGAGGATAATTTATAAAAGATGTACATTATAGACTTCAACAGACTTTATCGAGGGTGGCCGATATTCCTGATTTGTTCGGGATGGTGTATCTAATTAACGAGAAAATCACAGAAATGCATTAAACTCGTCTCGACAAAAGTCTGTGATAGGGTAACACTTTTCGCCCCAATGCACTACACTGGAATTCATTCATAAACAAAGACATTTATATATTTTGTTGGGATGAAAATATACTCCTCAGCCAGATTCTGTATCAACATGAGCATAATGGATATTTTTCCTAGGAGTCGCTTTTGACTGAGAAAAACGAGAAATTTCTAATTTTTTTTTTATTATTATTAGCTGTCCGAGAGTTTAAATTTGCCTCAAATCGAGGACGTATGCAGCCCCCACCCATATTCAACTTTATCTATCAGCCATACATGGCAGCATTACTTGAAAGTTTCGAAGCTTCATATACAGGCTCTGGAAAGTTGGGTTGAAGGTTAGCGATTGGATAGGCTAAACTCGCAATGCAAGTAAATAGTGAGACAGTGAAAGGGCACAACGTGAGTTAATAGTGCAGCCTACCATCTATGCATGTGACAATGCACTTCTAAGTTTTGAACTCCATGTAAGATGATGCTTTGCGTGACCTAGCTTTAATATGTATAACATTTATGCATAGAACCACGAAAGGTATAACCAACTAGTAACAATCGGTTAATGTGGGGACATCAGATCTTGCTGATGTGGCAAAATAATGCTGGCGACTTCTTAAGCCTGTATGCTGTATTAAAATCATATTTTAAACTCTGAGAAAGGAAGACACTTAATTTACCCTCTCCTGTCACAGAAAACCGTCATGCCAAATTACCGAAATATTGTGGTTAGTTGTTGGAGAACAACTCTTTATGGATTGAGAGGATATTCAACCGAAAATAAGGAATGATCATCCTAACGACTAACCGTACAAAAGAAAGGCATATATGGCGCACCAAACTGTAAGTGTGTAAAAGCGCACGAAAATCAAAACTTTCACCTCTGATAAATATTTTTACAATGAAAAACTGACGGAAAATTAAAGGTTATTTTATTCTTTAACGGAATCGTGTTTTGAAATTCAATTTGAATCTTTCCTGTAAACATAGTTCTCCCGCTCCGTGATGGGAAGTGACACAACTTACTTGAGGGTTTGTGCAATTAAATTTTTTCTCTTCTAAAATTGATTTTATAAACTGGCAACTTTGCCTCAGATTAAGTGGCTGGAAAACCCCACCCCCCTGGGTGAAAGGAGAAGCTCACAAAAACTTGAAAAGGACTGCAAGAGGTATTGCATTGATAAAAGAATTCGCACATGTCGACTACCATTTGTGGATTAAATGATTTTGGTAGATATTAAACAAATTAAGCAATGCAATAAAAAGCGGGATTTGATCGAAGTGATAGTTTTCCATTTTCTCTTTGTTGATTTTTCCCTCTAGTAAAGATTTGGCTTTTGAGTAATATAGCTTAGTTATATTGTTCTCTATGATAATAAACTCCCCGAATGGAATAAGCCCTATGACGGTTCGCTGGTGTCAGATATTAGGACTGGGGTTCCACAATTCACAGATTAGACAATTTTTTTTTTGGGGGGGGGGGTATCGCCACGATAATTGTTTCTAGACATTTCATGGAATACGGTATAGAAATATATTTAAATACTTAAGCAACAAAGAAGTAAGTGGTTAATTTCGTTGGGTGTGATCAAGTTTCGAACATTGGTGGCGATTTGTTCTCAATATGGGTGGGGGGGGGGCACATGACCCCATTTTCATATAATTTATTGTTTGAAAAATCAAAGTCAATGGGCGATTTCTCAAATATGTCCCCCTGTCGTCCTGGGATCGCCGCCCATGAATTTCCCTAGATACCTTTACAACAATTTATATGGACAAAATATAACTAGTGTAACCCTACTAGGATTTGGTGTGGCAAGAGTGAGGCAGGGTTAAATTATGTCGAAATTATAAAAATACTAACTGTAAGCAACTACACTACATGCAGTCATTTCATTTAGTGGTTAACAATCCTGGGGTTAAGGCTACTGGGGATAGAGACAAATATCCCTGGCCCCCTCAGATATTACCCCTGAAAATTTTCACAGGAGTGACGTAATTTCCGTACAGGCAAGGTATTGGTTTCAGGTCAATTCTTGTTTACATGAATATTGTACAGACCATTTCCTGTCATAAGTTACAGAGCAATCAAAGAAATTTCTTATCTCTACCAGACGCACGTTGCATTATAAAGTTTTTAAACCAACATTAAATTACCTGAAACTCTTTCTTTATACCATCAACAAATTACTAAGTACCTTTTATTTTACTTAACTCTCCAACACAACTCACGAGTTTGCTAATAGATAGTCTAAGTTCATCATGGACGAAGATTGACCCCGAGTTGTACGAGAAGAAATATTTCTGTACTTTTAGAAGGTTTTAGTCATGTTGTCTTGTTACTAGGGATGCATCATATGAGTGATACGTATATGTCATCGGAAGTATGTGAATTGTGCTGATTCATTACTGTATATAATTATAAAGAACTGGCAGATTTAGGTAGTACCAAAGTTGAGTATATATCAAGCCTTTACGAAAAAATATGTACTCAAATTAATGCTAAGGTTCCTCGGGGAAACTGAAATTGAGAGAAGAAATGAGATCCTCAAAATAAAGTACATTATAGTTGCAGTTAGTTTTGTGTGTCAAACATGAAGTTACACGTTATTTACAATATATTTTGTGCCGACTCAGAGAAGCTCAGTGCGAGGAAACGAAGACAATATGGGCATAAAATTGTTAATATTGTGACACGTACATTTTCTTCGTTTTGTCATTTTTTAAATTAGATTTTCTCTTTGAATGATCTAGCATACCACGGTATGCAATATGAATACCTTTTAGAATCGTCGTAGCCTTGAAAAACAAGAACTAGACAATACCAAAGTTGTTGTTTTTTTTTCTGTAAGGCGGACTGTATCAAATATGTAATTGAGTAACATAACACACTTACTTTAAAAAGTTTATAGAAAATTCATATAGCAAAATACGTCTCACCAAATTTCGCTGCATATGTTAGGTCTACAGAATGACCCTTGATTTGCGCAATATATTGATATGCATGCTCGAAGTCGAAGAGATTGTTAGCTGCATGGGTGCAACGAGTGTTTGGAAAATGATTTTAGCATTTTATACTCAAGTAAAATTAAAAAAATAAAGACGAAGAAACAAAAAATAACGAGAGAACAACAACAGCTCGTTATACTCAAGTAGGTTAAAATAAGTGAAATACAGGAAGCTACCGTAGTTATTTTAATATATGCACAAGGAAATATTTTAGGAAAAAGCGTCTTCCAACGTCCTAGTGTCCATTGCATAATGGTCAACTAAGACAAAATGTTTTTGTTTGGATAAAGTGTAACTGTAAAGTATAACCAGGGAGCTCCCTGGAGTAACATTGTTTTCAGCAAGACCCACTCAAATTTAAGTTTATTATATCTAGGCCCGGGCCATAAAATCATCGTGCAAATTGACATGTATGTCTATCACACTTTGTTTAGAAAATACACATGGATTTTGACGTCAATTTAATTTTTGGACAGAACAAAGCATTTAAAAGGAGTCTAAAATAGAGAATGAAGGAAAATATTCAAAGGAAATCCTAAGAAAGCTACAAATGATAGATACAATGCTTTGACGTCACAACGGGTCCTTTATCGATATCAGATGAGGACCCGAGCCTTTTTTCTTGCAAAATGTCAATAATATCATCGCTTAATGCTTTTTGTTTTTCATGCCATTTTTCTTGTATCTGGCATTAATCAGGAACTATGTTACTCAGTTCTCGTCTTTTCCCTGACGACTTTAGCCAGCGCTATGAAACAAGGTATCAACCTGCACTAAAATCCCTAAAACAACCGACCCAACGCCTGCAAGTTGCTTTCTGAAGTATAAGTCGGTTGAAACTTTCACAAACAATAAGAAACACAATTTCTCATTAGCGATAATTTCATCTAAATGCCTTTAATTTAACAACGATTTACTTATTTTTAATTGAGCACGACTCGAATTATATCGCGTCTAATCTACTGAAGTTATAATGCAAAAATTAATTTGAGTTGAGCCTTCCGGAAATTTCATTACACAACAAATCCGTTCACGTTTCGCCCTGTCGTGTCGGTTTACATTATAGACTTCCATCGCTTGGGTTCAACGATAATGTTTTTTTAAACTTTTCTTCCTCCAAAAAAAAAAACGAGAAAGGGGAAGATGAAAACAATTTTGTGGTCTGTAAAAGCAAAACATTGGCAAAATAATGAGGGCCTTTGCCTAAAACGTAAACTTTGTAAGTTTCAAAAGATTTTAAAACAAAATGTAGTTAGAAAAGAAAAGCCAGTTCGAAATAATCTAGTTTAAACCGATACCACATGACAACTTATGAAGGGCACATTTATCATGGGTATCTTGACAAGAAAGGAGATTCAGAACCAGACTGATTTAATAAACAAAACTCGGTTATTTTTTTTTTAAAACTTACCATTCCATCCGAAGTGTTGGAGCTCGTTTCGACCGAATCCCCTTCAGCGTGATCTGCACTTCCCTTTTCGGCCTGTAATAACCGCTCAAGTTTCTCGATATATTCGATTGCATTACGCAAAATTTCCACTTTGGGCAGTCTCTGATTGGGGTTCGTACACGTGTGTTTTTTCAGTGCCTCAAATGCCTCGTTCACTTTCCTCAATCTTCTTCTCTCCCGAAGAGTTGCCGCTTTCCTCTTGTCAACCGCCACACTTTTCCTTTTACAAGCTTTGCATGCCCACATCAGACACCTCCTCTCCCCCTGACCCGGATAACCTGGAGCCAACACATGCTCCATTTCGTCCTCGTGATGTTCGTTTTCGCTGGTGCTACCAGTAGGGGAAGGGTAACAGTGTCCACCACCACGTCCAGTAGTGGGATGTGGTCCATCCCCGTGGTGGTACCCGTTGGAGTAGTGTGAAGGTGGAGGGGAATTGTACGGGGATATGTCACCGGTGTTGGTGCTATAGGACTCGTAGTATGCCACGGGCTGCAAATCTGTGTACCGACAGCTGCTTCGCTGCATAGGCTCCATGATCAAGTCATCCACGCTTCCTTGACAGAAAATACAATTTCGATAAAAGTCAAAAAGTTTTCCCTTCGTTGGAAGTGGTCACCTTGTAGACTTCTCTCCCTGTCAGACACAGTCCCTCGGTATAAACTCAATATATTTTCAAATGGTCAATAATGCCAGTGACTCTGTCTCTCTCTTGAAGCAAGGTCCGAAGAAATCTGATAAAAGTTGACAGAATTGTTCAACTAGCTGAATACCGACACATCCAATTTGGTGACAAGGGTTTACCCTATACATCCAATGTAGAAACATGCCGTAAAATTTAATTTGTATAAAGCAATATTACAAGTATGGTTGTGCAATAACTAACGTCTTTAACCGTCGTTGATAAACACTGTTAAGCCTAGTCATTGCATATTTTTGAAATGTGAACAACTCATCCTTTCCAAGTTGGTTAATACCGAGCAGAATGACAGCAAGATGTACTGTTTAAAGTTTATTTGTTTTGTGACTATTTCTTTCGATCTGTTGAGTTATTAAAAAATGTTAACGTCTTCTCGAGTTTGATCCGAATTTTATTATCTTCTACTTGTTCTAACCTTTGTTGTTTGTTTAGCCTAGAAAATCATGTGCACACTTTTGACTGCTAATCTACCAGGATCACGTGCTGCCGTTGAAATGGTACACCAAAGAAGAGAAAAAATAAAGTTAACAAAAACTTTTCAAAACTCCTTGTAACACGCGAGGAGCATACTTCGGAAATGAAGATGAGTTCTACCGTAACATATTTACCACATTGTAGAATAACAGTGTGTACACCACGGGCAATGGAGAAACCTCAGCGCCTTGTTGAAGAAGTGTAACGGCGGTATGGCCACCCGTCGAGCGCCGCGGGCAGCATCACTTACTTCCATGCTGAATATTCATTAGGTTTATGTCCACCGTTAGTCAGACAGCTTTTGTCATATCTTTGCTCCCTCTAAAAGATTTCGTTAATTGATTTTCCTCATGTATTAGTTATGCCGATTAAACTTTGTTTACTTTGTTGTAATGGCATAGAACATGATGATTGTCTTAACCGTCGAAAACAACAAGAGGGGAGAGTCAAGAAAGGCCTCTTTCCACGCCCACTACATGCGCAGAAAATATTTGATTGACAGCTGAATTTCAGAGTACCATTGCACGTCTCATAAAGCAATTAGGGAACTGCGGTTCCAAAGTTTGCCGTTTCCTGTACATCAATTTCAATGCCTCTGAGGTTTCTTTGAGCCGACCGACAGGTCTAGTGCTCGGCCGGTGAGAAAGGGTCCCTGGAAGAAGCGTATTACCTCTGTGACAGATCGTTATTTTATCCCGTTTCCGGGTTAATTTTTCACTCATCACGCCGTTAGGGATCAGCGACGGAGGCTATAGGTTGGAGACCACGCCCCTTTTTTCTAGTACCTAGACTGACAGACCATAGAGGAAACGATAAAAGGCCAAAATTAAATGTTTCCTTTTCAAGAAAGATAGTTTTGTATTCTTTCTTCAACGGGGATAAACTGAATCAGAGAGTTGGTAAAGACTTAATTTTGTCTGAAAGGTTTTGCTATTTCTAGACTGGAGAAAAAGGTTGGCGATATAAAGCATAGCGGATATCAAAAGTTTAGAGAGATGGGAGTTTGGGGATTCTAGAATATATCAGGCAATTGTAGGATCACACGAAAGAACAGAGTGCTTTGACCCCCTATGTTCCTGCCGTATGCAGAATAATGCGAGGTGAAGGCTTTAGGGAAACATTTACTGGCTATAAAATGTGGATGTTAAAATCTACTGATCGATTCAAAACATGTTTCATTCATGAAACGTGTACAAAATGGGACATGTAAGTCAGGGAAACGCATAGAAATGGCTTCGAGGTAAACTCTTTAAAACGGAAAAATGAAATTCTGCAAATTTAGATAAAATAACAATGTTTAATTTTTGATTGAACTTTTATTTGTTGTGTACCGTTAATTGTCGTAATAAAGTGGTTACGATATTTTCTTTACATGGGAGTCTACGTAATATCTACGTGGTCTTATTTGTGTATTTTTGAGAGAAAGGTTATTACATTGATAACAGTTTTGAAATTCTCTTGCATAGATGAAGCCAATGAGATTTTCTGTTTCTTGCTTGCTTACTCCTTTTTCGAAGTTCTGAGCTATTTTCATAGTTGTGGGTTTTTATTTTAGCGCTAAACATTTTGCTGTCTAGAAATGGCATTGAACGTCCCTTACAGGCCACAAAAATAAATATTTAACTATCTTTTTTATATATCAATCCATTTCATGATGCTTGACTCGAGGGTGTGGACGATAAATAATGGTAAGGGTTGCAAGAAGCTTTGCAATAATTGCACTCAAGCTGTCCTTCCGGAATCAGCAGGAACTGAAATACAGGCTATAGCTAATTTAATTTTACTGTTTTCACTATTTTAACCTACTCTATAAATTGCAAAAGTTATTATAATACATTAGGCGTTATTTTCGTTTTTTTTATAATTATTATTACTGCCATGAATTTTGCCAGTGGGCTGGAGAAATGATGGTTTGAAATTGAATCCCTCATAACTAGGGGAACGACTGCCGGACCCGGAAGAATTGCAACCCTGCTTCCAGATTGATAGTCATTTTGCCTGTCATGCGTGATTTGTGTCAAAATAGTACCTACGTAGGTCCTACTGTAGGTGCATACTGTAAACACTGTTACTGCGCATGAGTTGTGCCCAGCAGCGAAGCAGTTGGAAACGTGCTGAGGTCATATGAAATATATCTCCACACCATCAACTGATGTTGTTAACATAGGCTGAAGCTGCTGAGCATGCGCTTTAAGAAAATACAGTTGTTACAAAGTTGAAAAATTAAGACGACGTAATGAATTTTGGGGACTCTTCGGTGTGTCTCTCTGCTGAGTATTCAATGTTTGTAGTGCCATTCGATTTTTAAATGTGTTAGGTTGAACAGTTGTAGGCCCATGTGCTGCCTGTTACGGACAATAACACATTGTCGTTTTTTCTACCAAAGCCAGTGAAGTCTGCAACTTGCTCCAAAATGTAGCCTCATCAGTGTCTTATTGTAGTAGGAAGAATTGATTATGCACGTGAAGAAGTTCAAATCAAATAACATACAGGAAGACAAAGGCCATCTGAGTAAGTACAGGAGCGACGTTACTAATTATCGAGTAACCTAACATTTTAAATAACATGACATGTCTAATTGATTTCCTTAAAATTGTCATTTTTTTACTTCCCCCGTTCGTTTGCAAAAATGCCTATAGGGATGAACAGTTAGGCATGTGACCCTAGTAATGCAATACAATACAGTTAAAGTGACGGTTAAATCGACACAGACTATTCCTTTCAGAAAAATTCACCTACCTCTTTGCATCTTGCAATTGCACACGTACATACAAGAAGAGGTTTTCCGTGCAACTGGGCACTTTTGTCTTATAATTTGAACCGGAGTGGAAAAATCCTCTCGTGGTCATTAAACACTTAAAATAATAAGACAATAACCGAGCAGAACAACCTGAAAGAAAGATGAGGATTAAAAGACAGGCTATTTAGTGGAATCAATATACAGCGGTGAATAATCTTTAGCATTTGATATCTCAGCATAGAACTGCCCTTTGAAAAGAGAAGTTGTACCAATTAGTTTCATTTTTCAAGTTTTGTAATAAACTTTGCTTGAGTTTCCTTTAAACTGAATATTCATAAGAACAAGCTTTCCTTGAAATTCATGTTGAGTTACGTTACCCACTGCTTTATGCATATATCATTATTTAGTTCTTTATATGTCTGTTGTCGGGAAAGATTCCTACTGTAAATATGTAAAACTAAAAGAGAGTTAAGGTACCGGTAGTTGAGATCGGTTGAAAACAAATAAACTGTTTCCGTTTGGCAAGACTCATTTCTTTAATTTAAAGGCCTCACGGAGACAATGGTGATAAATGACCAAACTCCGAGATCACATTTTGACCCCTTGAATGAATTTTCCCTCAAACTGTGTTTTGCCCTCATTTTCTGTCGCCGTTTTAATTAATGAGGTGCGAACTATGCACTTAAAGACTCCAGTGGCGATTAGGAATCTAGGCTTTACGATCCATTTAATAAAACGGCTGGGGCGTCGGAATCCAGATGAAGCATTTATTGACAGTTTTCTTTTACGTACCTATATTGGATGAAAGATTCTCTCGTAAGTGTTAATACCTCCTTTGTGTATTAGGACCGTTAAACTTTACCACTTAAAACCAGCTTAGAGATGATTTATCATAATTCTTCCCAATAAAAATGGGCAATTACGATTGATATCTTCGACCTTCCTACTAATTTATGTCTTTCATAGAGGAGCCAAATAACAAAGGAAAAAAATATATTTTGCCAAATTGAATGTTTGCGAACCACGTGACAACTCGCCTAAAGAATCGCAGTAATTGGCGTTGATATGGGAGTTTCATTACAGTCGTTTTACAGAAAGTGTTTACATAGTTAAAACTTTTCTGGGCAAGAGAATGCTTCGCATGGTTTGTAACATAGATTCTACAATAAGAAAACAGTTTGGCCACATTTCGTACTATTTGACACATAAGGTCAGGTTCTGAGACAAAATGTGTAGATTTCGGGGCACAAAAGTCGTGTTTCAGAGCAAAATGCATTTCATGATTGCTGTTTGCCAATCAGGCAAACATTAATGACAAGCACCCCCTACGTATTCTGCCGATAGGCTATGCGATCATTCAAAGTGTAATTCAATTCTTTTCCAAAGGAAGCAATGCTATTTTAGAAATGCAACATCATGAAGTTCTTATTGGTATTGTCAGTTAGGATAGATTATTGACAAACAGATCTTTTTTGAGCAATGCTCCCAAAAAATTCAATTTTTAAGCTTTATTGTGGTAGATTGCTCAATAATGTGTGACATCTTTCATGAACAACGGCGGTAAAAATGTGTCCAGTTTTTACTTAGCCTGAGTAGCGGCTCTGTGGCTGACGGCCTTTGGGCTTTCGCGGTGCCCCCCCCCCCATTCCAGTTGACGTGTCGTAGTGACTGATGAGCTTGAACAAACTAAGTTCACACCCCACCCCCGGGCGAGTTAGTCTATACTTAACCAACTTGCGCCTGTTTATATAATAATGGTTTACTAAAAGTAGAAGATATGAGACTACACCCCAACAACATTTGATGTTAAACTTTAAAAGATTTAAATGCCATTTCAATTCCTTTTGTGTAAGTTCTCCTGATTCAACTGACATTAAAGGAAGGGTATAAGCTAATATCCTTTTTGACTTGTGAAAGAGTAACTAAATCTGAGCATTCTGGTGACGTTTTTTCAGGTCTTATATGTGTTCATCTCCTATGTTCAACGTCTTCTTTCAGTATATTACTTTGACTTTGAAATTGGTACAGATCTTGAAGCACAGTCCTTCGAAATGCCAACATTCACAAAACTGTGTTCAGAGAAACAGATTCCATTCGAGTGCTATGAAAGGCGTCTTAATTTTAAACGGAAAATTAGACCAGTTACTAACTGTAAAGTATGAAGTCACAGACTATGCTGTCCAATCATCAGAATCACTGTATGAAAGAGTAAATGGAGGGACGTAGGCTTACTTTATTTCATCTTTAGACACCTTTGAAAGGTCTCTTTTTTATTTCCTAGAATGTTTTGTTTTGTTTTTGTTTAAGTTGGTATAGTTCATTCAATAATTTTCCTCCGACAGCACATTTTACTTTCCCTTACTCTAAAATCAAGGGCATTTCAGACGTTCAAGACATGCAGCTCAAAACGAGCATATCTATATAACCACAGAGAGTGAATGAGGGAAATAATAGTACATTACACCTCGAACTGTGAACAAAATCATCGGGTCCTCATTTAAATTAGCCTCATCAAGATGAGAGTTGATAAACCGCACAAACAAGTTTGAGTCACAGTAGGATCCCCTGTGAGGGTATTCTACGTGTATTTTATAACGATACTCCTCCCCAAGGCGTCGGCTTAGCAAGATGGGAATTGAATTTAGACGGGAATGTTACACGAGATAGGTTGTACGACCTTGATACCTGCCTCCCTGTGGAGGGCGCGGCGCTGAACTTGTTACAAGCCGTTTCTGGAATACTCTCCTGTTTCCGCACGTGCAATACTGACTTGACTTTTAAAAGAAGGGTAACTCCTCCGTGGAGTTACTCCAGTCACTGGCAGTAAAGGGTTAATTTCCCACTTTCGGGCAAAGATTGCAAAAAAGTGGGTTAGGGTTCAACTCAATAACGCCTGTTCAAGGAATTATTTTACTCCCTCCGTATTAATAATAATATAATGTAGTTGCTCTTCCTCTGTTCATACCTCCACGAATGCGATGCCTCCTCATAAAGTGAATACAAAGTCTTTCTGGCAAACACGGATCCAAGGATGGGCACAGGTATGAGGATAAGCCCAAACTCTTCTGGTGCCCCTTTAAGACGATATACGCAAACAGGACTTTGCAAAGTGTAGTAAGAGGAAGTCGTCGGAGGGGACAAGAAGTTTTCATTTAGCTCATCACAATAACACCCCGTGTGGCAGAATCCAGCCAAAGAGAGCCACTAAGCAGGCTTAAAAAGGGGTTGTAGGTCTATTATTTATGCACTCGCTTTAGGTAAGACAAAGTTCTGCGGCAAAACAGCACGTACGATTGGGGAACAGGATTACAACAATGTTGGCGCACTGACTGTGAACTGAAAACGGGCCCTTTATCACAAATGAACACGGGCTAACCAACACAAATTACCACGCAGAAGGCGAGGGCCTATGAAAGAATACGTTAGATTGAAATTTATCATATAAGAGAGAAACATGAATTCGCAGTCAGTTTCAAGCTCCATTCTATTCTAATTTTCGATTTTCGAGATATTGGTAACGGAAGTTATTACATAGGCTATTCTTCCAAAAGTTAAACTTAAAGCAAACAAGTATGATGTCATTTATTCATATTAATGAAGAGTAAATAACAGAAAGGCAGACACCGCCATCACGTGATGGGGGTCTTTTTGCAGTTTGGAGTGAAATTTTTAGTGGAAAATGTAATTTTGAGTAAGTTAAAACAATTATACTGGCACTGTATTCTGCAATTTCATTTAGGGGGAAGAGGGAAACAAGACTTATTGGGAGGGGAAAATTCCTGTCCCCTTTAGCTAGGGTGGATAAATTTAGAAACAATAACCAGCATACTACCAATTTTTCTGTTGAAACTTTCTCCATTCCTTTGTTAACTATTTGCATTTTTTTGGTACAATGTCACATCAGTACTGTTTTTTTTAAATTTGTAGATGTGGAGTTATTAACTTGGTCCACGTTCAGGGATGAGGGCGTTCTGCAGTTATAACCCCTCTTTAGGAGATGATCGGATGTGTTTCCTGTTTTTAAGTCAAGGTGAACTTGGGTTAGTTTCTTAATTCGACTTTGTTCTACCAGCGTGAATATTTACCTTTTTCAAATTCTCGATAAATGTTGAGAGGGCATATTATCGTACACGCCTAACTTTGAGGCTATGGACATAACTGCGGTTGTCGTGGGGGCCGGGGGACGGCAAAAAACAACAAAAACAAAAGCCGGGCGCATGTTTACATTGTACGCATCATATAGACCTTATGCATTGACTTTACGCGACGCCATTTTAGAGGACAAGTAATGAAGCTGGCTAGATAAGGTACATGGCTTTCACATACTGTACGCAAGCGCACGACCTAGTCGTCGCACGCACAAAAATTAGCTGTCTGCATTTGTCGGTGTAAGTTGCAATGATACGCCCTTACCTCTGTCGAGGGCGCAATAACTGTTCTGTGACATCAGGGATGAGGTCTATTGTAAACTACACCGTATGAACTGAAACGCAACGAACAGTTCTTGCATGTGTATATTAGACATATATTAGCAAAGGTATGCATTTGTTTTTGTCCTCCAGCACTTGGTTGCCTAGCAATAATTAACCAGCCCACGTGACCGTGCAAGCGCCCTATACGAATACATGCAAGCAAGTATACCCAAGCGTTAAAACCAGTCCATAGTCATTACAAGTCTGTTTAACGTAAGTTCGAGAGACTTGATGGGGTCATACAACATTGGTTTGTTCTCGAATGGGGCTTTATTTGTGGACACCGTTAACGACTGGTAAAGCGGCAACCATTCCTGTCGACTGAATAAATGTGTGTGCGTGTATGTGTGTGCTTTTTGTTAATGATTTTACAATGTTTATTATGAAATACGGTACCACACATTGCCTAATTACACAGGTTGCTATGGGAAGTGCTTTGCAGAGGTGGACTGAATTATGTTATGTTATGGTTTCAAAGATGACGTCAGGAGGTGATATTTCAGAAGTTGCACTTCCCTGCTTTCGATTAACTTCGGTGTCGCGGTTGTCGCCGTGTATTGTTTACATACATCCTTTGTTGACGTGGCTACCTGGCTACAGATGCATGACCTAAAAGTGGAGGTGTCGTCCTTTCTTGTCTGAAATGGAGTTCGAATGATTGTTACGTATGACCGTTAATACATTGACCATTTAATGGCCGTTGCAGCATGCTCTTTCCTCCCTGCTCTCTTCAGGTCCCACAGGTACAAGATTGTGCTTCCTTCCTCCGACGAGCGCACAGGTAAGGGTGGTCGTATTTATTCGATGGCACCCCGACCGCGCTAGAAGAGTCAAGGTGTTTACGCTCAAGTAATGTAATTTGCGATATGCACATTACTCACACAGTGAAGACTGCGTCATAACACGGCGTGGGATCTTGTCTAGGTATTGTTCCTCCGCATATTGTCTTCGATAGGTTAGGAATGGTTAAGGAATGCGATCCAGGAAATTAATTACAAAGTCTCCGAGGGAGATCTCCTTTACTGATCTTCCATTTTAGCTATAACTCATACGCACCTTGTTGTAATCATTATAATTTATCAGTGGGGAAAGAGGCCCCCATAGAAAGACCTTGGCAACCAATCAAGCTCTTAATGGGCTACCTGATAAAAAGGAAACATGGCAATGATCACGGTTACATGGCAGAGCCTAAACTCGGAGACAGCATTTAGCCTAGAATAGAACACCCTATTTCTCTATCATCTGCAGCCTATTCTTTGTTGGCCTGAAGCCTATATAACGTATAGTAGGCTATGCACTATCATGACGTAAGAATTTGAGAACCTTCGGCTAGCTGTGCAGGCAACAACAAACCCCCACTTCCTTCGGTTGCTTTAAAAATGTCCCCTCCGTGTCTCACCATGAAAAACCCCACAAAATTGAACTTTAGTTTCTGGCCATATTAATTCCTTCTCAATTTACCTTTCCAATCCTTGTCACTCCAATTTTAACCGTAATGACAATGTCCATCGATCCTCTTTTCAATATAAGTACATAGCTAGCTCGCTCGTCGACGATTTCTCCGTACCAACGGTAGATCATCCCACGTTGGTAATAATATAACCAAAGTTATATAGCGCCAAGCCGTGTCAGGTGCGGGTGCGTCCATTTATGGACGGGGTGTTCGAAAATAGACACTGTGTAATGGTCCTTTCTTGAAGTACCCCCTCACTCACTTTGGTTTTTCTCCACTCCACATTATCGGTAGATAATGGTAAGGAGAAACCGCATCTTGATCTCTCCTTCCCATGTTTACAGAAGAAAGGGGTGGGAAAACTGGCATGTCAGATTTCACACCACCGCGATGTTCTCGACTTCAGTACACACCAGTTTATACTAAGGTGTACGTTATAGCTTAGATGTAGATGAATGTAAAGGTGATACTGGCAACGTCTGAAGGGCTTGGGTGAAGGAGAGGAATTAACCATGAAAGAGAACCCAAGGAAGGTGATTGAATAATTAAAGAAGGGGTGTATCTCCATTTGTTTGACGCGAGAGTATCGTACGCGGTTCCCTTTTTTACATCAAACCAGAGTGTAAGCAGGGTTCCTCCATGTGGTTTGTCTTAAACAAAATGAACACCTTTTTCATAGTCTTATAATCCGTCACAAATTACCGTAATTCACATACTATGCCGTTTGAGTGTGGTTTGTTTATCATCGATGCATCCTACAATTCACAGCGGCAAGAGCAGACTTTAATGAATACGGTACGTCACGCGTACGAAAAGAGCACGTGGAAACTGCGAATAAAACAATACAGTAGTAGCACTAGCGCTAAGTTAGCCGGCAAGCGCATTTTTCCCCACGAGGTTATGGGCAAATCGTGCCAATGGACCAATCAGCTTCTTGGAAATAGGCCACACCTCTGATTCCAAAATGGATGCTTAATTATCTTTTCTTGTAATTCTGACACCGGATTATGAAAGAACAGGCCAAATAACCCCAGTCCACTTAACCCTAACCCTAAAAATAACCCCAACCCCAACCTCAAATTTGCCCATAACCTCGTGGGAAAAAAAATGAGGCAGCCGGCACTCCGCGTATTGTTTATACTCCCATCATGCATTGTAATCATTAAAGTCTGCTATCACGTACTTGCAAAAGGTGTTATTACTGGACTTACTGTGGTATTTTGCAGATGGTAAATTGAATGGGCGCCCTCGATAAGAGAACCTGTAATGTGCTTATCTGTATAGTATGTTTAAACGGCGCTTCTCTTATCGTGGATCGAGGGATCACCTCCTTTCTCTTGTTGGAGGCGGTGAAGTCAGTTAAATCAAGGTCACTGCAAATGCTCAGGAAGTCATGTGACCTATATTTTTCTTTTGTTCTAATGCTGGAGGGGAAAGGAAGAGTAAAGGGGAGATGGGAAACCAAATGGGAACGTTTCATTATAATGTACACGAAATGGCGAAATACTTAAAGGAAGCCAAACGGGGCCGATAATACCTGGAACTTTGTGGAGTACAATTCTGTGAAATATTGATAAAAAAATTTTGCGGCGTTGGTAGTTTTATCACAACCGCCTAGCTTATAACTTTGTGGGAAAAAGAGTCATTTGCAGTTTCTATCTACAGAACATAATATTTTAATTACGTGTGCATTCCCATAAGGGCTGTTTGTATGCAGACATACGGAGCCTCTAGTCACGTGACACCCGAGTAAAGCTGTTTTATTCGGGGATAATTAGCAACGAAGCTAACGGGGTCGTACATGTAATGTTGATTTCGCAATTCATTGATCAAGTATTAACGGCGTGAAATTGTTCTATAGAGGAAAGGGGACAACGTCATCGATCGTCTGAGAAATGAGGGCCTAGGACGTTTCAAAAGGTGTGTTATTTGTTAAGTTCATGCAGAATTACTATTTATTTTACCTTAAATAAGAAATCATTTTGCTTGGATAATCATGAAAGATATTTGTAAAGGAAACTGGAAGAAATCTGTAAGATGTACCTGATGTTTCCGACTGCTATTTTCCTTTAGGTTTTGAGGCAACAAGGGATTGAGGAAGACCCTCAAAGTTTTAATACACCAAGAAAAAATAAAATTAATTACTTTTACGATTTCTCAACTAGCATATTAAATCCATTATTTTCACTTCAAAAAATTTAGTAATGTAACCATAATTACACGTACAGACCAATTACACACTAAATTGCGTAGTCCTATGCAAATAAACTACGTTTAGAGTTTACTTCAAATTTGGAATTTAGCAGTTATCTATACTTGTTACGGCAAGTCCCCACCCGAATATCTTCCCCTTGGGCAAGTTCCCCATCAGGACTTCCCACCGGATTCTTACCCTGCTCAAACCCTAAGCAGGACAACTTCCCGTTACAACTCTCCCAGGGCAATTATCCCTCCCCGGGCAATTACCACACACACACACACGCACACACAGACACAACTGACTCGGGGATTTGGCCCACAGACAATGGGCCTGTTTGACTCTCTTATGATGCGACCTGCAGGGGTATTTTCAGAGGGCAATCGCCTTGGCTAATAATTTTCCGGCTTAAAATGGTCCAGGGTGGTAATTATTGTCAGGATGGGAAAAGGCCATCAGTCTGGGGACGTTGTTGGCCGTGAATCGCCATTAGACAAGTTGTCCGGTGTTGCTTACTACACCAGGTTGCCAATAATTCCATGCCTAGTATTTATAGTTATTTATGTGGGTTATAGCTCACTGGTAGTTTGTCCCATTGTTCCTGACTACAGCCGGTTCAACTGAAAAACCTTAAAATTTTGTTCTTCAGCCTGTTGGTCCCTATTGGTCCTATATCCCGTTGGTTTTGTCCTAAATACCATTGTTCCTACAGTAAAACAGGCAAGCCATAATTGGTCGTACATTCCATATGCCTATATACGTAGCAGGCTGTACGGTATATTCCATGTTCAGTCATATCCCGCCTTAACGAAAGGCTGAGCAAACAGAGCCTCTCCACGGGATAACATTTCATTGGTTCTACAGCCCGTTAGTCCCAATTGGTCGTGTATATATTTTTTCCATTAGGGGGCGACGAACTCAAGGACTGCCGGGCTGGCATAAACTCTAGCTACTCCACTGAGTGGGCCCATATCTAGTTGCACAGTGCGTACACACCACTATGAAGAAGAATCAATCAGGGGAGGATTAAGGGTGGCCGGGACCCTAGGCCGGTAGGGCTGTGGGACCCTGAATAATTCGTATTTACTAAAATTTTCGTCACTTTTGAGTTACATATTGTTAGTAATTCACAGAATACTTAACATGTAATGTGAAGAGTGTTCGGGCATGGAATAAGTTCTTCAACTTACGGATAAGCCTGTCAAAAAGGAATTGTAAGTCAAGGATTGTACTGATGATTGTTGTAAAAAAAACGTGTTAGTTTTATACCTTTTAGAGCGCAGGCCCTAGACCATGGCCTAGTTGGCCCTCTTCTTCACCCTCCAGTGACATCAATACCCAGCTAAATATTTACCATGACTGCCCGCTAACTAAAATTAGTACATACCAACGACAAGTTGTAAGCAACGAGAGATCGCTATGCTTATTGTTCTGACTAATACCAATTGTGGAATATTAATTACAGACATATTTACTATAAGAACGTCTTTGCCAAACGTTAATGTAGCTCAATGTCTTACACTGAATTCGTTCAACGGCTTTCTGTTAATATTACACACGAGACGATTCAGTTCAAGAAAGCTTTCTTAACTAGTTTTTCTGTTTTTCTTTCAATTTATCTTTCAAATCACTTCTGTTATTTTTTTCGTTTTAACTGTTTAAACAACCCTAGATTCATTTTAATGAGACAAATAGTTTTATATATTTTATGTTTCAATAAAACTGCAGATGATTCAGCATTCTCTCATTCTCAATCAAATCATAGACCGTTAATTTCGTTTTGTGCTGTTTGCGAAGCACTTGAGATCAAAAATCAATTGAAGTAGTTGACGTCATCGTGACGTCATATACTTATCATTAAGATTAATGAATTTAACGCGAAAGATGGTTGAATCATTTCTTGTCGCCGGCATAAGAATAGAGGTATTAAAGAATATAGACAGAGATCAAAGCTTAATTTTTTAGAGAAAGTTCAGATAGCAATAAATATATCAAGAAGAATTTTGAAGATGTTTAATCATTAATTTCTTATACTTTTCAATAGTCCTTTCGGCTGGGATGCCGAAGGTTTAATCATTTCTTTTCATGACAATCTTTAGAGAACATTATCACATATGGTACAGAGCAATTGGTTAGAAGAATTAACTCTAACTGGAACAATCCTTCAGTGTGTATGGATAAATTTAGTGGCTTTTTTATAGTCAATGGAATAGTTGCCACTTCACAGCAACATATGGTGTGCTTTTATCAAATGCAAATTAGAGATCACGTGTGTATGATTGAATCCATTTGTTTTGGAAAAGATGTTGTGAATCCAGACCTTTTTTGGGTAAGGTCTGCATGTGTAATCATATGTTCTATTTAGTTAGTCTAGGGTGGCGTCAAGCATGCTAGAACTTTAATCTGGTCGGCTTGTGCTATTGCCGAGTGGATAAACGCAGTGTTGAACTGATAAAGCTTAGCAAGCGAGGAGATTACAAATTCGATGCCCAGTCGAGTCACACTAAGGTCTTTTTTGTTTCCATGAGCAATTTACGTTTTCCCCATTTGAACTGGCCTCTCAAAAGGAGCCAGATTTGATCTAAATTGTCAAGATGGTTAGCCATCCGACGTGAAGTTATATTATATAAGCCACATGCTTCTTTTGTGGTCTCTTAGCGACGTAAAACAACTGCCGTTTAACGCCTGAATTGATAACATATGATGGGTCGACATAATGATCGGTTGGTTAAGTTCAGTTTGTCGCCCCTTTTGGGGACGTTGCATCAAAGGGGACAGGGCCGTACCCAATGTAGGGGGCTTCAGAGGATGAAATATAAACTATTTTTCCACCCTAAAGATTTTTAAGCAATTTTAGTAAGTTCAGTTACGTAACCTGGATTTTCCAGGGGGGATTCGCTAGGCTTTATCCTTAAGGGGAATTTCATCTAATTCTCTACAAATATATTGGTAAAGAATCAGGAGAAGGGAAAAGGTTGGTAAAGTGGTGCCCGACGGCAGCAACCTTTAAACTCGACACGGACAAGGAGAAAGAAGACAGGGGAGAATGAGAAGAGCGACACGTTCGAGAAGGTTTGGAGAGATACTATAGTTTGGGATGGGAATAATTGTTGCACATTGTCAATACATGCTATAGTACATTCGGCACCAGGTAGAAAAATATGAGAATCGAGCTTCTTGACATGATGATTGTGTTTATCAAAAGATTATCTGACATACAGGGTGCTGCATAGCAAGCCCTGAGCTCGTAGGAGAATCTATCTTCAAAGGAAACAAACTATGTTTAGACGAAAAACACATGTCTGACGGCTGGGAACTATCAGGGATAACATGCATTGTGTCGTATCCATCCGCCCGCCAGTGATCCACCCTTTCCAAGTTTTTCGCCGTATGTTGTATACAATAACATGATAGCACCACATCTTCAGACTATATGAAGAGTGTACGCCTTTATAATCTTGTGGCAAAGTTACCGTCATCGTTACTTGCACGTTCAACGTCCTTTACTTGTACATCAAATATCACCTGGCACAGTTTGTGCCAACTTTTCAATCCCTTTACTTGAGAGTGCAATGACCCCTCTCTGTCAGCATTCTTACCCGAAATTTTTATGCATGGTTTTATTCTGCCGGAATGGAGGCTGCAGCCCCCCTCCGTCTTGTGCGGCTATGTCGCCGTGAACAACATGGGGGGGGGGGGCTCTGGGTGTTTATTGACGAATTTGTATGTTTACATGAGGAAGTATGCTTCCGCCCTCAATTTAAGGACGAAAACCCCTTATTCGTTTCCTTTGTAAAAATGTCAAAAATTTGCAGAAATTTTTCTTAATATTTTCCCAATAATGTTGCAACAAATTGTATCTAAGGATCCCCAAATATTAAAACTTTCCCAAAGGAAAGGGGGAACCCCTCCCCTTAGACCCCTCCCCAAGACGGTGGTCCGAAGCAACGTTCAGCCTCGCAGTCTCGAACAACTTCCTACGCTTATCATACATCCATATGTTATTATGAAAAGTATCTACGGTTCCTATCATGAGATATCACATTTTACACAGTTTTTAGTTTTGGCCTCTAGTGACCTCTCCAAAAACAAAAGGATTCTTCCTCTCGATGATAGACCTTTATATCAAGTATGACAGGTATCCATCATTTGCATCATGAGCTAAATGTGTTTACTAGCAATGTTCACCGTTTTCGCTGTTTTGCCTCCGATGACCTCAGATAATCTTTGACCTCGGTTAAAACAATAGGGTTCATCTTCTGACTATAACCCCACATGTCAAGTATGAAAGGTGTACATGCTTCCTAATTTGAGATACCGTGTTTACAAGGTTAGGGGTTTAAGACCTCTGGTGACCTTACATGACCTCTTACCTCCACCAAAAGTAATAGGGTTCATTTTCTTAATATGATAAATCCATGTACCAAGTATGAGGAGCAAAGCGTCACAAACACACACACACGCACACACACACACACGCCATCGTGACTACATTGATTCCGTTTTGCCTTTCGGCAAAGGAATCAAAAACTTCCAATTTGTTCAGGCTAGATTCATCCCTATATACGTGCAATAGACTATCAGTAACAGTACATATCGGAAGGAGTTCGACGTGTATCAGAATTTTATTGATAGAATTGTTAGTGCTACCCTGCCCACCCTAGTATATGCGCTTCCAGCTTGGTACCACTTTATGCAGGTTAATGGCAAGAACAGAATAAGAAGTTTCCGAAAAGTTTGTGCAACAATTTTTTTAGATTGAGCTATGAAAGCCTTGTGTGTATATTAAAAGAAGCTGCAAACAAAAAATATAAATTTACTAAACTTGCCAAAAATATTACAACTACCAAGAGACACCCTTTACACTTTGAGCTTGATTTTTTTGTGCAATATAGTCAATTGCAATTTACGAAATATAAATATCATTCCATGCTTACATTATAATTGTTTAAACATTATTTTATTTACAGAACAGCCCTTTTTGTACAAAACGGCTTTTCAAATCCTTTACTGAAGTTTTTTAAAGATAATTTTTACAATAAGTTTCACTTTTTCCCGTTTTTCTTACTGTTCTGAACTTTTATAAGTCATGACCAGTTGTTCTTTTTTGTTTTACATGTTTTATCCTGTTTATAAATTTTCTTGAAAAATTATACTAGGAAAAATTGAAATGAAATGAAAGGAAATAAACATTTTTACTTGAACTGATTTTCAGGACCACAAATTTACCCTTGGCCCATGTAATTTGTAGCCCCCCTCCTCCTGCCCTTTCGGCTGTCCTGAATACAGAAATTGTTTCATTTAGCTATACAAAACAAAAGTATGAAAAAAAAATCAACCCTGTTACATTCTAAGTGCCCAGAAAAGTTTGGATCACATTGACAAATCTGACCTCCTAGAGAAGAAAACACAGATGAACTACGGTATTGAAGTGGCTATGCGGAGAAAATGTTACCCGACCGAGCTGTCAATCCCCTGACCCGTCTCCCGAATGTGGTACCCGTAAGGTATTATCGCTAAGGAAATTTGTAAGGGTGTGGACATTTTTATACTTTTTTTTTGCATTTTGGTACTGGAATAGGTGGCTTTCGAAGTAAAGTTTGTTCATCGTTGTTACTGTCTGCGCATCCTCTGTAACCGACTTTCCTCAAGTAAGGGAGAATAATAAGGATGGTAGGTACAGGAATTTGCTCATGTGAGACCGAGGGGCTTCCTGGAAAAGAGCGGCGGGTTCGCCCCAAAACCCTGATCCATCTTCGAATTACTCGTCTTTATTTAAAACTGGAAAGGAGATAAAAGTTTATGTTAAGATTTAAAGGGCTCTTTTTGCTTATTGTGGAAGTTTACTTTGGCTTGATATTCTGGACGTTTATTGCCAATGTTTTCGCAGATAGGCCTATTATACAAGTTGTTTACCTCATTCATTCTTCTTCTTGTGGACAGTTCATTAGAAAAGAACACCTAAACACTTCCTGCGAAGAAAATGTTCGCTTCTAGTGATTTCGGTAAGGTGCGAAGTCCAGTGTACGGGAGGGGTGGCTTACTCAACTGAAATGGGGGTCCACTGGAAGGGGGCTCACCCGTACCCTTTTCACTCCATACTCGCATGAAGTTGTCCTTGTACATGCCTAGCGTTATTTCTTGCCCCCATTTCGTAATCCTCCCTCCCCCTGACGACAACTCTGGCTATTGACCTGCCAGGGGAGCACAACTCCTTCGAGAGTACCTGCTTGGTGTTAGCCCTTCGGCCTAGACTGCTGGGATATCAAATACAACATGACATTGTGATGCATTAGCGGCTCGCCATAGGGGTACGGGGGGCACTTGCCCCCCAAAAGTTTGCAAAGCATGGTCTTCAATTTTCCCAAAAAATAATAATAATAATAATAATAATAATAATAATAATAATAATAATAATAATAATAATAATAATAATAATAATAATAATAATAATAATAATAATAATAATAATAATAATAATAATAATAATAATAATAATAATAATAATAATAATAATAATAATAATAATAATAATAATAATAATAATAATAATAATAATAATAATAATAATAATAATAATAATAATAATAATAATAATAATAATAATAATAATATAATAATAATAATAATAATAATAATAATAATAATAATATAATAATAATAATAATAATAATAATAATAATAATAATAATAATAATAATAATAATAATAATAATAATAATAATAATAATAATAATAATAATAATAATAATAATAATAATAATAATAATAATAATAATAATAATAATAATAATAATAATAATAATAATAATAATAATAATAATAATAATAATAATAATAATAATAATAATAATAATAATAATAATAATAATAATATAATAATAATAATAATAATAATAATAATAATAATAATAATAATAATAATAATAATAATAATAATATAATAATAATAATAATAATAATATAATAATAATAATAATAATAATAATAATAATAATAATAATAATAATAATAATAATAATAATAATAATAATAATAATAATAATAATAATAATAATAATAATAATAATAATAATAATAATAATAATAATAATAATAATAATAATAATAAATAATAATAATAATAATAATAATAATAATAATAATAATAATAATAATAATAATAATAATAATAATAATAATAATAATAATAATAATAATAATAATAATAATAATAATAATAATAATAATAATAATAATAATAATAATAATAATAATAATAATAATAATAATAATAATAATAATAATAATAATAATAATAATAATAATAATTATAATAATAAATAAGGAAAACATGTAATAGGTTAGGCCCTCCCTTTTCCTTGAGTAGGCTTAAAATTAACAAGTGAATAACTTTCCAATGCAATGCGAAGGTTAAACATTAATATAATGCTTTCAAAACGACATTTTTTAGGCGCGCTTCGCGCGCGTTTTCTTAGTTGCTTGTTTGCTACTATGTAATCTTCAGACATCACAAATGGACCTGCCATTAGTGCGAGCTAAGGTTATCGAAACAATAATCACGCTGTGATATTTTTAATCTGATTAGCTTAGGCATCATAATGTCATTTAGGCCTACAGAGTGTAACGGTAATGCTGGAGTTAAATGTCCATAGTTTTGCAGACACTTCAGAGCTTTCGGGGTCATTAGATACACAACCCATTAGCCGTGTTGATTATCATCCACGACTAAAAGCAACTTTGCCCGGGTGTCACCTGGCCAGATTAGCATAGGCATCTGTCTACAAAAAGGACGGACATTTAGCCTTGTGTTTTCCATAGAAAGAGAGGTTTCCCTTCCTTTGTCCAAACTGACAGCGCCGCTGGCACACGAGCGGTCTTATGACGGTCTTATGACTGTCAAATGGCCTGTTAGAAGCAAAAGATTCTCCACCTCAGGCTCTGTGTTAAAGTGTATCGTTTCAATTGATTCGAAAAAAAAACACCCCAAACACACCAAACAGTCAATCTAAGCTCAGTGTAATGAGACTTTTGACTAGTAGCCTAGCTATTTGTATATAGGATGAGACGTCGTTCCGAGTTAGGGGAATTCCCCTCTCCCTTTAAAGTATTTCGTTTCGGAACGGTACTGAGACCCGAAATAGTGCTATCATTTCATCATTTTCAAGTGTCTTCAGTGCTCGAAAATTTCGTTGGTTTAAGAAAACAATCCAGAAAACCAACATTTTATGGCTTCTTGGCAAAGCTGAAAAATATTGTGACACAATGAAAGAAACAACAAAATATTTAAAGGTGGGGCTCATTTTATACAAATGGGTCAAGCCGCTTTGCCCATTTCACCTGCCTCTTACTCCACCCCTTTGGAGTAGCGATCGGTTGATATGGTTGTATTTATTTTTAAAGTAATCATGACTGACCGCCTGAAATGGCTTTTGAAGAGCTTTTGAAAACTACATGGGGGCCGGGCATCGCTGTAATACATAATAATAACCATACTCTTATTGTACGACCATTAATATTGCGGGGGGGGGGGTCTTCCGAGCCTCCCTGAATACGGACTTGAGTTTGCCCCCAAAACAAATTTTCTTAGAGCCGCCCATGCTTAGGATGTAAGTATCAACATAGGCGTAGGCCTCCTGTATATTATTTTAAAGTTGCAAGTCACGTCTCCGTATGTAGCTTGTTATCGGTTAAGGCCTTATGCGTATGACATCACAAAGCAGAAAGTGTTCCCTCGTTTGGAGGAAAATGGCGTATCATTGCAAGTTACACCAACAAATGCAGACAGCTGATTTTTAACCAATCGGATACGCACGCAAGTCTAGTGCACGTGCGTGCGAAGTCTGCGAAGTCTTGCAGTGTGTGTGTGTGTGTGTGTGCGTGCGTGTGTGGGTGCGTGTGTGTGTGGGTGTGTGTGTGTGAAGTCTTGAAGTGTGCTTCCTTGTTTTGCCTCCAAAATGACGTCGTGTGACGTCATTGCATAAGGTCTTTATATATATATATATATATATATATATATATATATATATATATATATATATATGGGAGTGAGCTTGGGCGGTGAGGGAACGAAGAGAGAGGAAGTGGGAGAGGGGTGGGCAGTTTTATATTTCTATACTTCTATATTACTATTAAATGTGGTATAGGCATACTATTTTGTCCGAAATCAGATATACAAAATTAGAATATTATTTGTCCAGTCTGTCATATCCGTTATCAGCGGCGACCGAAGAAGGGGTCAAACGCCCCCTCCCCAACAGAGACTTCGGCTCAGGAAATCTTGACATTAAATTACTTAAAGTATTGAAAAATTCTGAACCGAATACCATCCTAACATCCTTGATTATTCGAAGCACTCGTAAAGTAACCTCTCTTAGAAAACTCCCCACCGCAGTCTGGTGTTCAAATTCATGAAGTTATTCAAATGTCAGAATTTCTACCCGGTGTTCCGTTCAAATGAAAAAGCGATCCTCCCCGTTAGACATCCTGGGGTCGGGCTTGTTTGTAAATATGGCTCCCTATCCAAGCTACTTATACCTAGGAAAAGACAGAATTCAATCACACCTTTTGGGCCTTCCAAAAGGGTAAGTAACTTGCATCCACCCGCTGGCTACGAAATTGTCTATAAACTGACCACAAGAAGAAACGCATTACATCTTAGATACATAGTCGGTGGAAAAATTAAGGTCCACGCAGAGTAAAATGGTTGCATTACAAGCAATGGTGTACCAGAGTGGGAGGTCAATGTGCCATGCCCCTCAACGTCCCGACCATTTTGTGAGCGGAGATAATTTTGTTGGGGATCATCAGACCATCCACTTGCCCCATCGAATGCCTGTTCCCCTACCCACCCACTCAGCCTTGGTGAAATCATGTATAAAACCTTGTGTCTGGATGGCGAAACGATTACGACTCCACTGATTACAAATAATCGTACCTTCAGCCTGTTTTTATTCTGCTATATTGTTATGAATATGAGTAATTTTTTTCGAAATTTTGCAGCTGATAAAACCCTTAAAAATGAGAAAGAAATCTTAAAGCGTTTTATAAAATAAGTACAACTCAAAGAAAAACAAAGAATTACAAGGAGAAGGCTACAATCTGACATCCGACAGTTTGTTTGCTTGGGAAGTTACCATCTTTTCCAGTATTCTGCTATCAGGTAATGGCTTTGCTTTTATCCTTGGATCCTACGAATAATCAAATTTTACTACCCAATCCTTTGATCAGAATGTATTTATTTCAAGTTTATTTCCTCATCTGAAGGACGGTGAGTACTAAGTATTGATCTACATCATTTCTGCTTCCACCACAAAGCCTTATAGCTAATTCTACTAAATTAAGGACGTATTCTTTACATGTTGTTGTTCAATCGTTGTTCTGTAGTCTGAGTCTATGTTAACCTTGCCTGCGTAGCAGGCTGTACGGCATATTCCTTGTTTAGTCATGGAAGCTGAGGAGCTGAGCAAGCAGAGTCAGCTCCGCGGGGTAAGTTAACCTAAAGACCCCAACCATACACTCAATTATAGAAATGTTAACCAAGGTTGCTTGCATAATCACTATCCTTTACAGCAGAAGCGGATTTCTCACTCATATCTAATTCACATACGAGTGATATTTATCCCACTGATTGAGAGAGAGACCGTGCGGCCAGCCATGCAGACCGAGACTGTAACGCCCTCAAATCAGAAGATGGATTGTGTCATTCTAGCAGGTGCTTTGTAGATATAATGAAATGATGCCTTACAGCGGAAAGTAGGGCTTACTGCTCACACTAGATAAATGAAAGATTTATTTCATTCATCACGAGAGAGTGTCATTGACGTTAACATGTATAAAGAATAGCAATATTGTTAACAACAAAAACAGACAAAATATTACAAACTTCAAGTTTTACATCAGAACACGAATTACACCAATTGCACATAAGAAACAAAACCATAGAAGTACATTATTACCCTGAAACTTCCATGAACAAAACAGTGTATTTCGCAAACCGCAATGTTATACCGTATAGAAATATTACACTGGTTATACACAAAGAGGATAAATTGACCACTCCCCAATGACAAACACGTGAATAAACGGGCTCACAAATCTAAAAGCCGAATTCTCCTCAAACCACGAGTGTAAACTCGCAGAATTGCTGAAATACGTCTTAAACAATGGCATCGCCAAGGGGTTAGGGGGAAGGCGGTAGGGGAATGTGTCTCCCCCAACGTTGGCTGTGCCCAGTGCACCCCCATGAGATTTTTGTATAACAAATTATGCACAAATACCGCTTTTATACTGATATGAGCCACTATCACTTTATCAGTCAATTATGAGGCTAGATTGCACAAAATGTTCTCAAAACTGCAATTTTGCATTTATTGTTGAACATGTATGAAGCACTTCCTTATTGGGAGATATTATCCACAGCTATCGTTTCAACATCTATTTTCATTATCTACGGGACTATACTGCAGCCGTTGAGTCCTCTCCCTTCAATACAATTCCCACATCGATTATCTTTTCCTCAGATTTTATGTTCGAAAACTGTAAAACTTGCGATTTTCGTTGCTTTTTTCAACGCGCACTCAATAAATAGGAGAATAATTGAATAGTGTCATCTCATAGGCCGATGATGTCAGTTTACTTTAAATGCCGTTGCCTTAAAATTTGCAAGGGAAGGTTTGTTTTTCTGAATTCTAGCCGAGACGGAGTCAAGCTTCACACCAGGGATCATAAAATGGTGATACCCCCAACAGGAGAATAAGCACTTGAGACGCCACTGATCTTAAACAGTCAAATCTTCAGGCGCGTAGCTAAGGGGGTGGGAGAAGGGGGCAGCCGCCTCCCCCCTTGGGCATATTTTTGGTATTTTTTATGTTTATTTTTTCAATATTGCTAGTGATTCCCCTATTTATATGAGAGTAAATACGCATGGAAAAGTGCATTTCCAGTGATCTGGGAGGATTTGGGCTAAAATTTCCTTGCGCTTCGCGCGATCCCATGGTGGCGCGGAGCGCTGAGAATCTGTCTACGGGCTTCGCCCCTTCCCCTTGACAAATTCCTGACTACTCCCCTGCAAACCTTGCAAATGATACACACATTTACTCTTACAATAAACAGTGATTACCTACCTCTTTGAGTCCAAACTTAACACACAAGAAAACACTAGGTTAGTTAGTTAGTTAGTTAGATGAGGTTTAACGTCCCAATTTCCAACCAATTGGTTCAAGTCGAGACGACCACGGCCTTTTTTCCAGTTGTGGCTCACTGGCTTGTTTTCCCTACTCCATTGCTTATGCTGAGCACCAAGCACAAAGGCAGTAGGTTCCATTTTTAAAGTCTTTGGTACAACCCGGCCAGGATTTGAACCCTAGACCTTCCGGCTGCAAGTCGGATGCTCTAACCACTTGGCCACTGCAGTCGGGACACACCCGCAACGATTCTGCAGAGACAGTACATTATTTGAGCACTAAAGATATGAGAACGACATAGTGTGCTTTTTACGTGCTTAAAAACGGACACGGTTGAAAACAGAAAACCAACAAAAACCAGACTGGATTACAAATACAATACCAGCACTGTCTACATGATGCAATAGCAAACTGAACGAAAGAGTCTTTTTTATAACAAAATTACGCAATTAAGAAACAGGAGAGCTTGCACGTTCACACCAATATATATAACAACTTGCATACGCATAAAAATAAACTTCATCTAACTAACTAACCAACTAACTAAAGGCCATTCGTATAGGCCAGACGTTTAGGCAAGAATTGAGGCTGGACATGCGTGCGCTGAAACCTTTTGAAGTGAACCATTGTCCTAACCGAAACAAAGACAAGAATAAAATTTGTAGCACGTGCAGTTGGGACTTAATATCAACTATTCTAATTGCAAGATACAATATAGAAGACATTCGATTAAGTACAGTACTGCAGTGCAGATTTCCAATTAACTATAGCATTGCGATAACCTCACATTAGTCAAATTTATTTTGTTTTAACGTGAAACTACCTTTCTTCGTCCATACTTTTTGTGTTTTCAAATGTAAATACAAGAGGGGCATGGGAATGTCCAACATTACATTGCCCATAGGATACTGCTACGAAGGTCAAAATTATAGATTGAAAAAAAGGCAAATCGGCGCTTTTCAATGGGAGGAAATGACCTCACTCTTGCTCGATTCATGTTCAATTTAGGTTACGAAAGTAGTAAATTCATCTGCTAATATCTCGAAAACCATACAAAATTGAAATTTCATAAAAATGCTAATATTTAGGTTTTCTTTCACATATCAAAAGTTCATTTTCACTTTAAGAAAATGCATTACCTGGGGACACAATGACATATAGTTATCAATGGCTTTATTCGTTGTTAACAGGAAATTGCATCATGCCCACGCACTCAACACTTTTATCCATGTTATCGTTGAGATTTTCAAGACTACATAGCCTCCAGTGTCCACGAAATGTACAAACTTCAACAAATCTGTAGAATATTCTAAGCTTTCATCGGTGTAGTTGCTTCTTACTTTAAACCTTCCCCTGGCGGACAGAAAATTAAGAATATTTTATGATATGACACAAGATGGAATTATTTCTACAGCATAGTTTGATTATGTTGTAAAGTTTTGGCTAAGAGATTAGTTTTTTCTCAGATTAATGGTATAAACAGCGCAGTGATCCTTACTCCCATTGCTTGCAATTTCTTCGGGAGATTAAAATGAAATAAGTAGTAATAGTAATAATAATATCGTCACATTATTTAGTCTGCCTTCACCTTGCCGTACTCCTAATTTTTTGAAGCAGCGCGAAATAGTGCAAAGGCCTTTACAGACTGGCAGAAACGTGTCAATACATGTGATAAGCTCCTTGTATAATATTGCAATAAAGGAAATTGGTGACAAGTTAAAATATTAACCAAATTAGAGTTAAAACACTGGGAAAGAAGATATAAAAATTCATGAACTGACGATTCTATCCATGTTGTAACAAACCTTGGTAAGGATCACGATCATCTTCAAGGGAAATACTGAATATGTGATAAAGTAAATTTCATAACCATCGTAAAGCCATGATGGTTAGAGATATTCTAAGCTTTAGCTGCAAGTAGTATGTCAATGGAAAGGCGCGCGTCAAGTCTTACGCAACAGAAAGGTCACGTGTCGCTGGAATGTAGTTATATGAGAGCTGTTATATTTTTGTGCACCCGAATTCTGCACAAACGGTAAAGAGCGCTTTGTTTCTGAAGTGTAACGGGACATTGAGCATGCTGTTATAAATGAACGCTGGTCAAGCTTGACGGTAGCCTGCGGAGCAGACTCTGTAGCAGCCTTCTAGAAGATGGCGCTCTCTCAAAAATCATAATACATCCCTGTATATATTCTATACAGAGTCTGCAAACCTTCGTCCAGTTTTCATTTACACGAATCCCAAATATGCGGGATAGATTGTTATACATAAGAAGGTCACATGGTGTTCACAGCTACTGACTATTCATGTTTATCAACGGCGACGATGCACATATGCAGATACTTCTGAAGATACGGTGACATCTTAAAAAGGTACGCAATTATCACGTATGGGCTAAAATTCGAGCTAATCCTTGCAGTAAAAAGTCAAGCCTAACGTTAGGCGTAGGATTTTGTCCCAGATCTTGCAGGTTTGTACAAATTGGCCTGTGTATAGGCCTTAGCATGGACAAGACGACAACGTTCCTTGCTAGCTGTATACATGTACACGGTACGGTAGCAGCTAAGCCAGTAACTATACAGTACTAGCCGTTCTGCACTGCATAGTGTATACAAGTGAAAAGAGTTGTCTGCTGTAGCGAAGCAACCGGTCGCTCATGTTGACTCCACCCTTTACCAACGCTGATGACGTGTGCATTAATTATCATAAAGTAATTTTGTCTCGGAAATGAGATTGGCTAGAAAGTTGGCAGGCTATTGTATTGCACTAGTATTAAACTTCGTCTGTATGCTGTACATTAGGGGTCGTCTGACATGAATATAATATAGTTGGGTATTTAATGTAAAAAGCATTAAAAATCCAGAAAACAGCCGCAATTCCCATTAAAATCCATCAAATATTAACCATTTCAGGTAAATTTCTATTTCAAACTTGTATCATGAATAAACATGAGCTAAATATGCAAATATGTGACATCGAAAGAGGGACACACCATATATGGCACATGTTAGCCTTTGTTTTTCAACCTTAATTTCAAGGACACTGGTAGCATTGTTATTCCCCGAGGGGTTAATTATTATAAAAGTTAAAAATTTTTCCTTGAAAAATATTGATATCACTCACCAAACTGTAATCTGTATGATCAGTAATTAAGAGATAATTTATATAGGGTTAACAAAAGAAATCTTCACACTGTGCAACACTCCACATCATTATGTTTGCATAGGCAATTAGTTTCTTCAGAAACCATCAAACTTTGAAGACTTATATTTTGAGAACGGAAAAAGATATAATAATTCCAACGGATCTTTGATTGGAAGACTTAATTCTTTAACTGACAAGTGAAACGGCTTTTTGGTGGCATGTCACACGACCTTTAAGAATTTTACTTGTAGCTGATAAAACCCAACAATAGCCTGCTTACAGCAGGCTAGCCTGACGGGAGACAATTGCCTTGCGATTTTACAAACGCGTACTCTCGGATAACTGCATATGTACTCGAAGCATGTAAAGAAGTTTGTAGGCAAACCTACAGTGGCGATGCAACCGAAGTGAGTTTGTGACTTTACATGAAGACATGAAGTTATCCCAAAAGAGCTGTTTATCAATCAATAGGGCCTACCTATGGGGTTGCACACAGACACATGAAGGGTTTCACTTCTATGTTCTGACGTTTCTATGTTCCGAAACCCGTACCTGTAATACTCTCAGCCTAACCCTAATCTAGCCCTTATCCTAACACTGACCTACATGTACGTAGACGTTTGGAATATAGAAAAGTCGAAACAAAGAGACGTCGTAAGACCAGTTCCCGTATGAGGCAGATACAGTCCCCTCCTCACCCAGTGGCGTCGCCTGGGGGGGAGGACAAGTGCTCATCAAACGTTGGCTGAGCCCCCTCCCAAATGAGATTTTCGGCATGAAAATAAGCACAAACTCACTGTCACAGAGCGCCTCCCGACACTCTGCTTGAGTAGCGCCTGGGTCCGTTTTCGCCGGCGTACAGCGGACCAGAAATAAGTACAGGATTCCGTTGGGTTGTTGTAAACTTATGACAATGCCCTTTTCTCTTTATTTACAGTATTTACAGGATCTGATATGATGTGGAATACAAGTTACTTCTTCCCAGCTAACGCTGGTCTCCAAAAGTTAATTACAGCTATCGCTAAAAACCACTACCAAACCAAAGTAAACAGCTAACGCTGACTTGACGAGATGCATAGCGCATCTTGCTCCTCAGGAAAAACCCTGCAATTCAAATACAGAGGCACCTTTAAATGATACACTCTCTACTATCATACTCATATACACTATAAACATTATTATGTGCTTACCACCACACATAACCTAAATATATTACACAACTTGGATCAAGTCTATACTCAATTCACACAACCTTGCAATAATTTTACTATATTAGGATCACGTGAATTCGCATTTATGGTAAAAACAATCCCATTTGAAAATGGCTTAACATACTTGTCAAGTATTTACTAAAATATTCGAACCCCTAACATTTCTATAAAGTGTGACCCCAGTCCTTAAGCTATACGCAATACGTTCGATACACAATTCCCATGAATAAACTTTTGGCTAAACACCCGACCCTGTTAGTCCCTAATATCTTCCTAAAAACCTCTGAAACGGTCCTGCCCAAGTAAAATATGAAGAAACAAAGTTGACACTTACAGGTGACTTGGTAAAATCATTCCATCATCCTGGTTTTTCCTTACACGAGGACACGAGGACCCGCCGTGAGAGACGCTTTCCCCTTCAGTACATCTCTGAGGCCAAAACGAATCTGCCTATAAAGACGCAATCTAAATTAGCCTTTCCCACTAGCTTTAACCTGTTCCCTTCTAATCACCCTTAGAATGCCCGCGAAATCTTTTGAATAGAACTACCCTCGGTAAACAAATTAGATTACGTAACGTAATGAATGCCATCCCAGGACAGTAAGACCAGCCCGAAGTTAGGAATCCCAAAGTAAAATTCAACGCATTCTGCGACATAGCCCCCCTCTCAAGAGGATTGTTTACAATTCTCACATAAAATTTTACTCTTGTAACACTTGCACATTACATGATATTATACAATACATGTTATATATACAGGACAAATTATACACTTCGCATTACATAATATGCATTCGCATTACATATCAAAAACTTTCACATAACACACTATACTTGTGGACAACGACTTAGAAAATCTGCTGCCTGATTATCTTTTCCCTTGATTGCTCTCACTTTATATCGATATGGTTGTAAGGTTAAAGCCCACCACATCACACGACTGTTGTTCAACTTGGCTTTTGCAATGTGGGACAATGGCTGATGATCGGTTTCTAATATAAACGTTTTACCATATAAATACAAGTGGAATTTCTGAATTGCCCACACTAGGGCCAAACATTCACGCTCTATAGTTGCATAATTTCTCTCACGAGGCAATAACTTTCTGCTAGCGAAGCAAATAGGAAACTGATGTTCCCCCTCTTGTTGCATAAGTACTGCCCCTATTCCAATGTTTGAGGCATCCGTCCGTAAAATATACGTTTTTGATGGGTCGGGAAGACGCAAAATTGGAGCTGTTGCCAAACGTCGTTTTAATGTACAAAATGCTCTTTCTTGCACCTCACCCCAATCTAACCGGTTCGGTTTGCCCCCTTTTGTCAAATCGGACAAGGGTGCTGCTATTGCAGAGAAATTTGGGATAAAACGTCGGTAATATCCGACTAAGCCAAGAAACGATCTGATTTCTTTTTTACATCGCGGTGTCGACGTCTTAAGAACTTTGTCTACTTTCCCTGGGACTGGTTTCATCGTCCCTTCACCAACAATATGTCCTAAAAATTCTAGTGACATAAATCCAATCTCACATTTAGAAGGTCTTGCCGTCAGACCCCTCTCTCTTAATCTTAATAAAATCTTCTTAAGGGACTCAATATGACTGTTCCAACAATCTGTGAAAATGAGAATATCATCAATATAATTTACCACATTATCAAGGCCATACAATAATCTACGCATCATTCTAGAGAAGACACTCGGTGCGTTAACCATACCGAAGGGTAATACCTTGAATTGGAATAATCCGTCTGGAGTGGCAAACGCTGTCTTTTTCTCTGTCTGCCTCAACAATTAGTATCTGGTAGTACCCCTTGCTTAAGTCAATCTTGGACAAAACTTTTGCTTTGGACAAGTTACTCATTATGTCATCTATATTTGGGATAGGTTCAGAGTCGAGTACGGTAATTGCATTCAATTTCCTAAAATCAATACAAAAGCGATTGGTACCATCTTTTTTTCGTACCAATACCACTGGTGAAGCATAAGCAGAACTTGACTCTTCGATAACGCCCATCCTCAGTAATGTCTCAACCTCTTGCTTTATGACCTGCCGTACCGCCACAGGCACAGGATACGGTTTTGACCTTACTGGGTCACTAGTCGTTAGTTTAACAGTTTGCTCAATTAAATCGGTTTTACCAGGCAGATCAGTGAGAATATCTGAAAATTCTTCCAAAAGATTTTCACTTTCACTAGTTTGTTGTTCACTCAAACTCTTGTTTATCTTTACATCTAAGTACCCTTCCTTGGACTGGATGCAAGGTAATTCAATTCCACATTCATCAATTCCTTGTTCTAACTCATCAGTGACAATAACTCCTACTGCTACAATGTGACTTGTCATATCATCATGTAGGTATTGATCACTTGGATCAAGCTAGCACCTCTACCACTCTCTCTGATTACAAACTTCTTCAACATGTTAGCGTGGTACAATTTCCCTTTACCTTTGATATCTAACTTATAGTCATTTTTGCCCATTTTCCTAGTTATTTTGTAGGGCCCTTGCCACTGTGTAAGCAACTTGTTTGAACTCGTAGGCATTAGTAACAATACATCATCCCCGATTTTAAACTTGCGATTCTTAGCTCTGTTGTTATAAATCCTACGATAACGCCTTGAGGATTTTGATAATTCCTCTTGTGCCATTCTACACGTTTCTTCTAATCTTTGCTTTAAATCAAATACATACTGGTAAGTTGACTTGACTTCATCCTGAAGTTCATTAGACCAAATATCTCGTAAAATGTCTAGCGGTCCTCGAACTGTCCTACCATAAAGTAACTCAAATGGTGAGAACCCCAAACTCTCCTGAGGTGCTTCTCTATAGGCAAATAAAATGGCAGGTAAATAACGATCCCAGTCGGAAGGACGCTCTGAACACTTAGCATACGTTTTAACGTGCCATTGAATCTCTCCACTAAGCCATTGCACATTGGGTGGTACGGTGTGGTACGTAACTGTTTCACTCGTAACAAACGTCCTACTTCAGTCATCAATTCAGAGGTGAATTGTGTCCCTAAGTCAGATAGGATCTCACATGGTACCCCTACTCTCGAAAATATTTCTATCAATGCCTCTGCTACTGTTTCAGTATCAATACGTTTCAGAGCAATTGCCTCTGGATACCTGGTTGAATAATCCACAAGTGTTAAAATATACCGGTTACCTTTATCTGTGATGGGATCAATTGGACCAACAAGGTCTACTGCCACTCTACTAAACGGAGTATCTATTAAAGGCATCTCGCCCAACGGAACTCTGCCAACTGATCCTTTTGGTACTGTTCTTTGACATAAGTCACATGATATGCAATAGCGTCGGACATCACCATGTACACCTGGCCAGTAGAATTTCGCCATTATTCGGTTTAAGGTTTTTTGAACACCTTAATGTCCCGCCATTGGTGAGTCATGGGCTAGTTTCAACACTGTTTCTCTAAATTTTGTCGGTACCATTAATTGCTGCACACTTTTGGGCACCTCTTTCTTACCAGAGTTAAACTCTCGAAATAACATACCTTCAAGCTTTACAAATTTGCATTCACTTCCTTGCTTGGAGACCTGAGTGTCCCCTTTGCTAGCAAAGGACCAGTACTTTGCCAATGATGGGTCCTCAATTTGAGCGTCAGAAAATTCCTTTTTAGTTGCAATTTCCGGACCTTCTGGAATTTTCAAAGGTCTCAATTGTTTTTCTTTATTTGCTTTTAGACCCCTTGTCTCGATAGCAAAAGCATTGGGTTGCTTTGAATTTGTCGATGTATCCAAGCAAATTTCTCTTGGAGACCAATTTCGGTTCGGAGAATTCGACTCCGAGGCTCCTTTAACGTTGCCAACAATTAAGTCATACAGAGGGGTCTCCATTACGAGAGCTTGGACGGTACCCACCAAATATGGAGTAGCTACCCAAATTTTTGCTGTAGGTATTTCTCTTACAGTACCATCTAATAACACACATTTCTGGTAATCACCTGTAAATTGATCTTGCTTTACAAATTGTTGCTTAACCACAATAGTACTACAGCCTGTGTCTCTAAGGACCTTGACAATATTATCATTTACTATGCCTTCTGTCACAGGCATACTTTCTTTGGACATTCTTGCCACACTTATAATATGCACGTCATTTTCATCGGTTCCTTGTAAGTCATGATCAGATGTTGACACATTTACATTTTGCATACTCTCAGGTTCGATGCATAAGGCACCTTTGTCATTTCGGTCTCTTTTCCATGATCTGCCTTCATCTGGCTTTTGTTTGGATGCACCCTTTTGGTTAAATTGTCTGAACTTTTCCTTTAAGGGGCAATCTTTCATAATATGATCTGTACTGTCACATATGAAACATGCTCTTCGATTTCTGTCAATGTCATTTTGACCATTGCTTTGTTCACGATTTTCTTCACGCTTAGGATTTTTACTTTCTTTTTGATTTGAATTGAACCAACCTCTTCCACCTCTGTGGCTACCACTATTGGGATGTGCCTGTAAATACCTATCTGCAAGCTCTGTGAACTCCGCCACATTTTTTGGAGCACTTTCTTTAAGAAACAATGTCAAATCTTTATCACTAGCTTGAAATAACTGTTCTTTTAATACTAAATCGATCAAAGAATCAAAATCTTTCTTACACTTACTCAATTCAATCCATCTCATAAGGTAACGTTTCAATCTGTCTGCAAATTAGCAGTAAGTTTCACCTGACTCTAGACGTGATGACCTGAATTTACGTCTGAAACCCTCATCGTGAAGTTCGTACCTGCGTAACAATGCTTCTTTCAGTTTTTGGTAATCCATGGCATGGTCATCTGGTAATCTAGTATAGACTTCGAGTGCTTTTCCGGTAAGTGAAGCGCAAAGCGAAGTCGCCCAATCGCTTTCAGGCCAACCTCTAACTGTCGCGTAGCGCTCGAAACGCTTTAAATAAGCATCCATTTCGTCTTTTCCTTCCTTGAAGTAAGGCAGTTTCGGAAAACTATTTCCTGAGTATAATCCATTACGATCCAGGCTACTACCATTGCTTTCTGAAATTTTTTGTCGCTCCGCTAATTGTTCTGCTTCCAATTCTTTTAGTTTTAATTCATGGTCTCTCTGTTTTTGCTTTTCTTCTCTGTCTTTCGCTCTTTCATCTCTCTCTTTGTCTCTCTCATCTCTTTCTCTTTGTTTTTCTTCTTTTTGACGTTCTGCTGTTATAAACTCTAACAAGTCCTTTCCTTGCAACCCCATTTCCTTCCCAATGCTGACTAATTCTTTTACGTCCATTTTGTGAGATATAGACGACACAGGTGATGTGAAAGGTGAAACGTTTGAGAGTGCTATTACAATTGGAGTTATCAGTAATACGAGGAATAAGTCATTGTAGGAACGTGCTTGTTTCACTGATCTACAATAAGAATGAATATGACAGCTTCCAAACCTGGCATCTCCCATTGCGAAGGCCGATGAAGTTGTTGAAATTATATGCATACAACATGGGATAGGCCCCCAAAATGTCACAGAGCGCCTCCCGACACTCTGCTTGAGTAGCGCCTGGGTCCCTTTTTCGCCGGCGTACAGCGGACCAGAAATAAGTACAGGATTCCGTTGGGTTGTTGTAAACTTATGACAATGCCCTTTTCTCTTTATTTACAGTATTTACAGGATCTGATATGATGTGGAATACAAGTTACTTCTTCCCAGCTAACGCTGGTCTCCAAAGGTTAATTACAGCTATCGCTGAAAACCACTACCAAACCAAAGTAAACAGCTAACGCTGACTTGACGAGATGCATAGCGCATCTTGCTCCTCAGGAAAAACCCTGCAATTCAAATACAGAGGCACCTTTAAATGATACACTCTCTACTATCATAGTCATATACACTATAAACATTATTATGTGCTTACCACCACACATAACCTAAATATATTACACAACTTGGATCAAGTCTATACTCAATTCACACAACCTTGCAATAATTTTACTATATTAGGATCACGTGAATTCGCATTTATGGTAAAAGCAATCCCATTTGAAAATGGCTTAACATACTTGTCAAGTATTTACTAAAATATTCGAACCCCTAACATTTCTATAAAGTGTGACCCCAGTCCTTAAGCTATACGCAATACGTTCGATACACAATTCCCATGAATAAACTTTTGGCTAAACACCCGACCCTGTTAGTCCCTAATATCTTCCTAAAAACCTCTGAAACGGTCCTGCCCAAGTAAAATATGAAGAAACAAAGTTGACACTTACAGGTGACTTGGTAAAATCATTCCATCATCCTGGTTTTTCCTTACACGAGGACACGAGGACCCGCCGTGAGAGACGCTTTCCCCTTCAGTACATCTCTGAGGCCAAAACGAATCTGCCTATAAAGACGCAATCTAAATTAGCCTTTCCCACTAGCTTTAACCTGTTCCCTCCTAATCACCCTTAGAATGCCCGCGAAATCTTTTGAATAGAACTACCCTCGGTAAACAAATTAGATTACGTAACGTAATGAATGCCATCCCAGGACAGTAAGAGAAGCCCGAAGTTAGGAATCCCAAAGTAAAATTCAACGCATTCTGCGACACTCACCATTCACGCATATCTCGATATGAGCACGAGGACCCACTGTCACTATATCAGTCAAACATGCTGTTAAAATTGCACAAAATGCTCTCAAAACTACAATTTTGTTGCGCGCTTCGGGCATGCCTATTTGTTTAACTACGTAAAAGACTGCCTAATTGGGAAATGTAATCCACAGCTATTGTTTCAAAATTTATTTTCAACAGCTATGGGACTACTGGGTCCTTGAGTCCTCTCCCTTCTTTTTTATGTCCGAAAACTGCAAACAAAATGCAACTTTTCGTTGCCCCATTTAACTCATATCCAATAAATAAGAGGATAATTCAACAGCATTACTGTCGTACGCAAGTTTATTTTCAACACCGGTGCTTTTAGATTTGCAAGGGAAAACTTTTCTCTCCTGAATCTTCGCCTAGTAGCTATCAAGCACCACACCAGGGAACATAAAGTGGCGATACCTCCGAAAGGAGTAGGCCCTGTAAGAACTTGCACGAAATTTTCATAGATGCCCCAAATCAGAATTTTCTGGCCACAGCTTCGCACGTGTACCAGGGATGGTCTCAGCGGCTGCTAATCACCATTTTTCATTTATTGCTGAAGAAAATGCAGGAAACACAACTGTCGTTATCATAATTTCAAGGCACCCAAAATCCATGCAATCGCATTTATGGGCTTCGTTTTTCCACATTTTCCTGGCCAGTCTCGGATCTGCAGTGGTAGATGCACTTTTGATGCTCTAATATGAAGGTTTCCCCTCAGTGGCATACCTGGAAGGTAGATTTCTCATCACTGATTCCTATTGGGCAGCATGAGAGGATTTCTCTTTAAAGCTCACTGCAAACCTTAAAATGATCCGTCGCCCCACTCACCCTCCACCCCCTATCATTAAATCGTTAGTGAGGGTATATATGGTTAATAAAAAAGGTAAAACTGTGATTTATGTTGTTGTGGTCTGTTTAGTGCGTATCCAATGCTATTTTGGAGACAGTCAAATGTTTCATTCTAATAATCACAATTTATAAATACCTCAGAGCCTCCGCCCCTGGACCCCCCAATGAAGAGTTGTTACAGTGGGCCTCTGAGGCCCAGCTCCTAAAGTTGAGCTCTGCTTGTCACGGCGACACCTCCAGTGACGTTCAGTCTTTCATTTTGGTGTGCCCCTCCTGCCGAACGCTTGGCCACCCATCCCCTCTCCCACTTCGAAAAGTCTCTTGAGGCCACTGCTCTCACCGCACCACACGGTTGATTCCATGGCAAAATGTCGCTTTGTAGCCGAGACAAATTTCATGTACGGATTGCATCGTTAGGAAAATTTAAAGGCAAAGACCTTGTACCCCTTGTGAAATGTCTTTCTATGTGGCCCATGGGACAAGGGACATAATAGAATCAGGACTCTTCTTACAATACTGTGTCACGTTTTGAGGGCATAGTTAGCACCTTGCAAAAAGAAAGTTATTTCCCTGTCCAACTCTCCCACTGAAGATAGCTTGACTCCCATTTCCCAGTGACAGAATTCCATTGACAGATGCTAATAATGGATTCATACACGTCTGTGTCCCCTCCCCTCCCCATAATTATGCATTGGCCCTGAAAACTGGATATATACTGGTCTATGTAGGTAATGAACAGTTATGGAGGATTATGAGGAGCGACTTGTTGACTTCTTGGAGCAGATGGTGTGGCTTTCCTACAGTGGGCACATGCTGGCTATTAAATATCCAACGGCGGTGATAACTGGTAGGTAGGGGGTGAATGCTGACCCACTGAAAGGATAAGAAGTGACAAATATAATATCCTTAGGGTCAGAAACTATTCATGATGTCTAAACACTAATTACGTACAATAGAGATTACTGTACTGTATATAGCTATCTATAGTTTCTGTACTATAGTGGCTCGTTATGCTGATTTTGGAGTTACCATGAAAAGACATCTGAAAAGTGTAACCTAAACTTCAAGCCCCATCATTAGGGCCTGAGACTATATATGAACTAAATATGGCTTTAATCTGGCTTTGGAAGGTGTATCTAGGAGAATAGTTGAATGGCATATTTTCTGGTAAATATTCGGCCATAAGTGTTAGGAAAGTCAGCTGTTGTCCCAGCACACCATTTACAATGGTGGATATTTACTGACTACTAAATAACGCATTATGACTTGGAATGGCTCCAAAGCAACTCTTGAAATTTTATACAGGCACTAGATGACAGTAACTCACCGTTAAAAATTCAATGGACTTTCCTGATAGTTTACAGACACCTCATTCTGTACTGCACATGCCATGTACATGGCACCCAAAGCTTATAGTGTTGTTTTACAAATAAATGCATGACTGATATGCCTTAGCTGTTAACATCGAAGCTTACATTTGCAGTGTTTTCGTTAGTTTCATATAACACCAGAGCATAGGCAAACATGATAAATATCATGCATTTTACTAATCCTTTCTTTAATGTATCTCTCAGTATACATGGTCAAATAGGTCTTATTTTCACCTAATTATACTCTGCACTAAATTATATGGTGGAAATCATTACAAACGGCTGCACGCCTGTACATGTCCCTGTACGCTTCACTGATTGGTCGCTCCTTGGCCATTTGGCTAAGATCATGCGTAGTATCTGTTCTTTCCAGCCAATTGAGAATTGGACCACAACCCCTCAATGTAGTCGCGCATACAGTACCATAGTCATAAATCTTGCCTAAAAAGCTTCATTGTTTGTCTCCTAACGTGACGTCTGTGTGGACGTCAATGCATAGGGGGTCTAAAGGAAAAGAATAGTATCTGATATGCAAATAAAAATGAGGGATCTGGTTATTTTTTTTTTCAAGAAATAAGATTCTCATAAAGTGAGAAAATACTTAACTATTTTGTACATTATGAAAAATTTGTTCCCTCAAAAAGTTCATATTTTCAATTGAAGCACCATTCAGAGCTTTTGCAATCGGTTATATTAGACAAGAAAAGCTATATCGCCATGTGAAGACCCCATATATTAATACTGATAACAGCTATTTGTCTGTCTGTGCCATTTTTGGTGCAATTTTAACACAATTATTTCCTTTAATGATTTAAGAGTGTAGTCCTCATTTAGTTATAAATATTCATGTGGTTTGGTGAGGATAATTACAGAAGCTATACTTGCAACAATTAGATTTAGAGTAACTGTGAATACGATGTAAACGCGTCTCCGTAACCACCTGTTTAGGTTTAAAGTGGCAGGATTTATGATGAAAAGATTATTCGCATTGACCTGCCTTACAGTCTTGAGGATCTGTAATAATTATTTTATGTATATAACACGTGATTTGAGGTACTGTACTGCTAGCCTCGCCTTCTTTGTAACCATGGCTACGGACCGTGAAGGGGCAGGACATTTTCATTTTTTTTATCAATTTCTTACATTTGTTTGACTTTCTTTTTTGTTTCGCTTTGCCTTATCAGGATTATGGCACCGATTTCCTTTTGCAATGCAATGTATTTGTTTGATAAATATTTAGTGCACAGTGGTGGAATTCCTAAGTGTAAAATATCACTCTAAAAACACCTGGGTCACGAGGGAATTGAACCAGCATTTTGAGTCAATTTTTTATCCCAATCTGAGTCAAATGGAGCCGCATTTGGGTCATCAGTTGACCCAACAATTTTGATGGGTTTCTTCCTGCCCCAGTTCTGGGTCAAACTGATCCAAGTGTTTCAGGGTCAGTATTTTATCAAAGTACGTTGGATCAGATTTAGGCCTAAGTTGAAGTCAATTTATGAAGACAATGATTGGCATAAATAAATTTCGTATTCTTCAAATTTTTATCCAAACATTTGACGGATTAATTATTCTTCTGCCGTGAGTTTTGGTTATAGTAATATACACTGTGGTATACCTAAAATTGTCACGAACCAAAATCTTTTCAACTTTTTCAAGTGACCTACGCTTGCCTCTACAAATGAACCAATTTTATATATTTATTTTCTTTACTTAATCTAGTCAGTTCTGAACCAAATGCATGGTTCAATATTTGACAAGATTTCGGCTATAGTGTCACAATTGACAAGACTGCTTTTCGAATGTATTACCATGATTGAATTATTAATTTGCTCATGACATATAAAGTATTCTTATGTTATGAATGTGTATTATATATGGCATAAGCACTTGACTGGGCATGAATTGAATTACGGTTTGACGTCACAGTTAGCCAGGAACAGCAAGAGTCGGAGGAATGGGGTGAAGGTCCCTTGAAGCAAAATTTGTGAAGAAAAGTAAAAATCAATGTAAGCAGCTCCTAGAAGTGGGGTTATACTCCCTATCTCAGGCATTTCTGTCGATGGGATGGAGAAACAGCCCTAACGTCTGCTTAGTACTGATTTCATTTATGTCTTCGTGTACATGGAAATGATTGGGCCGTCGCTAGAGGGAGTGTGGCGGTATGACACCCCGGGGAAAATTCTGCGACAGTCGACAAAATGAAAGGAATGGGTAGAGGAAAAGAGGGAAGGGGAGAGGAAAACGAGGAAAGAAGAGAAGAAAAGAGGAAAGAAAAAGAACGGAAAAGAAAGGAAGAAGAAAGAAGGAAAGAAGAGGAGAGAGGGAAAAATAGAGAAGGAAAGAGGAAAGAAGAAAGAAAAAAGACTCGTGCGCGTGTGTGCAAGGGGGAGGGTGTGTGCAAGGGAGAAGGAATTGGAATGTATGTAGGCTGTAGAAAATTCATGTCGTAATATTTGAGAAAACCCGTCAAAAACACATGGAACGCAAGCATATTCGTTCGTTGAAATTGTAATGCAATAATCTCCCCCAACCGCATAGTCATTCTGTATTTAATATCGCACAGAACGTTAAGCGTTGAGGGAAGGTTTGGCCATACAGGTGGTATTAGACCAGTATACAACCTCCCTGGCGTGACCATCATCAGGCAGGAGGGGTCCCAGTGCAAAGTACGTTATCACCAATTTAGACCAGCCACCCTGACAGCCGCTGTATTGTACTGTAAATGTGGACAGAGAGCATTTGGAATGCCAAACTTTCGCCATGCTCTCGCCGCACAGGCATGGGGAAGATTCAAACCTAAAGTGACAAATCTGTGTTTTTCTGACGTGACACCCACGTCCCTAACCGTAATGAGACCGAGGTCGACATGAGCTCTGCATGTACAGCATGAATAGCTTTCCAATGAAAATTCCTGGATCCTCCACTGCTAATATGATTTCATCCAGTTGTTTTCAAAGTGGGCTGAAAATAGTGGAGGTCCTTCGGGGACATTTCCCATCGGAATTTCCCCCAGGTTTTCCCCATTTCCCCAACTAAATTTTATAATTGAAAACAAAGGCTACTCGTTTGTACAATGCAATATATTAGACTAATATCTAAACTGTTTTGAAAATGCAATAATCTTTCGGCGCGATTCGCGCACATCCGTCACTGCTAGTCGGCATAATAATGCCTCCTTTCTGCACTACGGCTAGAGTGATGATACTGTTCCAAAGCCACATACGAACCCTGCATCCGTTCACCACCATCACAATTCCCTGCGTCAACTACTTGACTGGCTGTTAATGATATACAAAAGTGTTCAAATCGTGATTTAAGTGGTCTATTTCTTGTCCATAATGCCTTGAAGATAGTTAAATGCTTTATTCTGATGGCCATAATTTTGAAAACCGTTCAAAATTTCCGTCGGCTTTGCCCCCTGACCCTCATGTAGGCGTCGCTTCTGGGCCCGATCTGGGGCACTTGGACCCTGCACACACTTTCCTCGCGTTACGCGCGTCTTTTCTTCCCTTTAGTTGGCAAAACATGGCACCCCTCTCATTCAGAATGCCCTGTTACGCCCCTGGGAAATGATAAATAATTTTGGTAAGAAGACGTTCAAATAATTTATTGGCTTTACAGTTTACAATACACAAAAATACGAGATGAGACAGGATTTCATTTAGTGAAATATATTAATAGTCAAAAGTTGTTATCAACATAAATTCGTATGCCTATGTTACATCACTGCTGGTATCAGATACGCACAACTGTTGCTATTTTAAATAAAAAAGCGAATGACGAAATCCTGTTTTTTTTTTCTCAGTTGCCTTCTCGCCCTTCCTACCCGTTATTTAATCTAAATTAGTTAGAAGCATGTTAAAATCGCATAAATTATCTTTTATCATGCACGTAGGCATAGCTGTAAACTACAGTATAACATTAGAAGAGTGACGTTGGCAGTGACACTATTTCTCGTTAGCCACAGCTGTTAATCAGTTAATGCTAACCTATCGTGTAACATGCAAGCATGCAGAGATGACTTTATAACTGTCGGTTACACAGTCACAAGATACGCCTTTTAAGATAATGCCTAAATATTCGTCGAAACCTTTATTTTGATATAGAAATTAACCGTCGTTAGACAGCCTAATGAGCATTCATCATGAGGGAAAATGTGGGTCACTTGAGTAAGCCATTGCTTTGGTAAACCTCTGCTGCTTGTTACGTGTATCGAGAAAATCAATAATGTTGTTAACGCAGTACTTTGACTAACGTCAAGAAGAGAGGGTGGGAAGTGACGTCACTGTCGGACGAAGTGACGGCACACTGTGGAGTTTAATACACGAGATACTGAGTGACTTCAGTTTAGAACCTTTCAAACCTATCGCCATGTGATGATTAACATGGATACAAAATTACACAATCGCCCAAATAAAAGCAAAAGTTTAAAAAGATTGCGAAATTGTATAAAATATAAAGCATATGACAAGACAATCTAAGTGGAAATATCCCTTGAAAAATGACAAGCTTGCAAATGGCAATATTGTCTGGTTTGCCTTTAGTCTGTTTGTGAATATATTTCTGTTTGAAGTATCTGATCAATTATCAGATTAGAATTTTGATCCTTGACAAAAACACTCTCAGTCGAGGTGGCAGAAGACAAGTTTTCCATTTTTGCAGAGTACGAGAAATTTCTCTTGTAAACGAATTTGAAATGGCACACGTTTCGTCAAGACCAACTTGATGTTAAGTATAATTTAATCATTATTTCTTGCAAGACAAATTAATGATGAACAGCGAACACAATCTGTTTCAAAGCTTTTAGGAAGGAACCCCATCATGTTTCAAGTTGTTGAAGTTAATTCAAGAATCTGTTCAAAGGACTTTTCTTCTTCAGAACTGAATTTACAAAGCTACGTAGAATCTAAGACAATACACACTCATACAGACCTTTGCTTATATATCTGTATTCGGTCTACCTATAAATTTTTTAAAGTAATGAGGGGTGATGTCAATGCACACTTGATCATGAGTCAGTACTCGGATACTAATAAAAAAAAGAAGTGCATTAGTGTTATGGGAAACTTGCCTTGGTGAAAATAGTCTACTTATCTCCTGTCCTTCTCCATTGCACCAGCTAAAATCCTATGATTGGACACGTATCCCCCAAGCCATGGCATACAATACAGTTGATTTGAAGATGAACAATTGATTTGCACAAGCTACTCAGTTCCAGAGAAATGCGGGAAGCTCATTTCACATTGTTGACACCGCCTCTTAAGTCAACTGTCTTGTTGCTTACCATCTGGGTGAAAAAGTTCTGGTGCGGTGATAAGAAAACGCCTTGGGCAATGAGGCTGGTAACCTTAAACACCCCGGTTATGCATTCATGTACTAAGCAGTTGTTTTTACCAATAGGTTCTTAACGTTACATATTCTATACCTATAGCCTCTATCTACATATAAAAACAACGAAGACAACAGGATGCTCAGGGTATAGTCGTACGTATGGTGTCTTGTTTGCAGTAATGTGTTACTTTCTTCTGTTCCAGACAACTTTCGTGATTCAAATGACTTATCGATAAGAGTTATTTAAACATCACTGTTCATTTGAAAGAGGAAAATTTAAGACCAATGAGTAACAATGAGGATTCCATTTTAAATTTGGTGCTAAACCCCGTTGAAGTATAATTGTCCCTTTGGTATTATGTTATCGTAGGCTATTTGTTTGCTATATGACGTTACGACTGCACACGTTTTAACCTAGTCAATACAGCATAAGTACTCACATCAAAAGATACAACACTTGTACTTAAACGCTGGTTGTACGTTGCACCACGATATAAGTTTCCGGGCAAGCAAGTTCAACTACATAGCTTAAGTTTGTTGTGTAAGCAACAACCTGTAAATTCAATAAATAGCGAAGAGGCCGCCACCTCATGAAATTGACTAGGCTGGCACTCCTTTCCACCATATACTCGTGGTGCATGGTACATATAGAAATATATTAACAAACTGTTTCGTGTTTAAAGTGCGATTTAATACATTTGCCAAGATGCCAATACCAAAGACACCACAATTCACAAATATTCATTGCGTGAAGTGGGATGTTTCTCTGGCATTCACTGGTGTGAATGCTGAGGACAGTTCACGCTCTGAGCAACGATGCAAAAGAAATGAAAGATCACTGGTACATAAGGCGGTCCATAGACTCACAGTCCCGAGGGAACTATCTATACAACTTCCCCCTACAGAAACATCGTGTGAGACAGTGGTGTCGAGTAATGATAATACTAACACAATTCAAATTAATAGGTCTGATATACCTGTCTGAGCATGGGTGTGGTACCCCATGGTACACCTTTATGGTGATGTTCATTCAACGAGGTTAAAATACTTAAACGATTCCAAATATTTGGAAATTCCAGAGAGGATAGTCTAAACCATTGCTATCACTGAAAGAAAATTAGCTCGAGGGGTGTAGACAGAATTTCCAAAAGGAAGGTTCTAAATGATAATGATTCCGCCTTTTGGGGATCCCGGAAGGGGGAATCTCAGCCTACACGGGTATTGGTGAAAGGCTCCGAAAACTTGTGAAAGCGGAAAATCAAATCATGGCATCAGAAGTGAATTTTATGAAGCAAACAACAAAAAAACAAGTTAGATAGACGGTTCCCAGACCACCCTACCCCCGGAAAATTCCCCTGGATAACTACCCATGAGACAATTAGCCCCCTGAAAATTCCCAGCCTTGATAATTCCATCCCGGACAGTTCCCAAACAAGTCTTTTCCGAATTTTATGGTGGGGGAGTTGTCTGAGCGGTAAATGTCATAGGTGCCAGGAATAGACGAGATGGGAAACTGCGGTATACAATGCATGCTGGAAAGGAAAGTGTACCACAACAGAGACTGCATGTGCAAGAGAGATATTTTTTGTAATCACGCATCAATTTTCAATTAAGTTTAAAACCATCGTTCTCTAGACATCAGTTATACGAGTCAGAGAGAAGTTTAATTAAAGGAATTAATTTTTAGGAGTTAATCTCCTTAACTTGGACCGAAAAGACAGCAAGACGGTAAATCGCGGAAGACAAAAACACAATCGCTAGAAGCCTTCGTATCCGGGCGACAGTGTCCTTGGACTTGATCTGTGATACTATAAATGATACAGCAAAATCCAATTTCCCAACTCGTCCATTGTGCAGGTGGTGGAAATTATCACGGGGAACCGTCTGATCACGAGTTAGACACCATTCGTGTATTCCAACACATTCACCCTGAAGTAAAATTTTAAGGGTTGGAAATACCTGAAATCGTCCCGAAGATTCTGTGTAGTAGTTGCCTACGTATCAGGCTGTACGGCATATTCCCTGTTCAGTCATATGCTGAGGAGTTGAGCAAGCAGAGTCCGCTCCGCGGGGTAGTAGTTGCCTACGTCTGCTTCTTCCTGTCCCCCCAAGCGGACCGTGTTTGCATCTGAACTAGGAATACGACGTAAAACCAATAGCTGACTTGTAATCACATTATTGTTTATTAGGAAATTGTTGTGTACATTCGCCGAGACTCATTATTTACTGGCAATAACGGAGGGTTCTTTATCAATCCCAATTTATGACGTGACGAGAAGATCCTTTTTAGAAGTTTAGGTGCGTTTTCTAGTTTTCAATATTCCCAAAGAAAAAACAGAAATGATTAAGGGAAACGAGTATGAAAAACACGTAAGGTTCATACGGTAAGCAGGGTCGTCTTTAAGGTCCCCTGACTGTAAGTTGCTCTAACACGTAGCCAATTCCCTCGCTATTCAACCTGACGGGGAATAGCCATACCCTAAGCTTATTATTTTTAAACATCGGCAGAATCTGATCAATCTCTTATCAAATCCCTTAAATGTATCTGTTTTGATGCTGCAGAACGTAAATACTGTATATCAAATTTGAGTCAATGAGTTACTATTCTGCATGACATAGTGTGTGCATCGTCCTTACAACATTAAAGCACACTGCAGAGTGCAGATTAGGGTTATAGGACACGGCAGGTTAGGACCTTCTTGAAATGCCGTAATTTCTAAACTATCGCTTTCTAGCATAGCTGTCCAGTCGTACATATTAGCCTTCTCCTAGCCTTTCAAAAGATCATGTATCAGCTATGTGCAGGGAGTTTTTCTTTCTCCCTGTTATATGCAAATCGTCCGTTTGCCTGTTATGCAACCATCTCTATAAGAATTACCATGCATGTAGGTTATTCACTGCTCGTTAAATTTTGCTTCAGGAGCTGTTATCAAGTGTCATTTAATTTGCGCATGGATACATTTGTTTATTTGCCCATGTGTGGATTAACCACCTAGGGCTCATTTTCTCAGAAAAAGGACGCGGAGTTTTGTAGCATCGTTGGTAAGTTGATGTGCATAATGTGAATTTAACAATTCGGTGACAACATTCACGTGACATTTGGATACCGGGGTACTACTAATACAAAAAGGTTGACCGCATTAGCCTTTAAGGTCTGCCGCCGTCATTCCTCACACGTCGTTATGTGTAGGTTCTTGGTTTTGCGTATATCATTAAAATCAAATTCAATTCGACCGAGGCTATATTAACTGTTTTGCCCGAATCCTTTCAGTCCAGAGTGCAACCGACTCTATCGACTGGGCAAGTGGGTTCCAAAGTCAGGCCAAGTGAAAGTCTGATCCGAGTACTCGGAGAAAAATCATTTTAAATTGAGCTTGATTGAAAAGCATCTCGCACTTAGTGTGAAAGACTCAGTCGTGCACAGCAGTGCAAACCTCACTGCCACACGATGACCACTATGGGTTTTTCGGAGATAAAACACTTTAGGTTAAGGCAAAAAATGAAACATGTGGTACTGTAAACATTTCACATGAGTGACTTCAAGGCAACACAGACTTTTCAGTTAGTGAAATAGGTGCACAGATTGCAACGAATTGTTCTATATCAAATACATACAACAATATTTTGACTGACCAGTAAATAACTCTCGTAAATCCATGCCCATTATGTCCATGCTAAAGATCTGCTTCCATAACGCGATAGATCTGTCGGTGAATCATCTCCAATACTTTCGGGAGAAGGTGTTGGGAGAGGAAACAGGTGGCGCTCTAGATTAAGAAGGGCCCTCTGATATCCATTTGGTATTTGTATGTCTGCCTGCCTACTGCGTACAAAGGTACTAGCCTGTTTAAAATTCCAGTTAAGTGTCTTCATGAGGTACTGAATCACTAATGTCGGGGATACAGTGCGGCCATTTACGCAAAACAAGAGCACTTTATTGCCCGTTTTTCTAGCGCCCTCTATAAAAGAGTTTATCTCTTCAAAATACTGCTCAATGTCTTCGCTGAAGGTTTCGTCGATTACAACGGTTAGTCGTCTACGTGTGTGCTTCCTCTCGGAGGGGCAGAGGCAAGGACAGTCTTTCAGTTTAACGCTCCTTCTCATCTGCTGTGGGGTAAGATTACTCACGTCGACAAGATACTCAATGGTCAATCGACATAACAAAGGTTCTCTACTTGCAGCCTCTATGTCTCCCAAGAACAAGAAGTCGAGAATCTCAACAATGTTCTGGTCCTTATAAGGTACCATAGGTGAACATCGAGCGCTGATGTCAATACGTATCTCGGGAATGACTTTAGACAAGTCCAACTCTTCGTCAAAAGAGATGCAGTCAACCTCTGACGAGGAACGGCAAGAAGAAACACACGACAGTTTCCGACTACTCTGGGAGTTCCCGACGGTAGCACTGCCTCGCGACGAAGAACGATCTGTGCAAGATGATGGTCGACTTGTTGGCGATTGAATATGTCTGGAATACTTATCGACTGCTCCCTGCTTAGGACTAGTGTGTCCCTCACATAATGAGGCAGATGCCTGAAGCTCTTTATGAGGTTCGCTCGTCACTTTCGGCTGCCGAAGGGAGACTTCGCGCTTCACGGCAGCAAGATCGGGACAAGAGTAACAACTGTTGCTTGGATAAGTTCTTTCAGAATTTGAACGATGGCGAGTCACTTCTGTATGTGTATTTCCAGCCAGCTTTCTCCGTGTCGGGCCGACTGAGCAGCTCCTAGTTTGCTGTCGTTCCCCAGAGATCCAAGTGGCCATATCGTTTGTTTCCCTGAAGATAAACGAAGAATTATCACATTATTAATTTCAACATGATCATATTCACCTCCTTGAGAGATACGGTACTTTAAGTCGAGAAAGTAAATATATATGGTGAAGAGGTTACTATACGGAACTCAATTGTTAAAAAACCACTTCACAGCAAATTGTTTTGCTAGGATATCAATCCTGAAATTCATTCGCTTATATTAGAAGTAATAGATTGCGAAATAATTTATGTTAATCTGTCACTATGTTCTACAAATATTAGAGCCATAGTGACCTTGAAATGGTTTGTCGAAAATTGACCCTAAATTTGGAATGAGTAAGTTCTCTCTTTTTCTACCAGCTTTTAGGGCCTACTCAGATTTCACGTTTTTGTCCTTCTTCGTTTTCCCCTAAAGCCACTGTGGTCAACTATTTTCAACCTTGGTAATTTTTTTAAAGAAGAGGGTTTAAGCAAAAAATTAATTTTCATACGTGAAAGAGGAACTAAATCTACTCAATTTGGCGAAACTTCTCTTCAATTCTGTTATTCGGACATGTATAGTACTCGAGATATCAGCAAATGAAGTTACTACATTTGTTACCCAAAGTGAGCTTGAGGCAAGCGGGGGTTATATCACTTCCTCACATTAATGAGAAATGTTTTGTTTCCTTTGATTTTTTTTTAGTTTGTTGTGCTGACCTTGAAGTTAAGGATAGGACCTCTCCACATGGAATGTGAAGTTTGTAAAATTCTTATACCTCTCATGCAATCACATTCCAATAGCATATGATTTTGGAGGAGAATTGTTTGTAAAGTTTAAAGAAAAAAGCAAAAGACACCTCATTAATGTGAGGCTATGACGGTATACGTGCTTGCATCAAATTCACTTTGTGTTGAAAATATAACAACTATAACTGCTAGTATCTTGATAACCACACATCAGATTTCAATGCAAATTTCAGCAGAATGCTAAGAATAATGGGCGTCAATCCTGGGGGGATGAGAGACACGTCCCCCCATATTTCGATGAGTGGGGGACACAATATCAAATGTCCCCTACACTTCGTAAAGAGTAGTGTCTTGCCTCTTTTGACTGGCTTTTTGGATGGCATGTAGGTTTTTTGAGGTGTCTCGATGCAGATTCAGAATGCAGATTTTGTCAGGAAAATCTTATTAAATGAAAAATTTCGGCGGGCTTCGCGCGCATGCGTCACAGTTTGCGCTCCATTTCATGACCATTAAGAAGGTGATTATACAAGGAACTATTCTGATCACAACACTTTCCAAAAACAGAGATACATCTCCAAACAGCTGTATAGGGCAGGGAAGTCCATCCGTATTGAAGTGTGGGGGGCCCATAACTAAGGACACACTATCAAGCCCTTTGTTTTTGAAAAGGGCGTGTCTTTCTATAGGCCCTTTCCTGTGTCCCTCTTGTGATGATTGACTGACGTGTCCTACTCTAATAAGAGTTAGGATTCCAGACACTGGCGTAGCCAGGATTCTTGTTTGGAGGGGGCCAATTGCGGGGCCTGATCGCCGGCCTGGGGAAAAGGTCTAGGAGTTCCCCCTCCCCTTTGAGAAATTTTTGAATATTTAAGTACCCTCAGTTGGGTCTGAGGGTACTTAAATATTCAAAAATTTCTCAAAGGGGAGGGAGAACCCCTAGACCCCTCCCTCAGGCAGGCGATCAGGCCCCGCAATTGGCCCCCTCCAAACAAGAATCCTGGCTACGACAGTGTTTGGAATCCTAACTCTTATTAGAATAGGACACGTCAATCATCACAAGAGGGACACAGGGAAGGGCATTTAGAAAGACACGCCCTTTTCAAAAACATAAGGCTTGATAGTTTGTGCTAAGTCATGTGTGTCCCCCCACACTTCAATACCGATTATGCCCTTGCTAAGAAAAAGAACCCCTCTAACATATCAAAACTTGACTTGAGCATAGACCCTTCTTTTAAGTTTAGGCATTGTTAACCTGCATTAAAAAGTCTCAACGCCTTTTTGTTATGTTATAGACTGTGATCTCAGCCTGGTCAGACAAATTAACAACAATTACATTGCCGTTATTCTCAAGAAGAAAGGTGTTTATGTTGCTTTGTCTTGGAGACTTTGGCCTCATCCTTACAAGATCAATCAACATAAATTATCTTGTAATTACTTACAAGAGGCGATGAGTTCGTGTTAGATTATGCTATAGACTGTGGCCCAGCTTGGCGAGACATATCGATATAGATACACTGTGGTTATTCAAGATGAAATGAAATTGAATTTCTTTATGTTTTGTGTGTGGCCACACCCTGACGAGACAAATCAAAATAAAAGATCTCCAAGCTGTTCACAACATGAAACGAGTTTTTGTTGTATTAAGTTGCAGACTGTGCCACAGCCTGACCAAATAAAGTCTGACCATATAAATCAACCTAAAAAGCCTTGTGGTTATTCACAAGCTGCAATGAGTTCGTGTTACATTGTGTTACCATGTACTGAGGCCGTGTAGCATCCCATACACACCCCGGTAGTGACGCCCCTGCGTGTCCTGAGGTGCCTAAACAACTTAATTAAAAGGAAAGGGGATTGTTCGCATCCCCCTCTTCATGAAACCTGTATTTATGTGAATTTTGTTACCAGGAACGATGAACCTGCACTAGAAACGTATAACCATGTATAAATGCCGTTGAAGCAGGTAGGTGGTATTAACACCTCCCTAGTTATTCCAAGTAACCACTGAATTTTACTTTACAAGTTTCTAACTTCCAAATCATCAAAATGTTAAAGGTGATCAGTCGTCTTGAAATATTCTTTGTGACGTCAGCCTTTTCTTGACATGTTTCTGCAGTCGTCACTGTTCAAGGATACACCGTACAAGTAGCTATGATGACATCGGTATAGCTAGTAGGTATACAGCTACAAGCCGTCTCTTCTTGCTTACCGATTAGCTATACCATGCTTGTACGGTGTATCCTTGAACAGTGACGACTGCAGAAACATGTCAAGAAAAGGCTGACGTCACAAAGAATATTTCAAGACGACTGATCACCTTTAAAAACATTACACACTGACATACCTTTAGTAAACAAAGTAAGGGCTACTGGGACGGTATTTAAATATCTGTGACGACTTACATTCAATGGGGGATAAGGAGAAAACTGGAGATGCATTTCATGGATTACAGTAGATTATATTTTCTCTAAATATTTAATTTTGAAAAGAAATGAAGCGTTCTCCTTTAATGGAAAGAACAAAACAACTTATGCAATCTGGAAAAATGTATGGATGCTACTACGTCACTTATATCACCAAATAAACGTTGAGGCTTGGATGAATTAACTGCATCCGTGCTACAATTCACAAATCTTTAAAGTTATTACTGAAAACATCACTCAACATACAAAGATAGAAAAAGAAAAACCTTGAAAAAGCTTTCCGATTCCTTTCAACTCTACTGAATTTACTCCTGTGTAGAAGGTAAATATACATTTTAAATGAAATTTCTCTTAAGGTCGATTAAGTATCTTATTATCAAGAAAAATAGGTACTTTGTCATTGCTTCCAAGTTAAAAAATGCAAGCTGGATGCTAAAACCATATCTTATAAATCGTTATTTCTCCTTTGTAAATGTAATGCAATTGGACACAGCACTTACATCGCAACGTAGCCGCTTTAAGTCATGTAAATTACTTACGTTCGTGCATTTTCCGGGATATTCGTTTTGAAACAATTTTTTGAGTCCATTACAAGTTGATAGGGAAAGCGTGCTTCTTTCACACTGTCAATATTTGGTAAAACATCATGACTGCATCAGACTGTGTGCCGTAGCGAGATGTTTGAAAGGATTAATAAATTGAATTTGAAGCTCTCTTTTTATGATTACATATCTATCGAAATTAAGAAGAAGCAAACGAAAATGTTGCTTGGCTATTGAGATATTAGCATTTAAACATATGGTGACTGTGGGAAGGCTTTAAGTAAGTATAACTGGTCACAGCAGGGCAGCAGACTGAGCAAGTTGCTATGGGTAACCTTCTTTTAATTTTTGGACTGTCCAATAAAGAACTTGGACAATTCCAAGTTGTGTTTATACGACATCGAGCAGGCTACTACAAGAAGACAAGTCACCATTTTGCAAATGACGCCCCCACCACAAAACCAATAGAATAGGGGAAGAAAGGGGACAGGTCTCCCCTGGTGCGACGAGTAAGTTTTGGCAGCGTTTTCGTTCTTCTGCAATGGCAAAGGATGGCGGTTTTACAAAATGTAGGGGTTCTCCGAAAACGATGGCTACTTCAGGCTGACACATAACATTTCATACAATGAACTTAAACAAGATTTAACATAATTTGTTGCTGATTCCTGGCTTTTATCATGTGTATGAGGACAGCTCGCGCTTTCCTGCTCCTGTAAGTGAGAAATAATTGTAACCACAGTTGCTGCCATCAAAGTCTTTGTCTTGAAAATCCGTTTTTATTGATTCCTTGCCGAAGGAGAAAAGAATCTATGCAATCACGCTGGCGATTGCGTGTCTGTGCGTGTGTTTGGGTTTGTGTGCGTGTATGCTTGTAAGCACACTATCTCAAAGTAGGAATAATGGATACTTTTCATACCTCGTATATAGACTTATCGTATTCAGAGTAAGAACTTTTTGTTTTTGGTGGAGATCAGAGTTCAAATGAGGTCACCAGAGGTCAAAAACCGAAAATATTGTAAACATGACATCTTAAGATGGGAATAATGAGCACTTTTTATACTTGGTTTATAGATTTGTCATATGAAGAAAAAGGGGCGTATTGTTTTTGGTGAAAATCAAAGGTTATTATGTGGTCACCAGAGGTGAAAACACAAAAAATTTGTAAAACGCTGGGAAACACGCTATCAAGACAGCAATGCCAATGATGGATAATTTTTATACTGAGTATTTAGATATGCCATATTATGAGGAAGATTCCTTTTGTTTTTCATGGAGGTCAAATGTCATCTGAGGTCACGAAAGGTAAAAAAACCGAAAAAAACATGTGAACTCGATATTTCAAGATTCTGGATACTTTTCATAATTGGTGTTAAGATCTGACATATCATGGAAAGAAGTAGTACTTCCATGGTCATATTAAGAGAAAGAATCCTGTTGGTTTTGTTTTAGGTCCAAGGTCATCAAAGGTTACCAGCGTAAAACTACGAAAACCTTGTAACTTCTCGTAAATACGATATTTCGTGAATGACAGTGGACACTTGGCCGTACCTCCAAATTGTGTCGTTTTGTAACCAACGAAAAGGTAGCGCTGAATGTTTGTACCATACCACGGATAAAATTACAGAGAACAACATATATACTTCCACAAGTACAACTCTGGTGCACTAATTATTAATTCCAATTTTAATTTCCTGATGATGGACTTGTGTGAAGAATGATGCATGTATCTATCAGACAATTAAAAATACCCTTTGTTGTTCGTTTTTTATTTGTTTTTAAGGTCTCGTCTTCTGTGCTTTTCTTGGAGTGGTGTAGCTAGGATTTTTTGTTTGGAGGCTCTGGGGGCTGTAGATCTTTTTTTTGGGGGGGGGGGGAGGACTCCCGTTTACTATCTGAGCGGAGCGCCACCATGAGTTGGCGTGGAGCTTACCAAGTAAATTTGAAATTTTAATTCATCCCAGATCGCCGGAATGGTACTTGCCAGGCTTGATAGCAGCATGATTAAGATGGGCAATTTTGTGAAAAAAATGAAAAATTTGTTTTTATTTTATTCTCCAACACATTTTTGTGAGGACGGATTAGCTCAGTTGGCCGGACTTGGGGTCCGAGGGTTGCATGTTTAAATCCCATTTACTATCTAAGCGGAGCGCCACCATAGTTGGCGTGGAGCGTACAAAGAAAATTTGAGATATAAATACATCCAGAAAGCCGGAAAAGACACTTGCCAGGCTTGATAACATCCATCAAGATGAACAATTTTTGTGAGAAAAATGTAAAGTTTGTTTTTATTTTATTCTAAAATACATTAAGTTCGTCACAATCTACCCGAATTTATTCAAAATTATTCAGAGTGGAGTTATCCCGATTGATTTCAGTGGATTGATTGGAATGGAAATTTTCCACAGCCAGAGTCTGACATTATCAAGTTGAGTAGCCCAGTTGAGTGAATTTTTTTGGCCCAGATTGTCTATGGGGGAGGGCTTGGGGGCTGCCCCCGAGCCCCTCGTAGCTACGCCACTGGCTCTTTGCGATTACAGGTTCAATTGACTGTTCAATTTTAACAGCATTGAGCACTAACTTGGTAAAGTAAGATTAATACTTCCAAATTTTCACCAGCGCTATAAAGCTGTAAGAGCCATATATGGTCATCCCTTGCTCTTCCAGGCCAATCACGGACATAGCTCAGAGTTGAACAGTGTTCAGCTTTCATAGCTTTATAGCGCTATACTGAAGTATGTACTGGCCTTTTCTGTGCTTCATACAACCAAACAGTTTTGAAATTACCAAACATCGGTTTGGATCTGAACTAGCGTATGTGGGCGAATGCAAAGACGCTTAAGCAAGTACATGTCCATTCGTTTAAACAGTAGCAGTTTTTGAATATGCTATATTATTGAGAAGTTAAGTAATCCTTCCTCTTTGACGTAAGTTCCTGGTTGCTAGGCAACGGACTCAAAGTCACAAGACGGTCAGGTTTACGGTGAATTTCATCTTTTTGCAGTTTTCATGAAAGCTAATGACAAATACCTTTATCAATATTTATATATTGTCTGGCGTAACAAATTTTTTCTCTTTATTTGTTGTTCATCGAAGTGTGCATGGAGCAATGAATCAGCGCTCGATCATGGGAACTGCTTACAGGAATTCTTAAATAAATTTGAAGAAAAAAATATTTTATTGCATTTTGTGACTTTGATATCAGGGTCCCTTGAAGCAGGTGCATTGCTAATTTACTTTTTAAAGGTCTTGTGACATGAAAATGACAACGTTCGATATCTTATGTAAAATTGCATTACAACTCTGGAAAATAACTATGACAATTCCCATCAAAATCCAAAAATGGGTAAGTTCTATTTTACACGTATCCAGGGGTGGTGTCAGGATTTGCCCTACATGTTGGCAAAGTTCCTTAACGTGCGTGTGGGGGCAACCCGAAGCCCTGACAAGGGCGACCGGTTGCCCAAAAGATATGAAAAGCACTTTTTTTCAGCGCAAAACGCTCGACGAAAATGTTTGGATTTACTCAAAATGAAGTAAAACGTCGGGAAGACTGGCCTTCAAAGAGGACAACATATTTTATTGTACACATTACGGTTCCCCACCGAAACCGGAATATTTACCGACCGGGGGAGGCTTCACTGACGAGGGGGCACGATCTCCCTCGCCCCCACCTGAAACCACTCTTGCTTATGTAAAACATGAGCTAAATATGCAAATCTGACACATCAAAAGAGGGACTCCCTAAATATGGCTTATGTTATCCTCTGTTTTGCCAACCTTTATTTTAAAGACAATTTTAATGATTGGTATTCACCCAGAGATTTATTTTGAAGTTTAAATTGTCTCCAGCATCACTCATTAAGCTGTAAGCTGTAAACTCAGTAATTAAAGGTCAGGTTACATGAAAATGACATAGCTTGATCAGGGATCTGCCACTATGTAAAAGCATTAAAAATTCAAGAAATAGCCACAATTGTCATCAAAATCTATCAAATATTGACTATTTTACAGCACAATTTCTATCTTACACTTATCTGCTTATATCATGAATAAACGTAATCTAATTTTACAAATTCTTCACAAACCATCAAACTTTGAAGAGGTATACCTTGAAAATGGTAAAAGGTGTTGAAATAATCCCACCAGATCTCTCATTGGAGGATTATTTTATTTAATTAACTGCCAAGTGAAATAGCTCTTTTGGTGGTATGTCACCATAACTTTAAGCAAACAGCAATAATAATAATAATTTGTTTTATATAGCTTTTTACACTAAAAATAAGCCTCAGAGCGCTTTACAAATATTACCCCTGCTCAACTGTAAATCATCCCAGAGACAATCCCTCCAGTGCGGCAGCAGCTCTGACGGCTCGCCCAATGAAAATTCACCTTACACAGGTACCCGTTTAACCCCTGGATTGAGAGAAGTAATTGAGATAAAGCAGTGAGGCGTTAACACCACCCTCCATAAAGCATCTTGTCCAAGGACACAACATAATGACCCAGGCGGGTATCTAGAAAACAATCGAAAATATCTTCTTGAGTTTATTTTGATGGAAAAAGTATGATGTCTCCTCGCGTCATGCAACAACTCCTAAAAACCCAATCTTTGTACCACCCGTGACAAGTGCACTGCCACCCCTTCGCTGAAAAGTGCTACATAGCTATTACGTAACGGTTAAAGAGGGCTTGCTAAAATACAGTAGAAAACTAAAAAACAGCGGCACTGCACATAGGCGCTCTGTGATTCATTAACTTAAATGCACAGAAGTTATAAACAAGAAGAGGATCACGACCCCAAAATTCCTTACCATTCGAACGAGTTAAGGCCTACTAAAATGGCCGCTGGCTAATGTAGTCTGCGTCTTTCATTAACGAATGTAAAAATTATGAGTCAAAACACAACGACATTGCAACAAAATGTCAAATTTCTTTATGCCGAATGTTGATTTTTACTGCCTTTTGTATTATCATCGTCACCGCCACCGCCACCGCCACCGCCATCGCCATCGCCATCGCCATCGCCATAGCCACAGCCACCAACACCACTACCATCCTCCTCCTCTTCCTCCTCCTCATCACCACCACCACCACCACCACCATCATTATTATTATTTTTGAAAATTCCCCGAGTTTCTTATGTCAAATTTTCCAGATTAGTGTAAATCGAAGTGTTACTTGAGGTAATTCCAAACTTTACAGGTAGCAAACGCACGCCTGCTTCCAGAGATTTACTCCATGCTAAAATATTGACTAATACACGTAGTCCCTACAAAAATTTAGGGCGCATTATAGGCCTCTACCATGTTGCTGAAGGGATATGCTTACTCTCTCATATGGATGATGTAGCAAATAAATTGAACCATTCTTCGTGAAGATGTGAAAGTACTTAATTACTTTTTTTTTGAAAACAATGGACTAACCTAACTTCATCTACTCCAATGTTGAGAACTACAAGTAGGAATTAGAGACTAAAAATTTCACCAGAATGCTTAGGTTAAATACCACGCTCATAGCAAAACTGTACGTAAGCCAGACCTTTCTTTTTACTGCCCTTGTCGTCATGTACGTTGCTATAGTATAGGATTGATGAGTATGCTAAGCAGTGTCGCTGAAGGCACCGATTCTAACAAAGCCACCATTGTTTGCGAGAACACTTCACCCACGAACTTCCCCTTTCGAGAACAGCCCCCCCCCCCCCCATCCCATCACTGCGAATATACACCTTACTTCGATATAAAAATAAAAAAACTCAATATCTTTGCATAATATATTGAAACATTCAATCACAGGATCTCAATATCTTAATATCTCCCCTGAAAGATATGGAGAAAGTGACATTCGAGATCTTGTTTACCTCAATATTTTAGAGCACTATACTTAGATATTAACTTTCAGATTCTCAGTATCTTAATATCTTCACTGGAATGAAATGAGATATGGACAATGAAGATCTTCAAGTGACATCTTAATATTAACAGCTTACAGAATACTCTCGGTTCAACCACTGGCGGATCCAAGGGGGCAACGGGGGCCATGGCCGCACCCAAAGGTGGGCAAAAAAAAAATTGTTTCCGAAAAGCCGTTGAATAATGAAACACTCTAAAAACAATTTGGTCAGATTGACCAATGACTGGGTCAACTATGCACCGAACCAAATATGGTCAAATAGGTTGACTAAACTATGGTCAAATTTGACCACTTATTGGTCAAAGTTGACAGTAGTTTACTAGTCAAACTATTTGACCATATTTGGTTCGGTGCATAGTTGACTCAGTCATTGTTCAATTAGACCAAATTGTTTTTAGAGTGAAGAATAAACTGCAATAGGGAGACTTTTAAAAGTGCAAGAATTTATCTTTTACAAGCAACTGGAAGAAGATCAGACGTAGAACACGGTTACACGAGACAAACTTCATCAAACCAGAGATCTGTTACCTACAGTTCCCGATCCAACACATATTTTAGCAATACGTCATTACTGAACTTTTCCAGTGCAGTCCTACTTGTTTCCTGCTCAATTAAATCCGAGGTAGTACTTCCATGATTACATATTGTTTAGCTACAGCCACACAAAGTATGACTTTAAATCATTTTACAGCTGTCCCTATCTAGCATGTAGATTTTATAACTAATTATTCCCCTTTTTTGATATAGACTCTATTTTCATTCTAATAACACAAAAAAATCAAGAAAAGACGGTAGTAAAAGCAGGTGTAATGGGGCTGATTACTATTGAAGGTCTTGTTTAAATCGTTGCGAAGTATCTCAAAACGTGATTTCCGAAGGCTAGAGAGCATTGCCATGGTTACAGTAAAACACAAGGTTAGATAAAACACATTAAAGTCTTTGAAAGGTGGACTTCGAAGGAGATATATATATATATATATATATAAGGTCAAAGTACTGCGTAGCACTTATGAAGTAGGTAGGTAAAAATGAAGTAGTAAATAGTGCTAAAAGTGTGTGAAAAATTCCACGACGTTTCGGGTTTAAACCCTTCATCAGGTGGCAAAAATGCAACTGATCGTTGACACGGCCAAACGTAAAATTTAAAAAAAAAAAACACAAAATTGGGCACGGTCAAACCGGCTAGGAAAACAAGACAGTGTTAAGTGGTTACCACAAGTCAAAAAAATGCAGGAATTGCTGCGTTATAACAGTTCAAGTCTAACGTTCAGACCATGTGGGGACAGGGTTCCAAGTTTCATGATTAGGCGGTTTTCGGCAGCTAGGCGGTCATGATCGGAACCTCGACACGAGATGGCCGCCGAAACCATCAAGTCACGGATCGAGCATGTTGACGGGGGATTGAAGTGTGTGGCTACAGGGAACCCTGGGAGGTTCTGTTTGATTGATCTCAGGTGCTCAGTGACTCGGTCAGCAAGACGACGTTTTGTTTCTCCCACGTACAGTATATTACAGCGTTTACATACGAGAACGTAAACAACATTGGCTGAAGTACAGGTAAAATGCTGATGAACGTTAAACCGGTTGTTGTTAGGACCTACAATGGAAAGGTTTTTGTCATAACTGACTACCGGGCAAGTATTGCATCTCCCACGGTTGCAAGGAAAAGTTCCTGGGGTGTTAGGCACTACTGCTTAAGGTTGAGAGGCACGGACCCAGTGCTTAGATATGTTCTTTTCAATTCTGAATGCTGTGATGGGGGGGTTCAGGGAAATGGTCACGGGTGGATGGGTCATGACGGAGGGTCTCTACATTCCTATAAATGGCACGTACAATGGGAGTTACAGATGGGTGAAAGGATAGGACCAACGGGATACGTCTGGTGGGTGTATGGTCAGTTTTGGGGGCAAGGGCAGAGGCTCTATCAATTCCTTGTATGCGTTTCAGGGCATTAGAGAGCACTCTTTGTGGATACTGGCGTTGTTCAAAGAAAGAAATAATCTGCTTGGAAACTTTAGCGAAATCCTGGTCGTCGGAACAAATCCGTCTGGCCCGTAAAAGTTGTGAGAAAGGAATCGAATTGGTACAAGATCTGGGGTGGTTGGAAGGTGGTACATGATTAGTTGTGAGAGTCAGTGGGCTTAAGTGGAGATTGGACTTGATTTTACGGTCGGAGATGGATAATTCAGTGTCCAAAAACACAACTGAGGAGTTGGAAATACAGTGAGTGAATTTCAAAAACGGGCAGAACGTTTCAGCAAAGTTAATGAACTTTTCTAAATCGTTTCGAGGACCCACTGCGACCCCAACAATATCGTCAATATACCTTTTATAAAGTATGGGCTTGATCCCGGTGTATCGAGAGAACATCTGCTCCTCAAAGTGGCCCATGGTGAGGCAGGCCACAGAAGGTCCCCAGTTTTAGGGCCCATAGCTACTCCTTTAATTTGGCGGAAAAAAAACGACCATTGAACTGAAAGCAATTTTGTGTAAGGACTAGTTCTGTCAAGCGAAGAAAGGTGGTGGTAGGGATGTTAGGGTCCTGGCGTTGATCAAGGTAATGACGTATGGCTGCTAAAGCAGCGTGATGGGGGATTGAAGTATAGAGGCTGCTGACATCCATGGTGAATAAAGTACGTTCACTGGGATTCTCAGGAAACTCAAAATTTTGAGTTAACCTATATAAGGAAGTGAGGAGTATCCTGGATAAACGAAGGTAGGGTTGAAACTAATGGGGACAGTACAGAGTCTACATACTGTGAAATCAGAACCGTGGGGCAGCTGTGGGAAGACTCACAATGGGACGGACCAGGGTTATTGGCCTTGTGAATTTTGGGCACTATATAGAAATTGGAGATTTGTGGGCAAGGGTGCAGAAGGGCTTTAGCCGATTCAGGAAGATGTTTTTGACTTACAAGGGTAGCTAAGGTTTTCTTGACCAAGGTTTGGAAATCAGAAGTGGGGTCCATCGGCAGTTCGGTTGTATGCCTGTTTGGTCTGAGAGTTGTTTCTCAGCTTCCGAAACATAAAGATCTCGACGCCAAACAACAGTGGCACCGCCCTTGTCAGCAGGCTTAATAATCAAATTCTTGTTCTTCTTGAGGGACAGAAGGGCCTTCTGCTCGTCCAAAGAAATGTTACGAATGGGAGTTACTTTGGGAGGAAGGAGACGTTCTAAATCGGAATTAATGGACTCAATAACACTGTCCAGGACCTTGCTTTTACCAGGTTTAGGGGTCCATGGAGATCGCTTAGACTGGAATGAACGGAAAGCGTCCTCCGATGAAGTGTTGTCGGTTTCATCGGATTCTCCAAAATGTAAGCGAAGGCGGAGCCTCCTGCAGAACGAGGACACGTCTCTGCGGATAGAAAACTCATCTGGAAGGGGGTTCAGGGGGACAAAATTCAAACCTTTGGAAAGGACTGAACGTTCAGGGGAGGATAATTTCATGTCAGAGGGGATGGTGACTACTAATCTAGTGTTAGGAGTACAGTCACTGTCAGGGGTTAGAGCGGAATGCTCCTTGGGTAACAAGGAAGCTAAGGTCTTAGATTTAGAATCTTGTAAAAAGTTGTAAAGTTTACGGTTATAGACATGGATGAGATCTTAGCGTTAGGAGACAATTATCTTTGTTATATATATATATATACTTCATTTTTACCTATATATATATATATATATATATATATATATATATATATATATATATGTATATATATACTTGACATTGGTATCTCCAGATTCCAATGTCAAAGTGATGGACTTGAAATTTATATCGGAAATGTGAGGGTCGAATTTGAATTGAACTAGGCCAACCAGTTTAGTCATCGCGTACACTGCCTCTGCCATACTATTATCACTTGTCGTGTGTATGATGTATAAAGAACTAAGTATACGCTAACAGCAGCATGCCTATATACCATAGCCATTCGTGAAGAGTTGGAAAATGTTTGTCTACTCTTCCAACCATAGCACAAACAGCTATGCCGCTGATTTAAAAAAACAACCCTTAGACTGTACTAATGCGCAAAACGAACTAATCAAGTTTTTTCATTCCGGGATACTGTTGTCACAATGGGAGGGACGTTAGATTCGACAGAGGATGGCCAAACGTTGATTGTATATTACAGCTGAACCCACTGGTGGATCCAAGGCCTTTGTTTTGGAGGGGCCATACTGGTGGTACAATGGTATGGGGAGGGGAGGGGAGGGGTGTCCTCTCACCTTTGGAAAATTTTTATATACCGTAACTGAATGCCCTCAGATGCGATTTGGTGCAACAAAAGTGTACAATTGTTGAGTTAATTTTCTTCTAAATTATTTCGTCTTTTAGAGTCTCGACTATTTATTCGCAGTTAACATGCTCTTAATCTAGAAAGCAGTAAAAAAAAAATATTATATGGACTCAAGAGTCGAAAGCTAACTGGAACTTTTCTATTTACCATAGGTTTACGCTTTTATGGGGTGCCGGTGGAGGGTATGGGTAGGGCACCCCCGTGCAAAAAATGTCGATCTCGAGAACAAAAAGTGTTGCTTTCAGGGCAAACTTCATGCCGTGAGGATTGTTTGGCAATTGGGTAAAGTTTCAGGGAAAATAATTTTCCCAAGGAAATGTCTTGCCGAAAGTCCTTACTCTAACAGAAAGACATGTAGAAAGAAAGACAGACAAACACTGAGGCAGACGATCAGATAGAAGGACAGACAAGCTTAAGGAAGCATGCATAGTTCTAGGTATACTAGAAGTGTAGGCTACTGATGCTTGTTTTTGTAATACTCTACCACCGAACAGTATAATGGGCTAAAATATTCTTTCTACGGTAGCAGAAGAATGGCCAAAAGGCAGGGCGTTGATACCGACGGCCACCGTTAGGTCATGCAGGGGCCTAGGGTTTACAATGGAGGGGCTCACTACCGAAATAACTAGCGCTGGAAGCGAAAAGCTTCAACAGGGTTTTAAGACCGTCCCTCCTTAAGAGATTTTGAAATAAAAAAAAACTGTTAGGTGGGATTTCCTGGCACGTGGCAAACAAGTTAAGAACACAAACTTCGCAGTGCAGCTTACATAGGCATAGGAAACGGGCGTCGTCGGGCTTAAGTATGCTTTCGCCTTCCCTTTTACTGAACCACACCCTCTTAGTTCTCAACGGGCGAAATTTATCAAACTTTTTTAATAAATGATCAAACTTTTTCAGTAAATGTACTTCGAAAATACACAAACTGTAGCATCAAGGTGCTTCTTCTTATGTATACAAAAGATCCAAAGGAGAGGGCTAACCCCTCCCGTGAGACCTTTCTGCCAGTGCGGAGGTCTTAGATGTCCAGTTCCCGCCCCTCTTTACCAGCCAAGAATAGCTCCTTACGCCTATGGCAGCTTACCGAGATCATCTCAAACTTAATTAAAACGAATGAAAAAGACGGTGACATAAAATCGGAATGGGGCCTGAAAATCCCATCCCCTTCATTTGGTCCTAAACCTGGTAGTTGTGGTTTCGTGGAAAGAGAGACTAACGTAAAGACAATCCTGTTTGATAAAGTAGGTTCATTTTCCTGTAGAGGAAAGACGATGTACTTAGACCAGGGAGTCTCTATCAGCAGAGTTGTAGACTCTAGTCATGTGCCTTGAACTCGAGTCGGATTACATTCGCAATTGTTGTGACTTGTGACTTGATTTGCAAATACTAGCACTGACTTGCGACTTGAGAAATTGTGCCCCCCAGGAAAGGTTCTTGACCCCCCTAGTGCCTCCTGCTCAAAAATCCTGGCTACGCCAGTGCCTACGCATCCATTGTGATTCAGGCAATACGTCTATGGAATTTTTCAAGTTTACAGGAGCTTATGAGCTTATGACTTACGTTGGTGACGAGTCACTTTTGACAAGTACAAGTCAAATTACAAGTCATTTTGCGCAAGTCTAAGTCTTCTGAATTCCCTCTCTCTCTATAGGGCTTATATACAGAACTGTGCATTCCAAAATTTTCCACGGAAGCACCTGGGGTGGCACGACTTTGCCGTGGGGGAACGAGAACCTTCATGCCCCCCGTAGCTACGCCACTGTGCGTAGCTCGTTGCCACGGAGTAAGCTAACTGCGATGGCAGATATTGGGATTCTTGAAGGAGGTGACTATTGATCTGTATCATGATGATGAGGTGTCCCCCTCTCCTTTGGGAAGTTTTGATCAATCGTAGGCGCATAGATGCAATTTGGACCAGGGAGTTGTCTGTTTGCAACTCCCTGTTTGGACTATCTGTTGCAAGGTTCTTGAAGTTTCGCCGTATACACACGGTATCACAGCCATTTCAGGTTAATGAATAGACCACCCATGTACACTTTTGATTCGAGGTATTCTCTTTGGGTGCAATCAACATAACCTCTCTCTCAGGGTTGGACATATTTTGAGTCCAATTGCCCAATTGTGTTTTATAATGACTTAACCTCTTATTAAGATAAAATGAAAGAAATGCCAACTGGCGAGGTGACTAATCACCATAATCACCCCTCTGTATCCGCCCCTGAACTGTGATCAGCTGTAAACAGGATGGTGCCAGGTGGGGCCAGCCCCATGGGGGGAGGCTGGCTCCAGTCGGGGAATATTTCTTATTTCGTCGAAGAGCCTTAGTCTGTACCAAAAACTTTGTAGTCCCTTGCGGTGACCAGTAATCCCGACGATTTACCTGTTTCTGCGGTGACCAGTATTCCCGAGGATTTACCTGTTTTTTGCTCCCAATAAGGCAGCTTCTTTAAAAGGGACCTAAAATTTTTTTGTGCTCTTCTCAAGCCTCAGAATTTCCATAGTGCCATTCAACTTAGTACAAACCCTTTCCACTTACCATCTAACCTATTGATAGACCACAGTTTTATAACGGTCGGGAATTTTTATATTGCATAGCCTAGCTAAAGTGTTCTTTTGTGTTTGTCATACGGTACGGTGAACGACTCGTGAAGGACGGTGGCGTCACCAGACTTTTCATTCGGGGGGGGGGGGCACAAGGGGGGCACAACAGTTCGATGAGGGGGCACAACTGGATAGCGGCGTATGCAGTATGTTGTGTGAACGCCGGCCTGGGGGAGGGGTCTAAGGGAAGGGGGAGAAAATTTTTGAAAAATTAGGTGTCCTTAGATGCAATCTGGTGCCACATACGTTACCTTTTTGAAGTAAAATTTCTGTCAAAAAATAACGAATTTTTAGGAACTAAAAAAAAAAAACGTGCATGTGTATTGCCGAATCAACGATCAAATATTCGTTCGATTGTGGACTTTTCAATTAATGTGAAATTCTCATGATCCACAAACTGAGTGATTGGAGTCTTACGGGTTTAAGTGATCATAGAGTTTTGTATCATATATTTCTCTTTTAAAATTTTTTGGAATTATTTTTTTCGAAGAAGAAAATGCGGAAAAGTCTCCTTGAAATTGCTGGCACTGAGCTTGCATTACAATTCGCAACCCCATTGGCAGGCAAATTCCATGGTACTGTACGTACCAAACAACACCATTCACTGTTTTGGTTAATGAGTCCGCGAGGCAGACATTTCCGCTACACTTTATCAAGGCGTATACTCACACCTATTGAGGCGGCGAGGATTATGGATAGATTACCAAGACCGATGCTCAGCCTCCGACACAGAGAACACTGTCTGCTTTATGAGATGGGGCCATTTTGTTATTCAAAAAAATACAAATTTCTGCCTTTTCTTGTCCTAAGAAGAATCAAATCATATGAAACATGGTAGTCAAATATTCTAACTACAGAACTTACAGATCTATACATTTTTTTCAAAATCTCAGATCTCAGTTGGGGGCACACGGGGGGCACAAGGTTTCCCAGGGGGCACGTGCCCCCCCCCGGCCCCCCTTGGCGACGCCACTGGTGAAGGAAGGTCAATTTCATTAGGCACATCAGGGGTGGATACGATATAATTCATGTTATTCCCGATAAGGTCAACCGCCCCGACAGTAGATATATTTTTTTCCCTTTTAACTGGTAGAGATTCTTTAATGTGTACACTAAAGTTTTCGCTCGCTATGCAGTTGTACAATTCTTATTTCCAGGAAAACACTTAGGTATGGTGGGAGTATAAGGGTTACGTGTGTCGGAATATAGAGTATTCGAAACAAAAGGTGCAATCGTCACAGATGGTCCAAATATGCTAGCAAACAAAGAACAAGTTTAAAATTAAGTGGTGAACTCTTTTTGTTTCCATCAAGTTAAAAATGCAATGTTTAATTTGACACCCTGATTGCTTATAACAGCTTGAAAAATTTGCGACTTTACGTTTACCTGGGCAACTTGAAAATAGGCTTGAGACTTGATTTGTGCTGGGACCAAATGACTTGTGACTTGACTTGGGAAAAATTATGACTTGACTTGCTACGAGTTTTGACTTGATTTCGGACTTGACTTGTGGCAAAACCATGCAAATGACATGTGACTTGACTTAGACTGGCAAACATTAATTGTGACTTAAGTTGGACTTGCAGGTATTGACTTGCTACTATCTCTGTCTAGTAGCTCCCTGCTTAAATCTCACAAAATGAAGACTTCTGCGAGATACGCAAAGTATTATCTGTAGTTATTTGTTTTGGCATATTTTACGTTCTTCCAGTTGCGGTGGAAGCCTTTGACGTGTTGTATTCTTCATAAACAGTTTTGCCAAGTTTAGTAAGTTGCATCAATCTACGAATTGCTTCAATGATAATTTGGCATGAGCTTTACTTCTCGTATAATATTCAAACCTAGCATTTCGAGACTCTACACTTCTTTTCATGATAATATATTCAAAGATCTCCGTTTGCAAAGCCCCTCGGGCGGGTAATGATGTGTGGGAATAGGCACTCTTACATATTAAAGGTCACGGATCCTTGTCGAACGTTGTACAATGTAAAACAGGCCTATAAGACTCGGTTTCAAGATCATCTTGATTTCGTATGCAATTTCTAAATTGTGAAACCACTTAGAATTAAGAAAAATAACATGAAGTATTAGGAACACATTATAGGACAAAGCAGGCTATCTTGGGCTATTCCTTGGTAAAGTAATCACATCATGTCAGGAGATCACTACTAACGTTATAAAATAACTCATATGCAACTTGACTGTATTACAACATAGGAAGACTCTGACGTTGAAGACTAACTGTGGTCTAAAAACACGGTCGCTGCATAACATACAATTTTCTGTTTGATCATCCTCTTGAGATTGATGACACATAAAGGGGACAAATTCAAACGAAATCTTTAAATGTATGCATATTCATGCCACGATTTGTTGGCCAATTACATAGCGAATAATTGAAAAGTAGATTGCGCAACACGATGTCTCAACAGAGAGACAACTATTTCAGATTACCATACTACCAAAAGGTTAAAAGGATTGTTGGAGGTTGACCATCTGCACGTCTGGCGGCATTGAAAGAGGAAGAAATAAATTACCAACCCTACAGTCAACCCTGGTTGCCATCCACAACATCAGTTCGGTCCCCAACCTACGATGGTCCAACACCTTGGAAGGATTATCTCGTACAATTGGAGATAATTTCCGAGCTGCACAGATGGAATACTTCCATCCTCGCATTTGACAGCCAACTTGAGGGGTCCAGCCCAGGAAATACTGGCAGATCTTCCTGATCAGGACAGACGAAATTACTATGCTCTGGTTAGAGCTCTACAACAAAGGTTCGGGCCTGAAAATCAGACTGAGCTGCATAAGGCCCTCCTCAGAAATAGAGTGACGAAAACGAATGAAACACTTCCAGAGTTGGCTCAAGACTTGAAGAGGCAGGTAGCCAGGGCATACCCTGTCGCCCCAGCTGATATGAAGGAGGCTTTAGCCAAAGATTACTGATACCCTTCCAGACCCTGACACCAGATGGCGTGTTTTCCTAGCGAGGCTACAGACACTACAGCAAGACACAACCATTGCTGTTGGAATGAAGGCCTTTGCATTGGCAGAGCAAAAGAAGGGGCAAACCGAAAGCTTCTTCGTGCGGACATCTACAGTTCAGCACGCACAGAGAGCAGGGTGTTTCTGCACCCAGCATCACTGACGCCATTCGGGAGGGATTCAAAGAACTACGATCAGAATTGAAACAATCCGGTCAAAGAACACTTCAAATGGCAAGGGACGGGGACAATTTAGTAGAAATTGCTATAAGTGTGGCCAAGCAGGGCATATGGCAAGAAATTGTCCTGACAGTGATCTCCCATCACCCCAGAACCACCAACAACCCCAGGGCAGGAAAACGAGGAGGTGTCGACTTTGAGGGCCGAAAGCCGACAGTAAAGGAAACCCTACGGCCCTCTGTGATGTCTGTCCAGGGTGGGAGCAAATCTGGAATGTACGTAGACGGAAGTGTATGTGGTGTGAATGTCGTGTTTTTGGTTGATACAGGGGCCAATATTACTATTATCAGTCCAGAAGTCTAATCCAAAATTCCAGAAGGCACTCGCCCGGCATTAAGTTACAAAGAGTGCTGACGGGGCTCACATTAGCGGATGGTTTGGAACTGCTGTTTAATGGTAAAGCAACATTTGACTTTACTGTACAGGGCCATGTTTGCCAACACGAAATATGGGTAGCAGGCATCGCAGGAGATGGAATAGTTGGACATGATTTCCTAAAGAAGTTTGACTGTCACATAAGTGTAGGAGAGGGATTCGAGGGAATTCTCAGTCTGTCAGTATTAAGGGGCAACGAGTTTCGTGTAAAGAAGATGAAGCTGGGCTCTCATCTTGTCGAGTCGAAATGGCCGAAATTACTGTGCTGCTCCTAGAGTCCTAGAAGTGAAGTCATAGTAACAAGGGTTGTAAGAGGGGATTCGATACAGTAGAGACTAGCCATGGTGGAAAGATCTGATTATTTCATGAACAAACACAACGTGTTAATTGCGAGGGCTCTTGTAGACCCATCTGGTAGCAAAGTTCCTCTACGACTCATAAATGTAACACAAAAACCAAAGGCAATATACAAAGGGTCAATGAAAGGAGACTGTGTTCCAGTGGAACACGTCGACAGACAGGCCTACAATATATCAGTCAACGAAAGTGAAACCAGCCTTCCCAAGAGTAATCCTGAGAAGAGTAACCCTGACAAAGGACAAGTACCTCAGTCCCTAACTAATTTATATGGCAGGAGTTGCCAGTTCTTAAAAGAGGATGACAGGAAGACGGTGGCCCACTCCATAGGTTTCATCATGTATTCTCAAGGTCACCCACAGACATCGGGCGGTCCACCCTGGTCAAACACAAAATTGACACTGGTACTGCCAAGCCCATAAAACAAGCAGCTCGGAGACTTCCACTGCACCAAAGGGGGGGGGGGGAAGACATGAAAGGAAATTGTTAAAATGTTGAGCCAGGACAAAACAAGTCACTCTTCTAATGCCTGGGCATCACCTATCGTGCTGGTCAAGAAAAAGGATGGTACCATCCGCCTCTGTGTTGATTACAAAAAATTAAATGAAGTGACAGTGAGAGACTCCTGTTCCTTCCCTAGGATAGACGACTCTCTTGATGCTCTGTCAGGCGCTGAGTGGTTTTCTACACTAGAACTCCAAAGTGGATACTGACAGGTAGAGATGGACCCCGGGAGCGCAAGAAAACAGCTTTAAACCACTACGAGTGGCCTGTATGAGGTCGAGGTCCTCCCATTTGGTTTTTGTTATGCACCTTCAACCTTTGAACGACTAATGGAACAAGTTTTGAGGAGCCTGCATTGGCAGACTTGTCGACTATATCTAGACAATGCCATTGTATATGGGACTGGATTTATATATATACATATATATATATATATATATATATATATATATATATATATATAGTCCAAAAAAACGCATCATATCAGGCACTTAATATAAATAATTCACAAAAACCCAACATACGAGGATTCAGTTTAATTTTCGGGTAACAAAGTACCCTTGAACACAACTCGCACAACACTAATAGAGTAGGCAAAGTATACAGGCCCTAGAAACACGAGAAAAAGCAAAATACGTACATAAAGAATAGAATACAAGCACGAGAAAAAGCAAAATACGTAAATAAAGAGCAGATTACAAGCATCAGTGCACAGAGCCGGAAAAAAGAGAGAGGGGGGGGGGAGGGCTCAGTTGCATTTTTGTCTTTTTCCACGATTCTGGCTGTAGAAAGTATCGTCAATATTTAAGCCATGGGGAACCAAAGTATTTAATTTCCAAATCCACTGTCTTTCTTTCTCAGCCAATAAACGTTCGAAAAAACGGACATCCTTGGTAACAGACGAATCAGATTTTAGAACTTCTAGAATTTGAAATTTAAAATTAGCTAACCCATGAGATTTGAGATGAGAATACAAAGCAGATGTTCCACATTTCGAAATATCCCCGTTGATAAATTTACGGTAGTCAGACTTATGGCCATTCATGCGAAGCCTGATGTTATTGGTCTGACCTACATACTGTTTCCCACACACCCCGCAATTAATTACATACACAGCCCACTTAGTGTTACAATCGGTACCCTGATTATGACAAGTGAATTTCCTACCATTACTGGCACTAATAACCTTGTCAGAGGCGATCAAAGAAGAACACAGCTGGCAGCGCCTCCCATTACATTTTTGGCTGGGGATCAATACCGTTTCCCCCTCTCTGCTTCTAAGCCTGGCGCGACACAAAAGACCGCCCAGGCTCCTACCCTGAGAGAAAGAAATTAAAGGAGGGCGAGTAACCACTTTACGCATGCGCTCGGACATTTGGAGGAGGGGCATAAACTTTTCGAGAATCCCCCTGATATCTGGTAGGCCGGGGTGAAACTTTACGGTAAAAAATGTCCTAGTGACGTCAATAACAGGGCGCTGCCGTGGGTTATGGTGCTCTGCCAGCGCCCTCTGAACCTGAAGTCGGGTTCGCTTCCTCCCATGACCGCGTCTGACAAGATACTCAATCAATTCCTCACACCTGTTTTGGGCCGTAACCGGGTCGCTACAAATCCGAAGTATACGAATAGCCTGTGAGTAAGCAATTGCTTTTTTTGTATGATTGGGGTGGCAGCTGTTCATATGAAGAAACTGGTGGGTGTCAGTTGGCTTAGTATATAAGTCCGTGGTTACACTCCCATTGCTGTTCAGAGTAACCGAAACATCAAGGAAACTAACACACTGGGACGAATAATTGTACGTGAATTGAATAGATGGATGAACTGAATTGATGAACGAAAGGAATTCCTTAAGTTTATCTACACCCTCAGTCCAAATCATAAACACATCATCGATGAATCGGAGCCAAATAGAAGGCTTAACCAGACACTGATTTAACAAGTCACGTTCAAAAATGGATAAAAATAGGTTGGCGTAACTGGGGGCCAGTTTGGTTCCAATAGCAGTACCGCTAGTCTGGATAAAAAACTCAGAATTAAATTCAAAAACATTGCGTTTCAAAACAAGTTCCGTCATGTCGCAAATACCGGATACAGTTTCTTCCGGAAAAGAATTTTCTCTAAGAACAGTCTGTAGGTTAGCAAGCCCGTCATCATGGGGTATACTGGGGTAGAGAGCCGTAACGTCAATGGTACAAAGGATGGAATCAGGGGGAATGGGACCAAGAGCACGTAGCTTATCAAGAAAATCAGTAGTGTCACGTATGTAGGATGCAATCTTAGGCACTAGAGGTTTAATAAAGTGGTCCACAAGCTCAGACAAACCCTCAGTGGGCGAACCACTACCAGACACTACAGGTCTCCCTGGGCACCCTCTCTTGTGCACCTTTGGAAGCAGGTAAAACCGTGCAGGTTTCGAATCAGAGGGCTCGGCGAAACTAGCCATATCTTCCGTAATTACACCCTTTGTTTGGAGGCGTGATAAAATTTCACTCACCTCTAGAAGCACATCAGTACAAATACTTTTAGGGACCCGCTTATACACGCTGGTGTCACTGAGCTGTCGGTAGCCTTCCGCAATGTAACGATCCCTAGACATTACCACTACTGCCGATCCTTTATCAGCCTCGCGTATAATAATATCATTGTTCTGTTGGAGAGCACGGAGTGCCTGGCGTTCTTCCGAAGTAAGGTTAGGAACGGTTTTTCGCTCAGGGGCGCTCATTATTTCTGAATCAACCACAGCGAGGTACATGTCTAAAGCCTTGTCACGATTTGGAGGCGGACACCATGTAGACTTTTTGCGGAACTTCAGGGCGTCCTCGTCAATGGGAGAATCTACATCAGCAACATACTCCCTCAACCTCAATGTCCTGTCAAAACGACGAACACTCTCCTTAAGGTCCAATCGATCAACGTAATGTGGAATAGGCGTAAATTTCAAACCTTTTGATAACACACTAAGTTCACAAAAAGAGAGCTTGAGGTCCGAAAGGTTTATCACAGAGAAAAACTCGTCGTTCCGTAGTTCTATAGGGTCCAAAGTTTTCGAGATATACCCCGATCCTGAGGGTGTGGTGCTCCGGGTCATTGACCTCGTAATCCGTCTAGAGGGTTGAGGGGCGGTTCCAGCCCCCTCACTCACCGGAGTAGATGTACAACCCCCTTCCATTGGTGCCCGAGATGAAGTGTCAAATTGTACGGGCAAGGTGTCAAATTGGAGGTGCACAGTGTCAGCACATTCCCCTGTCGTATGAGAGTCTATAAACGCCGATTCATCCTGGCAGATACGCCATGCAGGCGCGGTTTTACGGGGGGGCTTTGGGGACTCAAGCCCCCCCAAAATTCGCTCAAGCCCCCCAAAAAAATTTCTGAGGTTGAGTGTTATCTTCATGCTTTATTTGCGTGTATTGAGAAAAACAAAATTGTCCGATACATTTGTGCACATCTTAGTCCAGTGGATTTAGTTTCTCAAATGTGTCATGCAAGATAGGCATGTGATTACGTTTCTTGTATCCACGTCCACGTACGTACACCGTTGTTTTGACTGCATGTAGTACGACAGCCACGCTTCGCCTTAGTACTGTATTACGACGGTAGGTATAGTGCGGGCGCCTACTAGCTTACCCAGCTGCATTCTTACGTTCGACGCCAGTCCCAGGGGCGTAAATACAGGTGTGTGTGTGGGGGGGGGGCGTGAAAATCAAAAGTCGGTCTCTGAGCGCCAAAAAGTCGGTCTCAAATCCAGTTCAGTATGCCTTTGTAACAGTAGACCAGACATGAACAACATTTGATACCTTACTCAAACTGAAATTCCGGCAGAGATGAAGTAAAAGTGAAAAGATTGCCCTAATTTTCTACTGAGTTCCCGAATTTTTGATCCAATGCCCGAAAAATGTGCAAAAATTTTCGCGCGCTTCGCGCGCCTGTAGTGGTTTAGTGGTCTATTTCATGCACCTGAACTGCAACGGAATTCTGGCAACTTTTTGAGAAGTTCGGGCAAAAATTTTCTGGACCCCAAACTGTAAGAGTCCTATACGCCTATGATTATTACCATCAGTGGCGTACGCAGGGGGGGGGGCATGCCCCCTCCCTGATGCCAATTTTTTTTTAGTTCCTAAAATACGTAAATTTTTTTAACACAAATTCTGCTTCAAAATGTAGCGTATGTGGCACCAAATTGCATGTAAGTACATCTAATTTTTCAAAAATTTTCAAAGGGGAGGGACACCCCCTCCCCTTAGACCCTTCCCCCAGGCCGGCGATCACACAACATACTGCATGCCCCCCTCCCCCCGTGAGAGAAATCCTGGGTACGCCACTGATGGAGTCCTCCTTAGCATCATTCCCCAATGTCGGTATTGATAATGACAGAAAATTTTATTCTTCCGTTTCAAGCCCCCGCTGAGCCCCCCCTAAAAATCTCGGTCTAGAACCGCGCCTGACGCCATGATCTAACCTCAGTACCGGTGGTCGGCTGCGTTAGATCAATGGAGTGGTCCATCTCCCCTGCTACCGTTCTGGGGTTAACAGTTTCCCACCAATCCGTATCCTGGTCACGTAAACTGGACAAACTTTTAATCCAGGGCTTAGTTTTAAATTTGAGTATTTTACGGCGGTGTCTTTCTCGGATCTCGGACGTGAACTTGCGAATACAGATCTCAACATTACGCTTCACGGAGAAAAATTCCGACAAAGAAGAAGAAGAATCGATAATGTCATTAGTGACGACTTCGACATCCTTTAAACAATCATGGAGCTGATGACTAGTTTCAGTTAGAACCAGATCAAATAGGTCTGCAGAGGCACGGCATAAAACCCTATTCCAAGAGTCTAGAAAGCTATCTGAAGTCTTACCCAAGGCTGGAGACTTGGAAAATTGGAACCCATGCGGAATTAGCCTACACTGTCGACAGTGTCGAAGAAAGTCCAGTCTACATTCAATACGTACACGTTTCTTCTCGGCGTTCAAAAGTCTGCAGAAGACACTCATTGTTAGTGTTAGATGCAACAAATATAGTCCAAATATATATATATATATATATATATATATATCTATATATATATATATATATATATATATATATATATAAAGTACACAGGAAAAAAGGCATCCTTCCGACACACAGTGTATAAAGCACAGTGGAAGTCACAAAAACCTAAGCAAACCGTTCAGGAAAACTTTTTCAAACTAACTGTCATTTATTGTATAGCCACCTGAGCGCTTGTGAAAGCAGTCTGAGCTTTCAAATTGTTCAAGTTTTTCAAGAGTGTACCCTGCAGCGCGAGGCTAATAAGAGTGGTCTTGCCGATCTCTTCGCCTTATTACGCCTTTATGAAAGGGACTGGATTTATCGCTTGGATACGCATGCACCTAGGGGACTTAACGTGGATGATGGGGCCTATTCTCAGAGCCGTAAGATTCGTTTCAAAAGAGATTGATTCTAAGAAATTCTTGCTTTTTCGTATTGCTTACCTTTTAGTTTTCGTAGGGTCTAGCCTGTGTTTACGTACTTGCGTCATTTTGTTGTTTTGCTTCGCCTTGTACATTTGCAAATGTTTTTGTGATTTCCACTGTGACCAAGGCGCCAGTTGGCGGCCGAAATATAACTTTTCGAACTGGAATTTCCGTCTATTTTTCTTTTTTGCTTATATATACAGATATATATATATAATTCCGGTGGAGTCAACATTGCTTTTTCACCTCGCCCAGATTTTTCAGCTTTACCGACTCAACTCTATTTATACATATATATATATATATATATATATATATATATATATATATATATATATATATATATATATATATATATGTGTGTGTGTGTGTGTGTGTATGTATAAGCAGATGCTTTGCATATGCAATGCATCTACTCATTCGTTCCCAAACGTCTAAATTTAACATTGTGCAATTCATGTCACATAAATCTGGAAAAAAAGTGCCTAGAACAAGTAACATTGCAACAGTAACAAATGAGCAAAGAGTGTTTAGCATAAAAGCAGGTGATAAAACGCAATTCAAGGGTGACATCATCCTTACGAGACAAAAACAAATAGCAGTACACTTGATTACGTTTGCTGTAAATAAAGTATTTAACGAGTTGGAATACTGAAAATAATTGATCCGCTCGCCTCAGTACAGATACCGCCAAGGCTACAACTTTTTTGGTTCGAATAAGAGAGTGACTTTGAAGACAGACGCTCATCATCCCAAATACATTAAAGGTTTGGGCCAATCAGAACTTACAGTTGGTGAATGCACGTTGGATGATATTAATTGCAAATTTTAACTTTGACTTCATATTATAAGCCACCCTGATTGGTCAATGCCATTTGCAGATCAGTCAAATGTGATTTCGTAGTCTTGTGCTCAGCCTATTCTATGGAGTTACCACCTGGAACACTATAAGCGGACAACGTGCACAGATTACATGCCTGGGGATGGTAATACGGTCAGCTGCGTAGACAGGATCTGGTCTCGGGCGGTGTCAGATAACGCTAACCCAGTGGCACCAGAGGCACCACAGGACCCCAAAGCCTTAACTGTAGGCGTAACGTCCAGGCTCCCCCTTAGGCCATATCGTTGTAATGAAGATTGCAGGCCAGTGAGCAGTAAGTTATTATAGCCTAGAATATTTTCCCCAGACACAGGTAATTTGGGGCACTATTGTTTTCGGACGTGCGCTGCGGGGTACGCCCAGCCCATCCCCTTGATTAAGCGTTCGCAAACTGTGTTTTCAGCAAAATAAATCTACAACCGGTATAGGCCTATGTCTGGGATGTGCCAGGCATAAAATTGAGGACTGGTTTAAAAGGAACATCTTTTTAATACATGGCCCATATCCAGCGGATGGCTGGCCTGGCCGTGCGGAGTCTTCCAACTCACTTATAAATCTATTGGTTTGCGCAGGTTAGGGTGAGTTCTCCTTTAATCGGGATATTTACAAGCTTACATCATAAATCATGAATGTTAAAGTCACTGCCCGGGTGAGATGGAAATGTCGCATTTACCTATTTTACGTAAAAGTGCATTGGAACGTGGAATATTGCTACAATTCCAGGCAAATACATCAAATATTGTCCATTTTACAACATAACTTCCCTTTTAACCTGCAAAAGTTTAGTTTTATCTAACCTTATATAAATATATGAAATGCAGGAAGGAATCTCATGGTATTTGCGATGTCATCCTTTGTTTCCAGCACTTATTCAATGACGTAACATAGCCCGTAGGGGATCGGTTTGAAGGAAACAGTGGTCTGCTTATAAAATGTCATTATTACACACCAAATTACAAAGTACTCACATGTAATATGCACAGTGACAAGAGAAAAACTAGCATTGTGCAACCCTCCACAGTGCTACTTTGGCATATGGCTAAGGAATTATTTTAAGAATGACAATTGAGGTTTATGGTGTCTAGAGATCGTTTAAAGTTATAGTGAAATGCCTGCCTTCAACTGGCAGTTAAAGAATAAAATCCTCCAATGAAATATCTGTTGGAATTATTTCAATATCTTTTACCGTTCTCAAGATATGCCTCTACAAAGTTTAAAGGTTTCTAAAGAAACTCATTGCCTATGCAAAAATAATGATGTGGAGTGTTGCACAGTGTTTGCATTTTTTTTAACCCTTTACAAATTATCTCTCAATATCTGATCAGATAGTTTACAGTGTGGTGAGTAATACCAATACTTATAAAGAAAACAATTTTAACTTTCATATGAAATCCCTCAAGGGATACCAATGCTAAAAGGGTCCTTGGAATGAAAGTTGGAAAAATAAAGACTAACATTAGCCATATATGGTAAGTCAATCTTTCGACATCACAAATTTGCATATTTAACTCATGTGTATTCATGAAGCAAAGGGTGATATAGAAATGTAAAGTAGTCAATATTTGATGGATTTTGATGAGAATTGCGGCTATTTTCTGGATTGTTAAAACGTTTTCCATCAAATATCCAACTATGTAATTTTCATGTCACCAGACCTTTAAGTGCATGCCAAGCAAACTCTGTACTTCTAAGAAAAGGCTCTATAGGTGGGAGGGTGGAATGTCATGTCTGAATGTGGGGAGCGAAACTGGGGGGGGGGGGCAAGTCCCGTATGCCAACTGCACCGAATATGCCCTTCACATGCAAAGTTAAGTTTATTGTGCGGGTTCAATGGGTCTGTGGAGATCATAAGGGCATCGACCTTGATAGATATGGCATTAGGAGACAATTTGAACTCAGAAAATTTGTCGCAATAGTAGAGTGCTGCAAGAATTGATAAGATATGGATAGCTATCCCTCCAGGGATGTCTCCAGGTGGGGGAGGGGCAGGGGCCATCTCCCGTTGGGGCAGTCTCCCCCTTCCGTCGGGGAATTTTTCCAGTTTCGTAGGGAGCTTCAATCGGTACGATAAAGTATATAGTCCCCGACGACGGATCTCACGGATTTTCTCTTTTTGCTTTCAAGAGGAAAATTTCTTCAACACGAACCCAAAAGTCTCAGTGCGCTTCGCGCTTTGTAGATCTGTTTCAATTTTCTCCATATTACCTTCAGTATAGGCCTAGCGAAATATTGCAAGTAATTTCCAAAAATTCTCCCATTTGAGAAAAATGAATTCTTCTGAAGATTTCTTAACGTCCGGGCACCAATTTATACTTGAAGAATTCCCCTTTTCCCGATTAAACCTGAACTAATTGTCAAGGCATGTAAAATGAGGTAATATTTAATTATCAGAGACTCTTCTTATGGAAGTGAGCTAATTGCCAAACTTTCTTAAACAATTGCTAAGCAGTCAATGGACCCAGCAAGCAAAATTTTCTGCCATTATCTATGGCTGTTTTAGGGTCGTCATATCATGGCTATACTTGCGTCAAATTCCAGTGAGTTACTCCCTTTAAAACCCTCACTGCTCCTTCCTAACAGCATAATAACATAACTTATTACAGTTTCTCACGCGAGTATATTAACATTTTAAAGTCGTTTCTGTGCTGCGTTTCGAAATTTTGAAGGTAGTGAATTTATGCTGTAAGCTAGTTAACTATTTCTCAGAGGAACTGTTTTGCAGGAAAAAACTTTTAGTGGACCGTTTCATGTGTAATCGACTTCTAATTTAATTAATTTGATTGCGAATTTTTAACAGTTACTATGCTGTTCTTGATGAAAAGCATTCTCTATTTTTAAACATATTTATAGCAATTTTAAGACTATTAGTTTTCTCCATTCTTTCCTTTCCCCTTACTCTCCTCCCCCTCCCAGACGAAGGTTTGGTGCTGTCCGCAAACAGAGGCATGTGTGGATACTGTGTGATTACGTGCGTATAAATATATATGTATATGTATATAAATCATAAAACAGGAAACAAATAAATGCATCACTAGTTGACTTAAAGAGTACAAAATAATCCAAGATATTATATATATATATATATATATATATATATATATATATATATATATATATATATATATATATATATATATATATATATATATACGGTAGGAAGACGCGTAACCAGCAATAATCGTAGTAATGGACGCTTAATCCCCACTAACCCCACCCCATGGTCATTAAGAAAATTGTCCCTATTTCATGGTTTTGAAATCGTGGAGGCGAACCTCCCTCACACCACCGAGGGCTCCTGGTCTAGGGTTAACTTAACTTGGGACAGGAAGGGAGGCCGTTGAAAGATTATGGGTATTTATAAAATTTGTGAGCACTTGAGCAGCGTATACACTGCTTCCGTCCAGTGGGCGTTATGGTTACACGGATCACAATCGTATCACTTTTGCATAATATGCAGTCTAAAGGCCGGTGGATTTGATAATACAATGGGCATGTGATGAGAATGGATAATGGCATAGACTTAATTGTGTTATATTGACGTCACGTTGACGTCATGTAAGAAGACAAACAATGAAGCCAGCTGGTAAGGTAGGCCCACATGACTTTGACACTTGTATGCACGATGTACACCGTAGCCGTTACACCCGCAAGTAGACTGCGGTACGGTACAAAACTAGCCGTCTTCATTTGCGGTGAGTGTGGAAGTTGTAATGCTACGCGCTTATTTCAGCCGAGGGTGCACGCTTGGCTGTTACTACTGAGCCCTAAATGTCGGGTTTAAGCCATCAGTATTTTAGCACAACGTAGAGCTAAGGGTTCATACTAGAGGCAGACGCTCTGTCTTTTTCTAGAAAAGTAAAAAAAATAATAACATTTGCAATCATCACTGAAAGCCACATGGCAGTGCACGATATCAAGCAAATAACGATTTCAGTGAAAGGTGATTTTTAGCTGTTTCTGTTGAACAGAATAGATTAACCTTTCTTAGCGGTAAGAAGCGTTTAGTTTTTGTCAATAGAAACATGCCGCTAGTCTTGTATATAAGCCTGTGGTGATGCAAGGCACATATTTCTAAGCGCATCGTGAATAGCATATTTAATGTTTCAGAGAATTAACCGATATTTCAGTTTATCGGTAATCGGTATTTCGTGAAAGCCACACCATCGGTATGACAATTATTTTCTAAGAGGAAAGAAATGTGTTTATATTGAATCAACATAGTAGAGACAGAAAATAGCTATTATCATAATTAAACCATTCAGTCTCACAAATAAATTCTGACAACTGACGGACCTTACACATATGGGTCACAGAACAGATAATGCGCCCTCGGCTGAGGTAAGCGCGTAACATTACAGCTTATACCAGCACAAAAGCAGACAGCTAATATGTGTAAGTCGGATACGGTCCTGAGTCCATTACCGTGTGCGTATACGAACGGTATGTCGTGTATATGTGTATGTACAAGTCATGTACCTTATCCAGCTGGTTTCATTGATTGTCCTCTAACGTGACATCGTGTGACGTCATGGCGCATAAGGTGTATAGCTTTCCTTCCCTCAATAGCCTAACACACATTTAAAAGCTATAAAGGTTGCATTATTTGAAAATTGGAAAGTTTGGGTGAAAAAAGAAATGGACTTCAAAACAGTGAGTTTCCTTCTTTTACCGCCTTATTTTTTTTATTATTTTTTAACAAAAAAAGTTTCTAAGCTTCTTAATTTTGAATTACCCATCTTTCTACACACTTCAAACATTAGCTTAAAGTATGAAAGTTGTGTTTACCACCGTACAAACCCAACAGTTTCCTTGAATAGATTTTATGCATATGACGTGACGTCACACAGAAAGTACTCCCTGACTGAGATAAGTCCGTACTAACACAAGTGCAGACAGCTAATTATTGTACCGGTCAACGCGAGCGTGCGCATTGCGGAGGCTACATCGTGCGTACAACATATGTATCGAAGTCGTGTACCTTATCTGGCTAGCTTTATTGTTTGTCCTCTTACATGACGTCGCGTGACGTCAATGCAAAGGGTCTATTAAGACATCTGCACATGAAGTCGTCACTCTGTAAAAAAAAAAGCTCACAAGCAATTACTTATGATCTTTTCCTATTTTCAGCTTAGGCCTACATTGAAAGGAATGTTGTAATGTTGATTACATACGGTGGTTTATTTTTGAAGTAACACATTCCTACTTATATCACCACACAATAAACTGCAAAAAATCTGGTAAATAATTTGAAAGTTTAAGAAACATTTTACAAGGGTTTTATTAGAGTTCCTTTGTTATTCCTTTGTTATTCTTTCCTATAAAGTGACGAATTTTAAACTTTGATTCTATTGGAGTGTTTAAACATTTTTTGCGCCAGATCTAGGGCAAAACTGTACCATATGTCAGATTTAGCACACTATCAAATTTCCGTGTGGTAGTGTCAAAAATGAAATACGAAAATTGTATCTGATCAATGTGCTACGATGGCATCACAGATTTCCCTTAATGAAATGATCGTTGAAAATTAGTATCTTCAAAATGCTTTATGCCATTGAGACACAAATTTCAACTTCTAGAACGTAACGTTTTTAACATAGTGTGATGGGATCACATTAAGTCACCAACAAATGCCTGGAAGTACGGTTATTTATAAGTAAAGTAAATGCTAGCCTGCAGGATGAACTATCTTTTTCGTTCAGATCATCGTTACGAAAAACACCTCGGTAGCTCAGTGTGGCGGAATTCAAAGGGAAACAGGCTAAGAGGCTAAAGAAATGATACTGTGTAATCACAGCAGGGAGCAACTTTCTGGTTTGCCTACGTAGCAGGCGTACGGCATAGTCCATGTTCAGTCATGGAGGGCTCCTTGAGCAATACCTCATATCATAAGTTTCGCAAAGCTTGTGGGTCATCTCTACATCTGCAAACGTTACAGAGCTATATCTTGAAAGCGGCCGAAGAGACAAGCAGGGGCGGCACCAGGCAAAGTGCAGTATGCCCCTGTCGAGAAAGGCTCCCCCCTCCGTTAGGTAAATTTTCCAATTTCGTTGAAGAGCTCAGCAAATGTGATAGAGTATGTAAATCCCCGACCGTAGCCAGTCGTTGTCGACTGTCGGGGATCTTGCACCCCCGGCCCACTCGCTGCAAATTCTGGCGCCAACTCTGGAGACAAGATTATTCCAAATAATTGATCTAACAACTTCTAAGTATACCACTCTTCCGGTTGCAAGTCCAGTTGTGGCGAACTATAGGGGTTGGTTCAGCCTGGGTTCCAGGAGAACCATGAGTACCATGCCATAAACAATGAAATCAATAAACATGTAATTATTTTAAAGTTTTTCCAAAGATAGCATCAAAATGAATGAGGACATCTTAGGCCACTACCCTTGGACGGCACCCATGGACGGGGTGAAACTGAGGGAAGTCTTGGACCCGCCCGGGAGCTAACTTTGTTGCATAGACCCTCAGGAACGTCGATTTCCACATGCCTTTACCGAATTTAACGTACGTTGGTAAAACATGAGTAAACAAATTTGAAGTTGGTAGATAATCGAAGAAATAATCCGATACTTACACTGAATACTTTCAAAGATTCAGGACGAAGAAATTCCACGATATCCCACCTTGCCTAAACCAGTTCGCTGGCAACTGCGTGCTCAAGCATTATAACGATACTAAATAGCACAACTACTAACGCATTCCACGGTGTATATATAATTTCTTCGCCTTGCCGTGCATTACATACGATGGCCAAATCCCGGTGGAAATGCTATTTACAATAATACAGTACTTAAAACCAAGTGCAAATTCGTCTTGGCTGATGTAAATACAAGATGAAAATCACACAATACAGGCCTATTGATTTATTCAATGATGAATACACCACGGCATACGGTAAATCATTCACTTACCAAAGTAAGGACTTGCTTTTTAAAATGTTGACTTTTTTCCAATCCTCCTAACAATAACAGACCGCAACACCAAACGACGAATATTTTTCTCCGCTTATCGTATTATGTACAAATGGCTGGTAGAAGGTCGCAAAAATATTATTGCGTCTTGCAAGCAAATGCTAATTGCAAACTTTGACACGCTAACATCTACAAATAAAAACGTTATTCATATGTCTGTAAGCAAAATGCCTGTCATATGCGATACGTAGATATCCCTCCTTCCTCATCAAATCGTTTTGCTTATTTTAATACTTGTAGCAAACATGAAACAGTCTCCATGGTAAAAACACGATTGTTAAAGAACTCCCTTAGAACAGCTGGAAATGATGTAATGTAGACACCGTGAAGCACAGATATGCAAGACTCGCCTATAAATTATGATGAGACTTAATTAGATACTGTAAAGACGTTTTATATACGGAATGTGGCAAAATCTGAAGAAGAAACCTCATTCGATGAAGGTTGCTAGGTGCTCGAGTAGAATCTTGTTGACAAATCTCTAGGAAAATTGTTTCTTAAGGATCGAGACTCTCAGGATGATAGATTTGTACAGATCTTCAATCGTGTATTTAATATTTGTAAAATCATGTACTTTCCTTTAACATAAATATAAGGTACAAAGTGAATAAATCAAAGTTTTGATGCCCTCAAAGGACTAAATTGTTTTTCTTATTTCACTGTTAATTTAATGTGTTCAGAAGAAGTCTTAATGAATTTGCAGGGGGTCTATTCTCAACGTGCACTTGTTTACATCATGACAGAAACACTCGAAGTTGACGTCACAACTCAAAATTGTAACGAAAACAAAGCAAAGTCTGAGCTTCCCTCAATACATTTGAAGGTAGCTAAAAGAGCAAAGGTTTAAATGTTAAAAAGTTGCACCGTTTTGAATTAAGGCAGCTTCAACGATGAAAAACCTTTTCAAAAGGAGAGGGTGAACTTTTCTTCCCCCTTTAAAGCCCTAATGTTTCAGGTATGTACTTCCGCGGCGCTTAAAGGGAAATATTGTGTTTAAAGAGCACCAACGTGGCATACAAAGAAAATAGCTTTGATCATTATTAATTCATTCAATCTCACCAATAAACTCCAACAATAGCTTATTTCTTCAAAGTATTATGCATTGTAAGGGTTTCGGATGTTGCATCATTTGAGAAAATTTGGGCCAACAGATTTTTCCTGAGCAACAAACAACTTCATTTCTCTCTGTGAAAGCTTTATTGTTTAAAAGAAAGCTACTGTGTTGCTTTATTTTGAATCATCTCTCATTCTGTATCCATAAATATTGGTTTTCACAAAATGAAAATTTCTGTAGGCTGCAACAAACGCAGTGTTTTTATTTAAAAGATTTGTTTTGTAAGGTGTAATGTGTGCTAGCCACACTTAGTTGGATAAGAGGTCGTGGTTACATAAATAAACCTCACAACTTGCAGCTCGGCTTGGCCACCAATCATAACTCAAAACAACAGAACAGAGAAAGCCTTATTACTCATTCTGAAGAATGCTATCAGTTGTGTAACCATTTAGTCCAGGCAAAATAAGGTTTCACTTGGAACAAATTGCAACAAATTTTTTTCAACACGACAACTTTCTGTTAAATCCCCAAAGCAATATTCTAAAAAGTCCTTCAGAATCATAAAAGGGGAAGTATGCCTAATTTGCATAATCCGACTAATGGCCTCCAAATGTCAATATTTGCCATTAATATGCCATGAAATTATGGATGCTTTTTCATACATATAGTATATAGATTTAGCATGTTGAGAGGAATTGTATTGTTTATGGTGGAGGTTGAAGGTTATCTGAGGTCACAAGAGGTCAAAAATCGGAAAACCTTGTAAACACTGTATCTCAATGTAGGAAGTACGGATAGTTTTCATACTTACAATGTGGATGCGTTATGGTCAATAAAAGACCCCTGTTGTTTTAGTAGAGGGCAAAAGTTATCTGAGGTCACCGGAGGTGAAATTACGAAAATCTTGTTAATTGCTTGCAAAGTCACGATAGAAATGATGGATACTTTTCACAGTTGGGATACCTACTGAACAAAAATTAATGCAATGAGGTAGCTAAAGGTAATTAATAGTTAAAAAACTTCCTTGGCAATTTAAATAAAGTTCTGATTTGAATTGCACCTGCACCGATATTTGCGGTATTAGTTCACCAGTGTGTTTTTAATGGTTAGAATTATACTTTGATTATCACTGGTGTAGTTAGGGGGTCCATTGGGATATGCCCCCCTCACTGATGCTGATTTTCTTTTTCTTTAGTACCTAAAATACGTAAATTTTTTAACACGAATTTTACTTCAAAGGTAGCATATGTGGCGCCAGATTGCATGTAAGGACACCTAATTTTTCAAAAATTTTCAAAAGGGGAGGGTGACCCCTCCATTATAAACCCCTCCTCCGGGCCGGCTATCACACAACATAATGCATGCCCTCCACTCCCATGAGAGAAAATATGGCTAAGCCACTGATTATTATCATTACCGATGCATGCCTATATGAGTACATTAGCATGTTGAACGAGTGTGGAGCACGCCGAAATTTTGCGTTATATTTTTTGGGCAAATCGTTTCAGCTCCCCCCCCCCCTCCATCAACTTGGGCTCCTACGCCCATGCTGACCTCAAGTGACCTCAGATAACATTTACGCTCTACCAAAAACAATGGGGGTCTTTCATTGACCATAACGCATCCACATTGTAAGTATGAAAACTAGTCCGTACTTCCTACCTTGAGATATCGTGTTTATAACAAGGCTTTCGGTTTTTGACCTCTGGTGGCCTCAAATGACCGTTGACTTCCACCATAAACTACACGATTCTTACTCTTAAAATGATGAATCTACTTACCAAGTATGAAAAATATCCATCATTCATGGCATATTTTATGGCAAACTATTGACAGTTGGCGGCCATTGTGGACTAATGCAACATAGCCATACTTCCCTTATTAGAATTCTGTAGGACTGTTAGTTTATTGTTTTGGGGTCTAACAGAAAAGTGTTGAGGCGAAAAAAAGTTCTGTTATAATTTGTTCCAAGTTGATTTTTTGATTCTAAAAAATGGCTAGATTGCCTGACCTTAATTTAATTGTCAAGGGTTCCAATCTCACCGGCCGTAAAGTTTATTTGATGAAATGATAGTCGTGGCGCTGTTTAGAATCTTAAAACATTCACAACCCGAACAGTTACAGCTTTTTTTACCAAAGTCCTAAGAGACGCTAGATGACGTGTGGTTTAACTATTTCGATGATAATTAATGGGAACTACTGTGTTTGTGACACAATTATAAGTTAAGTAGCCTAGCAAGGTCCACTTAGTTTCAAGAAATAACGTTTTCCCAAAAGAAAATTATTCATTGCTTTGCAGCTCAGAAATATCTGTTTATCCAAACTTGCCTTTTCTAAAACGATGTGATATTCATCACTCTTATTGTGTATAATGGGCCTATGGGTGGGAATTAAAGTAAAATCTTTTTTCTTTTTTAAGTTGTTACCTCATCTTACAACGTGTCCCGTTCTTTCCCTATCCTTCAGTATACGTAATCAACTTGGCCCTAACATCCAGGCACGTAGCCAGCCCAGTCGATCTGAGGGGTCAAAGTCAAGATAAAGATGATCATTCCGATTTCATGGTTTTCAAATTAAGTTTTGCAGGCGCCGCTCATCCAAACCCCGAAGGCGTGGGGTTCAGGGCAGCGTCCCGTAAAGACGGGAGCCTCGGAATCCCTATTTACAAAATTGGGGGCATGAATACAGTTTTCAATAGCATATCTTTATATGGCCTGATATAAACACGTCATGGTCACGATTATCACATTTTTTGCAATAGTGAAACTTGGACTTAAAGGGCACTAAATTTTGCTCTGGATAGTACAAAGTCCCCTGCTAAGTTTACCTTTGGTTAATAGGGACGTACAGCCAGCTTTCCAAGTCTATTAACAACCTGGATCAAATGCTTGCTAACTATGGAACTAGCAGGGGAAATAGGCTAAGTCTCCAAAATTTACCTCAGAAGACCTTCAGAAATTTCTACCGAAATTTTCGATACAAAATATTAAAAGCAAAGCACCGTTCTATTCTACCAAAAGCAAGCTGCGTGCACTACATAGGCCTACAGTACACTACATAGGCCTACAGTACCCTACATAGGCCTGCAGTACACTACATAGGCCTACAATACACTACATAGGCCTACAGTACAGTACATAGGCCTACAGTACACTACATAGGCCTGCAGTACATTACATAAGCCTACAGTACACTGCATAGGCCTGCAGTACACTACATAGGCCTACAATACACTACATAGGCCTACAGTACACTACATAGGCCTGCAGTACACTACATAGGCCTGCAGTACACTACATAGGCCTGCAGTACACTACATAGGCCTGCAGTACACTACATAGGCCTACAGTACACTACATAGGCCTGCAGTACACTACATAGGCCTACAATACACTACATAGGCCTGCAGTACACTACAAAGGCCTACAGTACACTACATAGGCCTACAGTGACTGAATCAAGTTGACACAAGAAATGAAGCCTGAACAGTGAGAGTTTCTAACCACTGCTCCTTCTTTGTGCTCTCTAAGCTTCCCCCTCCCCCTCCCCTCCCCCCCCCCACAATAACTAGAATACTACGATCTGACCACTTTACTCAAGATTATTATGGGGTGGTATCTATGCACCAACTCCACTACTTCTGGAAAAGTTACCAAATTATCATATTTATGGGAAACGCCCTAAATGGTATCTAGCCTTCCTCCACCTAGCAGCCTACCTAGCACACAGACGAACGAACTGCAGTCAAAACCCTTCCAGGCCAAGCCTAAAGAGAGGGTCAAATGCACTACGGCGATTTTCAATCCGAAATACGATCAGAATTTTCCAAATTGGACCAATAGTTTTTTATTCTGACTTTGTTCTAAGGATGGTCACGCTATATCTATAACTCTTTTTATCGCGATATTTTTTACAGTTTAAATGGTGTTCTTATTGTTTGTTTTGATGTTCCCCCTTTTTTCTACTTTTGTAAGATTTTAACTTGATTTTCCTGTTCTATATTTTTGTATATATCTAGCCTGTTTTCTGTTTTTAGGATCTTGCTATGTTTTAATTATGAATTTCTTTCTCTTTGTAAGGTTTATATGTTTTTAATTTTGACTTGTTTAACGTTTACTAATATTTCTCTTTCAATTTTATGTCTTACACTTTGTAACCGAGGGCCTCGGGGAAGATTAGCTTTGGCTAACCGAGTTTTACCCTCTTTTAAGCAAAAGTTTAAATAAAATAAAATAACTGATCTTAGTTTGTCTCATGATAAATTGTTCTGCTACTATTGTGTGACTTAGCGGTATTTGTTCGAAAATCAATCCGATTTTTGCACGCGTGTCCGATAAACGCTGTCTACCCATGTGACGTCACGAAATAATTAGTTTACATTTCATTTTCGTAGTCCTCTAATGCAAATCATATATTTACACAGGTTGGCAAATTTTTGGCTCTTTGCGACCAGAGATGGAGAAGATTTTAACTAAAACTCACAAAAAATCGGACAGTAATCCTATCTGAAAATCGCTCTGGTGTGACCTGCCCTTAAAGGTATTCCATAATATGCCTCTGGACACTACAGACACTCCCCTTACTCAAGATGATTAACGTTTGTATTGCAGGTTGGGTCACCCATCAACTGACCAATCACCACATAAACGTGTATACTAAATATTCAACAATAGTCCCCAAGATTTTGGATAGACCGGCACATTTCCAATACGTTTGTCTGCAGCTGCCACCCTCATTTCACAAACCCAATTCATCACTGTCCCTCAAACCTGGCTGCATCCTAGTTTTCCTTCTAGAAAATAGGCCCTAGGGTAGCATTGACCGGAAGAGGAACGAAAATCGACACACTTCCCTGAAATGAAAATTAAATGGTGGTACTACGACAAAATGTCATACTGGGTCACTTGACGTTTGCGATAAATTTGGTAAATTAACTGAGCTACGAAGACAAAATAACATCATCTTTCAAGTAAAATTCAAGCAATGATTAAAGTAATAGATACAAACAAATCTATAACCAGCATTTGCCCTCGTTACATATTGCACTGAGTACACTCAGTTCTGGGAATGACGTCATCGTCCGCTCCGACTGACTCGAAAGGGTTCAAGACACCACCCTTATACAAAAAGAAACATTACCCATCAGTGAGATGACATCAGGACTGCCAGGTAAGATTCATGTTCACTTTAGTACACAAGCGTCGAAACTCAGTCTGCAAATATCTGGAGGTACACACTTCGGAATCGAAAGGAATTTTACCAGAATACTTGAATTTAGTTCCTCTTTCACATACTAAAGATAAAGTTTTGTTTCAACCCTTACTTTAATACGTTTTGAATTGTGGAAAAAAAAGATTCGTGGAAACGGTTGTACGATCGGTATACTTCTGGTCTGCGTGCAACTGTACAGCGCCATCTATTTGTGAAGTCTTCGTTGAACAGTTGAATGCCAGGATCGCGTCAAACGCGTTGTGCGCTGGTTCATTCTACCTTTATCATTCAAAGCGAAGACGGTGTTCCTGTTCATAGTACGCACTCTGTTTAAAGAGGTGTAACCCATAACACGACTTCACGCAGAGTTTTTTAATGTCATATTAGATAACATGACTCATACAGAGCTTGTAATGTCACAACCGATAAGATGACTCCAAAAAGAACCTTTAATGTCATAAGACTTCTTATGAATTCGACTTCGTCAGGCCGTGAGAAGCAGGATGAATCGAACACTTAAGTATTTAAGGAAGCCTTTTTAACCTTACTTGTGGCTGAATGGGACAGAAAGAATACTGGCAGTACTCCAACAAAACCATGACAACCTTCTAAAAACATACCGCAAGGTCTTGGAGTCTGTGACTTATGACTTGAATTAAATACCCTTAAAGGGAATAAACGGTCGCCTCATCTATATTTTGAAATAGTTAAATTTTGTAAATCCCTTTTTTTTGGGGGGGGGGAGGGGGAGTATAAAAGAAATAATGATTCCAACGAAGAGAGTAAAATCATAATATTGTGAAAGCAAACAGCAAGTGCAGATGTCCAAGTTACTGTAGCTATCTCACATTTAACAAACTTACCCATGGCTTTTTTCTTTTTGTTGCTGTCTCTCTCCTTGTTGTTTACAAAGAGATGACTATAAGTTGCTGTCGAGGTGACCCTGCACCGAGATTATAATGTAGCTGGTCCGTTATACTTGTGTACTTTATTATTTTATAAATGTGAAACCGGAGTTATTGCTGTGTTGCATGACACCCAAAGACGCAACTTAACCGGGTTCAGAGATATCCCTGGCTCCCCCTTTGTTCTTGATAACAAAACTAATTCAAAGCAATTTTAATTTATTCTGAACATGAATTAAATACGAACATGCGTTATAAGTACAGTATCACACTATAAATGATGTATCTGTATTCATTCGTAGTATCAATTGTGACTCGACCCCTTTTGTATTCTCGTTTGGTTCAAGTACAGTGGCCTGCATAGCTGGTCTTGTGATATCTACCTAAATTGTTTAGCTAGCAATATGTGTGCCAACTACCTGTGCTAAGCCAGGGCACGCAAGCAGAAACTTGATTCTTGACACCTTCATGTAGCCTCCGTAGCAGCTCTTTTTGTCTTCCGCCACGCAGACCTGAACTAAGAACTTATATCTCTTCGTGCTACCTTACATGTAGATTCACAACGGTACCCATCCCCCAGCGATGTCGGATTTTCCTACTGCTAGCTATGCAGGCTATAAATAATATCGAGCATAGCTGGTTACGAGTAAAAATTTTTCCGTGAACAATGGGAAATGGTTATTCGAATTAGGTTAACAAGGCTCAGAATGATTATGCTTTGTCACGCCTTACATGGCTAATCTCTTTTCGAGTCCGTCAGATATTAGATATCTATTCCTGCTGTATTTTAAAAGGGGTCTCAAAGTCTACTTTCGAGGTATGAATACAGCTTGGTCGTTAGTGATCGCCGGTCATGCATATTGATTGTGTTAATGTAACGCCCGCGCCCGGGGCTAACGTCGACACCGTAGCGAGCGGCGGTTATGTGGGAAAATGTAAATAAGTAAACATATCAAAGTTCTTTGGACGCGAGCCGATATGATATTGTGAAGAGGAAATTAATGTTTTCTATTCAAACACATGCTAGATGGCTTCAAAATAGAACCCATGCTTTATAGTTAATTACATATGTAGTCCTTAAATTTGACGTGTTTTGTTTTTCCGATTCACAAACGAATTTCCTCGGTCAATCCAGGGAAGCTCGAGACAGAAGAGTCAGCAAGCTGACTCTCTTGGTCGCCATCATTATCACTCGTTTAGGACAAGTCTCCCTCCCTTTTTGTTAATTAATGATCTACAAGTGCCCGCGACTGGTTACCGTTCTAATCAGCCAATTATAGCATGTAACACATAGCTAGAGCGCCCTCGCTCATTTCCGTAAGGAAGTTCAAGTGCATTATGCTTGTCTTATACAGGTCCAGCGAAGCATGCTAAACGTATCGCAATCGGTAGCTCGCGATAATGCCTCCGGGCTCGCTACACGTGCGGGCGGTGTCGCCCGCTGATAGAGCCGAACCTTTCCCTATGCCCAAACCTGTAATAAAAACCTTCAAAAATCAATCACGTACTATGGGTGGGTCGTTCGCCAGTGGGGGCTTCTTCACTTCACTCTAAATGCAGTGGTTAAATATTACCAGGGAATGATACAATAGATAAGAATTTGTTATCAGGCTTAGTTAAGGATATGAATGCTGGCAATGGAGGATGTTTTTACAAAAGTTAACAAGAGATATTCAAATGAATGGTATAGAAACCTCTTCCTGGGCAAAATTAGAAAGTCAAATTGTCATCTTGAAGTTGAAAGAGAAACCTGCAGATCGAAGACCTTGAACTGCTTTCAATAATGATATTGCTAGGATGTTGTTCGTCATTCTGTTTAAGTCTGCTCCGTCGATTGAAATAACGGTACCGGTTATTAAGGTGTCTGGATAAACCGGTTGTTTATACTACTAACCGGTTTTTAGAAAATGTTTAATGAGCGTTTGTGATATGTGACTAGTGCATACCCAAGATTTTAATATGTCTATGTGCGAAATGACATCGAGAAGTCTTGAAGCTTTTTTTTCCAAAAGTCCCCTGACTCTCTGGCGAAGAGCCAGGGGCGAAAACCAAAAAATACTCCCGAAGGAGTCTGCTCCCCGAAGGAGTAACAACGTCCCCAAGGGACAAACTTTGACTTAACTGACACCACCTGACAGTGGAAGTCTTGAAGACTAGGAAACAAAATGACGTCATCAAGTTTGATCCCACATTACAGAGTGACAACTTAATCTTTCATATACACGATATCTACTCTATATAGTGTATGGTGTGGTGGCGGAAAGGCCACGAAATGTGATGATCATATTATTTGATACTTTGTTATACCAAAAACATATGTCCCAATGAAACTTTACATGGCATTGTACCTAAAATATATGCCACTGTGCCAAAATGATACGTCTTTGTAACTAAAATACATGTCATTATATCTAAATTACATGTCGTTATACTCAAAATATACGTCACTGTATCAAATTTACATGTTGTACTTTCAACATACGTCACTGTACCGATTTGATACGTCGATACTATGAACAAAAGTGATGATGTATTTCCAAGGGCCGTATCTAAGGTAATTATATGCAAATAGCCAGATGTTGTACATAATATATAGTAATACATAATAATATCATAATCATATTTCGTGGCCCTTTCCGCGCGCCAAAGTATGGGACCATTTCGACTACGTCGCATATCTTATGATATCCCAAAACTTGCCATGTTGGGAAAAGAGCCAAGCTCAGGTGTGCACACCTATGAAAAGTGTTCAAGTGGGAGACGAAGAGAGAGTAATTCACCTATACTAAGAGAACATACACTAACAATCCCCCCCCCCCCACCGAAAGAAAATTCAACAGTTGGAAAGTCGACCACCCTGCCCAATTCTTGCTACCCCTGGAACATCTAAAACCAGGGAGCTGTTACGGAAGGAGATAAAGCACCTCATCCAATATCATCTATCAGACAATATGCATTGAGGGTACTTTATAATCTTTTTTATGGGAAGAGACTTTGATTGACAGGTCCTTTAGTTCCTCTTCTAAGTTTGTTTGACTTAACCCTCCTAATGAGAGTTTGATCCTTTCATACTAACGTAATCCTCAAACAAAGACCTCATAGGGACAATGGTTTGAAGTCATCTGCAATGCCGACAAAAGTGAAATCTTCGTCAGTCTTTTAGTATAAACGACTGGTAATGCACTTTTAAGTAATCAGATTCCTTTATTATTCTAATTTCTTCCCTTAGTTAGTAACATCTCTTTTCAGCAATGAATGTAAAGTCTAACTTTTGCATATGAACTTTGAAAAGATTCCGGATTGTTCCTGAAACAGCGACATATGTGACCATATTCTATAACTTATGTAAAACTCTGCTGAACCCATCGAAACAGTGAGCACTAGCGTACAGTGATACAATAATTTTTGATTTCTTTGACGACTGGCAATATTATAGCAATGGGTGAAATCATGCCAACAACTATATGACATCTAGCAGACGATAAGAACTATTGTCGTGATTTCCTAATCCCTTTTAAGTAGTCCAAAATTTTCAAGAGCACAACAATTAGGAGCTTATTGTCGGCAAGCTTGATAGTTTCAAAGGAAAGACAATTGCTTTATCTCCTTCCGTAACAGCTCCCTGCTAAAACAAGCATGCACTAGCTCTTGCTTTATATCATGGCAGTTTAACCAGGGAGTTGTTACGGCCGTAACAGCTCCCTGGTTTAACAAAACGCCGTTTAACCATAGAGTACAAACTTGTTTCTGACTGCCGACGGATTTAACATGACAGGTGGTCACATTTTTGTGACAAGCTTGCTTTGTACGAGAATGTCGTAGAAATTACATCTATCAACTGAAGTCCTACTGTCTGAAAAAAGATTATACATAATTTAATATTTTTATTTTTTAAGAATTATAAAATATTTCAGTAAGCGCTGAGATGAATCTCCTCAAAATCGACAGTTTGCCTGTTAAAATTACCACCAGATTAATTTAAATGGGACCTAAATTCTGAACTTTTAAGAATATAATAATGACATTGAGAAAAAGAAGTCAATCGTGCAACTCCTTACTTACCGTATCGTTCCCAAAAAAGGAAAAATGTTTTATACCTATAGATGTGGCCATTTGACTGATGTACATATACTCTATCTGCTGTAGACTATGGTTATCTTGTCATATAGATGTCGTCCAACGTGCTTGTATTTAAACAAAGTTGATGACATATGAACTCTATTTGCTTGACAGTGACAATAAGGAGTCTATTTTTCCAGGGGCGTAGATTTCTTTTCAATTTTGGGGGGTGGGGTTGATTATCGAACCTAGAAAATGTGCACGCGAAGTGTGCACGGCGAGCGCAAAGGGCGAAGCCAATATCGGGTGGGGTCCAGGGGCCCGCTCTAGTGGAGTCCAGGGGCAAAGCCCCTGTTGGGGTTCAAGGGGAGAACCCCCCTAAAGTTCCTGAGTTTTAATGTCTCAGAAGCCCTAGGAAGACTGTTTCAAGAGGTAAATTTCAGAGGTAATGTTCTTGGGTATTGGTATATTTAGACATTTAGGAAATGTTATTTTGAGCACAAAATTCATTGATAAGCTGCACAGGACTGAGATTGTACAAGAGCAACAATGTCCTGCTAAGCTTAAAAAGGCAGGGATCAACATAAATGGTGATCCAAGACAACTGGATCTTGAATTCGGAGATCATTACAAGACCTGCAAGTTGGGTTGAGATCAGTGGCGCCGCCAGGTTTATTGTGATTTGGGGGTACCATAGATGATGACGTAATGATACCTCAGTTCCCCCAAGCCTGCTTAAATATTGCACCTTTATTTTTGATGAGTCCTGGTATTTGTATACATCAGTTTTGATCTTTCGTTTGTCACAACATAAAGGACTGAGCCATCCTGGAGCAGGGATACCCCATCCCCTTTAAGAAATTTTTGTTACTTTAAGGCCTTTTAGATGCAAAATGGTGCTATCTTTGGGATGTTTTTGGAACTGATCATATACGGCTGGAAAATTTCCATAATTTAGTCAATGGTAACATTTGATAACGTAAAAGAGGAGATTATGTTGTCTATTAATAGGAAGATACGTTGTTAACAAACCTCCTGAAGCCTCTTCCCTTTTGTCTATTTTACTGCTTTCTATTTGGGGAAAGTTTTTACACAAAAATACGTGCGTGGAGTCCACGGAAACATTCTTGGACTGTTACGAAATATTTCCTTTCCTTCATTGTGCATTATGAAAGGGCATCTAGAGCTAGCAGATACCTGACAGGACCTCCTGGAAGCTCTGTATTAATCATATGGGGGCAGTGACATAATGCGTACTAGGCTGACATCCAAATGATAATGTAGAGTATGACGCCGAACACTTTACAATTACCGTATTTTTACTAACTTTGAACGAAATTCCAGTTGAACAGCTTCCAACAGTGGGGAATGAGAGGGAGGGAGAGTATAGGTGCAGGGAGGTGATATTAGGCCTCCCTGATAAGTGTAGAAAAAGGGGTGAAGGACTAATAAGCGCGTTTCAGAACGTTGTTTTCTTCGTAAGTGTATTAACAAAATTTTTCATTAAATAAGATTCCATGACAGAACCTGCATTCAGGCTCTGCATCGAGACAATTTCAATTGCCCAACAAACCTACATGCCACTGCCATAAGCCAGTCTTTTACCTGTTAATTCGCAAACTTTCAACCTTTTGCTCGGAGCGCGCGAAAATTTTGATAGTTTGCGAAGGATTTGCTAAAATTCTGATAGTTTGAGAAACGTTGAAGAATTTCTTACGAAAATGAAGAATAAAATGTACTTTCCAGCATACACGTATCTGTAGACTGTAACATTGGGGTGGGGGGGGGGGGTGATTACATGGGTCATCCCCCTAGTCAAATGTTGGGGGGATGTATCCCGCCCATCCCCCCGGGATCTACGCCCATGGATTTTTCCATCAGTATCACATGTGTACAAAGCGAACTCTTTCTTCGAAACCCCCAGCCAGCCTTGCCCTTCTTAGAACATATTTTAAAAATGTGAAAAATAATAATATTCAACAATTTGAAAATATTACTGTCATTTGTTTTGTTAGGAACAAAGGAGTACATGGATCTTTGACCCCCCCCCCACTCCAGTGTAAGCTTAGTACACTTGTGAATATTGATCGAAAATGGATGATTCCTTAGATATTCTAGGCAGGCTTGAAGAGTTTTTTCTGTGCAGATCGATATTATTTGTTCATACAGGCGAGGTCAGGGTCTACAGACAGTTTATCCGTTCATTGCAAAACCTCGACATGGTTTATTTGGTTGAATCTGTCAAGGCATGCCTGATGCCTTTAGACACTTACATTACAACGCTATAAGCAACCACGAATGAGGGTGAAATACCTAAAACAGGCTCGCCGTAATCACGTTAGATGTTTAAGGGGGTGGTAGCTTTGGAGCTGGAACGGGTATTTTGGGGGGAAAGATATGTAACATATATATTCTCGAAAAATAAGGAAACGGGAATTTTTCTAGGGACGCCGCCCCCCCCCCCCCATAGCGCATCGGACTAGATGTAAAAAGGGCTAAACGGAAAATCCCTCTTTGAGAACTCTTGAAAACAAAATTACTTTTGCCTTAACATAATATTACCCCTAAAATATGGTTATAAAATCGCACGTAATTCAAAATCAGGTAGATATAGGTGATTTTATATTGAAGGAAAAGGTTTCTCTCACAAAGATACTTTCTGCTTGTGACTCATGAGTAATTCCCCCTCCAATTTCTACAATTTTCAAATGACGTAACATTCTCTTGTAATGTGTGCCGATTAAGTTTGTTTTTTGAAACTGATCAGTTTTACAATCATGTCTAATATTTTCTGTCTCTTCGATCTTCATGAAATTTGTGCTTGATGTGCCCTTCTATAACAATAGAAGTGATACCCTACTCCACACACACACGTAGTTGTCAAGAAATGATCAATATTATTTGCCCTGGACAAAGCATTTGACATTTCAAATCCTTGTTTCAAAGGTTATATACGACACGCCTTACCTCCTAAGTCAAGCTGATCACCGAGTAACCTCGGACTGTTACGATGGTATACTCACGTTCATAAAATTCAGTTTAAACAGTCGGCGAATGGGGCGGGGAGTCTAAGCGGACGCATCACCCCAACCCACTCACCCCCAAGAGGAAAGTTTTGGAACTAAGTGTCAATGTCAGGAAAAAATGTCATAATTGTTTGTCAATCGCAGAAATTTCACGGCAACCTCCCCCCCCCCCTTGCGTAATGTCTCCCATACCCTTGTGAAATGCATCCCGAAAATAAAGAGTAAGGCAACCTGTCTATAAATTTGTAATAGAATAAAAGTAAACTTGCTTCTCAATTTAATATTTTAGAGAATCACATCACTTTCATCCATTTCTTGCAACGGTTCTTGATTTTATCCATGTTCGTATACGGTATATGTCATATTTTATACACAGTTTTCACCATCGATACAGAATATAGCCGCTAACGAGTTAACACAGTTTCTTCCGCTGGTAACCCGTAATTACTTCATCTTACATTTGTCCACGCATCCATCAATGTTTACAATCTCCTCATTAGGCCATCTTCACAATGTGTTGCCTGCGACGAACCTACACACTCGACGCCAATTAGATTTCAATGGCTTGTATTATCACAATATCATATTAAAGCGACATAGTGGGCTATGCACTGTCCCCAGGGGAAGAATTCAAGATTCTGGAAAAAGTGCGCGATGTACTTTTCCCAGGGGAAGAATGCAAGGAGATCCTGGAATGCATGAATTATGCACTGTTCCTAGGGCAGGATTCAAGGAAATACTGCAATGCAATGTGTGAGCAATACACTGTTCCCAAGGGAAGAATTCCTGGAGATCTAGGAATGTGTGAACAATGTACTGTTCCCAGGGGAAGAATTCAGAGAGATCCAGGAATGTGTAAACAATGTGCTGTTCCCAGGGGAAAATGAAAGATCCTGGAATGTATGAATTATGTACTGTTTTTAGGGGCAGAATTAAAGGAGATACTGCAATGCGTGAGCAATGCACTGTTCCCAAGGGAAAAATTCCGGAGATCCAGGAATGGGTGAACAATGTACTGTTCTGAGGGGAAGAATTCAGGGAGAACCAGGAATGTGTGAACCGTACTGTTCCCAGGGTAAGAATGTAAGAAGATCGAGGAATGTTTGAGCATTGTACAGTTCCCAGGAGAATAATTCAAGGAGATCCTAGATTGTGTAAATTATGTACTGTTCCCAGAGGAAGAATTCAGGGACAGCCAGGAATGTGTGAATTATGTACAGTTCCCAGGGGAAATGAAAGGAGATCCTGGAGTGTGTGAGCAATGTACTGTTCCCACGGAAAGAGTACGAGGAATGACGTCTTGTATCCTATTTCCTTAGCTTCGTTTGCAAACTGACAGGAGGGTTATCTCTTAATTCTCGCTATCTTAGATTTTATTGAATTTTACTTAAATTTAGTTTGATATATTAGCTATAAACGGTACTTTATCTGGGCATTCTGGTGAAATTTACATTCAGTTCCTATTCGCCCTTCTTGAGACGTTATGTGATGAAGTTATCACATTTTTAGCACAACGTGAACTTGAAGCAAGCACACGTGACATCGTATCCTCACTTTAATCAAGACTGTCTTGTATTTCTGTAAGCTTTACAAGCAATTTTTTCTTCTGTAATCTCACGCTTTTGTAAAGTGAATGCATGATCGGCATTGGACTTTTACAAACTTAACGTTCCATATGGAAACTCATATCTTTATTTCAAGGTCTTGGCAACAGATCCTAAACCAAAGACAAAGAAGCATTGCTCATCAATGTGAGGACATTGCACCACTCCTGCGTGCTTCAAATTCACTTAAGATTACAAAGATTAACAGACCAAGTTGTTAAACGTACGCTAATACACAAATGGCTTGAATGAAAATTTAAGCAGAACTTTTAGATTTACGGTACCCTTTCCGAAATCAAACATATTTTTTCTTTAAACTATTCCTTTAAAAAACATTTCGTCGACAAGATTCCACACCCCACCAAAGGTGTTCTATATTCCTAATCCCCACACTAATCCCCACCCTCCCACAGATCTGCCTGATCGGTCTTACAGGCCTTCAGAGGAGTTTAAATCACCACCTTTCGTAATTGCTCAGCCAATGTATTGCTACTTGTAAATTCGTTACCTAATTCCAATGCTGAGAAGAAACAAATAAATCGATAATACTTCGTTTGTCTTTTCCATTAGTTTAGGTTAATAATGTCGTCAGCACCAGCATTCATCGTTGCCAAAGCAACAATTTCTGCCAATGCATATTGTCTGATTGTCACGCCATTGTCGTCATTGTTACTATAGCTACTACTGGCCTTGCATGAAAGCTTTCACTTACACGTATCTCTTGCCATTATTATGAATAATGTCACTTATGTAGTTGTGGCTATCTCTATCTTCAGTTGCACCAGTTCTGTCATGATTATCAAGATTATCATCAAAATCGTCATCGCCATAGCCATAGCCATCGCCATCACCATCATCATAATCCTTCGTACCACTATCAGCAGTAGAACCACTACGTCCTAAATCATAACCCATTATATCACCACTGCCATGATAACAACCATTATCATGTCCATCATCGCCACCATCATGACCAATATATCATAATACAACAACTTCTTTCATCATTATAACCATAGTACTGCTACCATTGCCACCATCATTTACATGTCACCATCATGCACTTAGGTGCTTGTAAGTGTTCATTACAACAAATATAATTATGGCAACCACTAGCGTCATTTCTATGTCCTTGCCATCACCCTTGCCATCACATGACTTTTTACCGTACCTGTTCCACCACCGTTATCATCACAGTTACCAGTGCCATCCCTGCCTTTACCAGTGCCATCCCTACCTTTACCACTGGCAACTTTTCTATTCGGAGCCGTGAAAACCGTCTTCCCTGCTGATCAGCGTTGCTGTAGTCACAGTCCTGTCAGTGCAAATTGTCTCCATCTCAACAGTCAACCCACTTTTATCGTCAGCGAAACAGTCGCTTTGGTTTCGTCAACGTTTTCGTCCCTGAAAGTCGCATTTAGTTTCACCGTCAATATCAACACACCATTTTCGCTACGTTATCGTCATAACCATAACTGTCAGCATCGTTATCGTCATCGTTGTCGTTATCCATATGACCATCGTAATTCCTATCGTAATCGCAATCGTCGTCGCCATCATCATCAACATCACCGTCACCGTCATCTCCAGCATCACAATCACCATCATCATCATCATCGTCAACATCAATATCCTCATCACCCTCCCCGATTTTCATTTCCAATTTACATTCCTTTAATCCTTGTTTTCTTTTAACCGTTTTATCCTAACTACTGCGATAAATATTCCCACTGGCTTCGGCGCACCAAGTATTGTACCCGCTGCCTCTCCGCGCTCAATTACGTACACAGGGCAACTAAAAGCGTAAAGACTCCAATCACGAAGCAGGCGAAGTCTGTAATAGAATTTTTAATATCGCCGGAAAGATTTTGCCAGAAAATTTGACGACCAAGTTTGCGGTTGATGAGATTCTGCAGAACAGGTGTGCAGGTGAACCTACAAATTGAGAGGCAGGCATCGATCGCCTGTCAAAGTTGGAGGAAAGAGTTTCTTCGAGAGATTTAAGAAAAAAGGATAATTTATAAACGATTTCAATGATTCAGTAAGTGGCGTTGAAGTGTATACACAAGTGGATTATTGCCAGGTCTCAAGTTTTCGTCAAGTGGTGTGCATCCGTTAAAATTGAAACGATTTCGAGGGAAGGAGAGAGACAGAAAATATAGTGAGATGGAGAGAAAGGCTACTCCTCGAGGTGGAATGAGACACGTTATCCGCTTTATTTCTTGGTCAATTAGTACTGATTTGTTACATGGTCACGTGGGTTGGTCGTAATTTACCGGCGCTAGTTCCACAGAAATCAATGGGATGTGAGTGCTGAAAAATAAAAAGCCAGATTTTGTTATAAATTCAGAAAAAGAAAACACGGAAGACAATCGAATCCGGGAACGAAATTTACAATTTAACGTTTTTCTTGTCTTAAATTACGGAGTGTGTTTCGTTAAACGTCTTAGGGATGATTGTAAATTTTTACAAAGGAAGCAATTTTACTGTTACACGAGTTGTATAATGTATATATTTAATGTAGGATTTTACAGTGTAATTTTGTTAACAAAACGGATTCAGAAGCCAAAAAGGAAGAGTTAAGGAAAATTGTAAAATAATAGTGGAAACACTGTAAATTAGTACATAAACTTTACGGTATTATAATGAACTAAGACAGTTCCACCTGTTACTCATTTTAAAAACAGTATCTTTGCCTCATTAAAAGGTATTAAACTATGAAAAAATGTAAAATGAAGAATACTTATTGGTGCAGTTCTTATCTTGAAGTTTGCCTTCAATCTAAAATATATATGTTACAGGCAGTTGGTCGAATTCCCATCTTCATAGAGATTATTCTGTCGTCGAGATGTAAAATTTTGAATCTTTCCACTTAATTTCAAAATCGATTGTGAATAAAATTGTTACATCCCTCTAAAGAATGTTTTTTCTTTTAAAATTCAAGTTTCATACTCCCTTGTTAAATACGTTTGCCTTGCATAGCCTGTTTTTATGGAAAGGCTTGCATAGCCTGATGTGAAGATGAGACTTGCATAGCCAGTTTTTGGGGAAAAGGCTTGTGCATAACCTGCGATGAGGAAAGGGCTTGTGTTGTTAAATCACCTTGTAATAATACGGCTGCAGTGACCACACTTGGAAAGGTATAATAGCTTAGGAAAAAGAACGTATAGGATCTTGATATGAGAAGCACAATTGAGTGACGTCAAAACTTTTTGCCCAATTGAAAGGCTCTCTAATCTCACCCCAAACAGTAACAATTCTCCCTACTAAGTTAACTTCTAGTCCCGCCTACAATTTAAACCACACCTACTGTATATATTAAACCTATAAGATAGAGCCACAGTAGCCTGCACTGACTTTAAATTGCTCAAGGCAATATTGTCACAGTGTGTGTGTGGGTGTGTATGTGTGTGTGAGCTTAATTGGAAACACAACTGACTGTACAAGTCATTGTTAACCAACCAGAGTGAAACGGTATTTTTTGAATGAATGTCAATCAAAGTACGTTCTTCAACTTTATTTAGAACTCTAGGGCTAATCCTAAAATGTTTGGGCAGAAAGTTCAGTTGCTAGCAACTCCTTGGTTTTTTTTTTTTTTTGGGGGGGGGATGCCATATCCCCGTTTAATTGAGCTAGTAAACTTCAACCTTACATATCTCAAATCACAAACGACAATGAAGATGGGAGTTAAACCAGTGAGATAAATATTTCGACATGTGTAACATGTACTTTTCGTAATTTGTAGATAAAGTCCCTTATAGCTATCAAAACTGAATTTCAGCTTGAACCTCTCTTGTACAAATGATTCTACAGCTGTTTGAATGTGCTACATGTCGTACTGGAGCAGAATAAACGAATGAACGAAGGAACAAAGGAATAAATCACTAGCACTCCGACTACATTTTGAAAAGCTTCAGTATCCTTTTAAAGGGATTGTTTTAATCTAAAATTTATGTAATGTCTGATAAAAGGAACTTCTAACTATTGCGGTGAGGTGTAAGTAGTTTCCACATACTTGTTGCGAAATGCTACCAATCAAACTTATAACTTTGAAGGCAGAATACCTTACATGCCAAACAGGCATTGCTTTAGTAACTAAAACTAATAGCTTTCAGGATGTTATATCATTAGAAAAAAACTTCCCCTATAATATATTTTCTTTCAAAATTCTAATGGCTATATTTCACCTACTGGTTGCCATACATATCATATTATGATACCTAACCCTTCCTCCCCCATCCTCTTCTGATCTCTCCCACTCTTTCTTCTTCTTTGTAATCATTTTGCGTTAGTGACGAAAGTTGTGTACATCTTTCCCATTAGCACTATTCAGGGACATAAAATATAATTTTCAACAGTTTTCGCATAAAATTAATATTCTCTCTTAAAGAGGTCGGCTCAAATTTGGAACGAACGGGGTCCGAGGGCACCTAACAGGATCTGGACAAATATTAGACATGATTTGATTGAAAACGAACCAAATTGGTTTACTTTTTAACAACATTTAGTGTAATATTTGACTAGATCCGGTTAGATGCCCTCCAACCCCCGCCCCACCCTCACCTTCCAATCGGTTCAAATTTGGACAGACCGGTTTTGTAGTTTTACTTTTCTTTGTTTTGGCTTTTTCTACCCCTCTAGGATTATTTGAATAAAAGTTGAATATTTTGTAATATTTGACTAGATCCGGTTAGATGCCCTCCAACCCTCGCCCCACCCTCGCCTTCCAATCGGTTCAAATTTGGACAGACCGGTTTTGTAGTTTTACTTTTCTTTGTTTTGGCTTTTTCTACCCCTCTAGGATTATTTGAATAAAAGTTGAAAAAGATTTGTACGAAATCATTTCATTACGTGCTTTACAATCATATTACTGACTATTAACATATTTTCAATACGAAAGGAAGTTAAAATAATGTTATGATGATTTTTAATAATCGGGATCGTGATATGGCGTCCCTACAATAGTTAGAAAGATATTGCCCATGCTTATGAAGGGGTCAAAAATTAAAACTAATTGTTTTAACTGCCATTTATGAGATATCATATGTTGAAATTTATTCATCACTTTCTTTGTAATAGTATGTGAGCGTCATTCTCTTACTACTTATATTGCAACAAAGAAATGTAACGAAGGACGGTAATCTGATTCGCACAATTACGGAACTGAGCCGTAAAAACCCCATCTAACTAACGAACTAACTACAATTATGACGTCACAGATAGTTGCACAATCTACACTGTTTCATTTTTTAGCCTCAATTTTCAAGGGAAGTTTATAATATGTACTTGCTTAGTCTTTCACTTAAGATTAAGTCTTAAGGAGATATTGCTTGGAAAGTTAGTACATTTTCCATTAAAGGGTCGTTAAATGCCTTCTATCGAAATTATTTATTTTCTGTCGGACTATGTTCTATAATTCCTCGATGACACGAGAAAAGTATATTTTCTGCTCACTACGGTACCTTTTGTTTAAAGATGTAAAAAAACAAACGGTTTCGTTTCCAGTTATATTTTTATGTCTTTGGCATAAGCAGACCAGAAGCGACAGTTAAAAGTCTACACAGCCTTATACTGTACGGCTGAATCCGAAGTACGTAATGTGATTATCTTCGGTTAGGAAGCACGTGACGGTATATTTGAAAGCAAAGAGCCCACCAAATCCCTGCACACGTATTTCCATTTAAACGCGAGCGCCGAGCAACACGTTCCTCAAACAAAATTACTAGTAATTACGGGTGTCTTCTGCTTTTCATAGAAAGCTAGAACGTCAGATATCGCCTTAGAAACATCTTCCCCTCAACTGAAATGATCTGGAGACATGTTTCGCTCATGCGCGCCATTTATCAGTTTCCATCGAAGCGGTTACCCCCAGTGCATGTGAGCCATGTCACTAACACAAATCGATACAGTGCTCTTATTGATGAGTGGGCAGCGTGCCTTGTCAAACGATTACATATCTCAATGTTTTGATAGCGGTTACGATGTGATGTTTGTGTCACATTATGTTAATGATTGAAGATGTGCATAAGGAATCATCGGACAAGTGAGGAAACGACCCACAACAATTACGTTTTTTGACTATAACAGGTCCGCTGACACGAGACCGAATCAACATGAATTTATGCGCAACTTTCATGTAGAATTGTATGCTACACAAAATTCACAAACAACATCTAGCATATTTCATTTAAAGGAAATATGTTTTGAAAAATCAACAAACTCTTGCAAATCTCCTCTTATCTGCCTAACAAGTACCTCTGAAGATGTTTTGAACATAACTATTACAAACAAAAGGTAAAGAAAGGAGTTATTCTCCATGAAGTATTCACTAACAAAATTATTTTTACATTGTTTAAAAGATCCATGCATAAGTTAGGATACCGGGACATACTCATTCTAATTGGAGTGACTCCATTTTCCATTTAAAATAATGACGAAAAGGACTGGCTTTTGTCTCGAAAGAAATTTTACGGAACATTTGCAAGATTTCAACAATTGAAGATTGGTAGAAGGTAACGAAAACTTTCAACAAAGAAAGGTAAAAGAGCATTTTTGGCAGTTAGACCTATTGTTTACTGCAAAGGAAACTTCATCATATCTCTGGAAATTTAAGACTTTTGGAAGAATTTAATTAATAAAATACAGTAACCGCTATCATTTTGTAAGGTATCTGTTGGTCCATTATGGATGTATTGTCAACACCAATATACACATATAGCCGTTCAAATGGAATTGTAACATTGAAGAATGATCCCTCTGATATGTTGAAAATATCATCACGTTCACGAATCTTATCGTTGCCGCTATAATATTAACGCTACCGCCTCAAGGTAGAGACATCATTGACAAGGTATTAGAACCTTCTGAGGACACCTGAACTACAAACTGGTAGATTCGGGTAGTCTTAAAAATGATAAGTTGGTCCTACTTACTGCTACAAAGGTGAATGTCTTAACTTTATGAAAAATATTTTGTTTTGCCTTGCGGATGAAGAAAGTAAGAAAATCAAGTTAATCTAAGCATTGTTACTACTTTTTCAATAGTTTTTTTTTTGAGCTGTCCAAATCGGCGGGGAGTGGTCATGTTGTTAGCAGCTATGACGATATGAGTTCCATATATTTATTTATCTTTGATTTATCAAACCCAAATTAAATATCAAGTAATAGAAACATATAAGCAACAAATTGAGTGAAAGAAAGTGCACTCAGAAACCCTGTAGGGCCTATGACGTATTGACACTCCTTAAGAAAAACAAAAACTGATAATTGCGCATAGTAGAAAGAGGAAAATGTTATTTAGCAGACAAACAACAGAAAAAACCCCTGCCATTCATGCATTACTATAGCCAACGATGGCGCTCCTATAATAATATATTGTTGATGACAGGTTACATGCAAATTGCAACGTTAAGCAAACATAACGTTAGAACTGAAAAACTAACCCCACAAACTGACAAAAGAAAAAGGAAAATGAAAATTCTGCATGAAAACGAGGCGGGTGCCCTACCATGACCCGGGAAGATGTCGAAGATTACAGTGACGATAGCATGACGTCATAATGATGACAATGAAGACGACGAGGATGAGGATGACGACCAAGAAGAGGACGAGGACAACCATGATGACAATTGTACGAAGACTGGTGGCAGTTTCAATGACGGTGATGATGATAATGATGATGACTACGACTAGGTGGACATTGGCATATATGGGACCATTTGCATGGGGGCACATTTTTCTCCGTATTGCTAACCCTTTTAAGCAAAAATTGGTCTAATTTCTACAGATTCTACCCAAATTTTGGGGTTTCCAAACATATGGGGACATAGTGCCCCCCTGCCCCCTCCCCGTCTCATACGCCTATGTAGGTGGGTAAGAACGATGCCGACAGTAGTATAACGATGCCGACAGTAGTATAACGATGCCGAGAGTCGTGGTGGTAGCGTACGTAGGGAATATTTCTATCACAGTCGACCGTCCTACATTCGTTCACAATATGAACAACTTATTTAGCAGAAAGATGCTGGGTCTACAATACATTTTACCCGGGAGAGGGAGCTCTTTTCTTACAACGCTGGGGGGGGGGGGGCAGAAATATGAAGGAAGGATATAGCTTCAGACGACAAAGGCACGTCGGGTGGCTGGGAAATTCAAAAACTCGACAATTTAAGTCGAATACGATTACTTAGTTACTTGTAAGATGATTTAGATGGGAAAAACCTGAAATCGTCCTGTTTGATGGAACCTCACCGCCCTGATTTGACCCGACCAGGGGATCGAACCTTGAACCTAAAAGCCATACTCATCGCTTAAAATGTCTCTTGGTTATATCAACTCAACGAACACGGGACTACAAAGGGGTATAACTTGTCGGCAAGTTGAGAATCCCTCTTGCCGAGTTATATCATGTCAAACTACTTGAACGGCTTTCCCTAACAAGGTAAATCCCACTTGGGATTTAGTTAACAAAGATTGCAATAACCCGACACAGCACGTTACCTTGTGAGTTAACCAGAATCCCGGGGTTAGGAAAACATTCCTTTGGCAGGTAAAGTTTCTCTAATGACAACTTTTTAAGTGGAAGAAATATACCAAAAAATGTATAAAACTGAAAAGTTATATTACTCAGAAGGATCATTTGTGTCACAATGTTGTCGATGTTTGAGTTAGGAATGAAAATATTGACTGATACTGGTCTCAATTTCGAGTTGTTGACCTCACAAGAAAAATAAAATCTTTTTCCCAGGAGCGTTGTATTTACTGGGTGACACTTTCCATCCGTGGCATAAGTAATTGTCATAAAACATACGTCACACTCTTTCAGTTCTTGCAAAAAAGAAAGAAAATGACGGGAAAAATCGCTTGAATAAGAAAATAATATGTAAACTTAGCAAAGTTTTAGGACAAATTTGAAACAGACTAAACATTATTAATGAATTCATTAGTGTTTGGTCAGGTTACCCTATGGGCGGAGTAAAAAGGCCTTAGAGCCTACTAGGACTGCAGGAAAACGTGTGCCTATACGAGCTTAGCTTGTGTGGTATTGAGGAAGTTTTATTTTCCAGCCTTCATAGGCCTAGGATGGTACTGTAGAGCGGTGGCGCTAAGGGCCCGCGAAACATCTGGTCAGGGTCTGCACCAGTGTCCTTAATGTATTAATGTACATAATGTACTGAAAGACAGTGTTAAAGGGCACGATAACCAGCACAAAGCTAGAGTTGTTTCGGTGCCATGGGAAGTGAAGAAATATGGCAATTTTCGGGATACATGCACAGTACTGAAAAAGAGTCTTGGAAAAATAAAGCCGCGTAATCGTCAACAGGCTTCTCTCTGCATTTACGAAAAAATTCTCATAATTTCTTATCGTGGAAGGGGATGAGGTAGATTAGAATAACGCTATTATGATATCGTAGTGCTGATTTTCGTATTGATGTTACATGGGTTCTCCGTTCTTTGCAAAATAATTTTTGCCGATACCCTCTCGATCTCCCAAACCACCAACTTCTGAGGGTACCACTGATTGTTTGAGGGTTCTAAGAAAAAGAGGCACTTTTTTGAGATAGGGTTAGTTGGACTATCTGTGTCATGTGACGTCACACAAGTGAAAATTCTCCTATTTGTGACATAAACTTTGACACATTTAATCTATATCAGAAGTGATATAATATTTACTTAATAGTTTGTTTAAAAAAATTGTGACTTCTTCAGCAGGTGTCATCATTTGTTACTGCGTAATTGCTTATCTAATTGCTAAAAGTGGGGGGGGGGGGGGAGTACAATGGGCCCTTGAGGCAAATGTACTGTGTGAAAAAGTGAAAGTCAATTGGAGCATTTCCAAAAAGTGGGGGATATATCCCCCTCCCCAATCTCCTCCTTTGGTTTATAATTGACAAAACATACATGTAAACCTTTTATTAAGAAGATGACAACTCTACAACTTTTAAGTTGTTTCAAAACGTTAAGTCATCTACTTACTATCTACGAAAGTTCATCTGGATACAGAATGTAAGGATTAATGTATACTGCAGGTTGAAACCTTCTCTAAAAATGCACATAATTAATTCCTCCAAATGTTTCGAACGATATTTTATTTCCTTCTCTATTTCATTTTAGCATCTATGCATACGCCACGTACAACAGAAGCAACATCTTTGAAACCAATGCACCAGAAAACGCCCTCATTCTACAATCACACTGGTTTTATTTAGCCAGGATCAAGATGGCAGACTAGCCAACTATTTCCTGGCAAGCTCCCTGGTTAAACTAACCGAGAAGTCTCGTTAAACTTTAGGGAGTATTTGACCCCGAAATCAAACCTTACAATGACCAGGAAAGTGTTAATTTTGACCTGGACTCTCCTGGGTATTTAACCAGGAAATGGTTGATTGTAACTAAGATTCTGGTTAAATTTGACCAGGCTGTCTTTGTAAAGTGTTACTTAAAGGTTTTAGTTCAAAAGCAAAGCAACCATCAAATAATCATTAAAAAAAGACTAACCCCTTTAAAACCATCCTAATAAAATATACGTATTCAAAATATAACAAAAAACAGTTACAAACTGTTACTGAAACTGTCGCAATTGAAAAAGGCCTTTAAGATTATTTGTGTCGCCTTAGAAGGAAGCAGGCGTATGATGAGGGAACAGGGGGGAGTTTTCTCCCCTACCAAAAAAGTTTGCACAAACCAAACTTCTGACAGACTCTGAGTCTGCAGAAATTTTCAAGAAAAACTCTAAAGGCTATACATTTCTGCAAATAATTGTGCCTTCAAAGTAAACAGATCCCCTACTCTTGATTAAACTGGAATATTAGACACTACATCGACAAGGCACAGTCAAAAATGATCTTTTATCATTAATGAACCATTCGTTCCACCAACATGCTCTATAGGAATAACATTTCTTCCCAACATATTGCACATTAACAAGAATTATGAATCAGGCATTGCTTGAAAATTTAAAAACGGTTCGGGTCAGCAAATAATTCATGACCCACAAAGCAGCTAATTTCTTTATGTGATAACCTTATTTCTCGAAGATAAAGTTACACAGCTACAGGTATCTAATTTTTAATGGCCTGTCATTGTATACACATAAATCATGGTTTTAAAAATATGAAAATTTTCTGTGCCACAAACGCATGTAAACATTTCGATTTACTGGTAGTAGAATTAACAGCAACACGTAAGGTATTTCTTTAAGCAAGTCTTCTGTTACCACTTAACATCGCAACAAATCCCTCCACGACAACATACATTCTTCTAAATTCTTCTCGAAACCCGAAACAAGCCCTTAACATCAAACTGACTATTAAATTCGATTATTCATCTAACCCTTACTCCCCCGTTGGTCGATACCGACGATCTCCTCTAATCTCATCTTTTGCTTCCATCTCGTATCTCCTTCCACTTTGTACTGCCTTCCTATTTTCCAATAAACTTTCAAAAACATGTAATTAAAAAATTTCCAGTTCACACCTATTATTCTTCAAGAAAACTTCCAGACCTCGGACTAATTATATGCACGACCACCAAAACTGTTGCCGGAGGCCTCAAAACGCGTGCGCCTGCAACTTGTCAAAAGCTGACATAGGCGTCTGCGCTTGCGCACATAACTTCTCATATCGGTAGCTGAAAGACAAGCAAAAGACCCGACGTGGGTCGGTTAGCTTATCAAACAAGAAGATTGTGAATAAATGTTCGAACGAAGGGACTGGTTAGTGGCATACTTTTATTCGAAATTCAACAAACTACTTCAAGAATCGAGCCACAGCAAGAAAAGTACAAAACGCAGTTTTTCGGCGGGAAATTCCAGGGGATTGTGGAGGTCGACAGGTTTCGCGTGCATCGAACTGGTGACTAAGCGCGAGGCTCGCGGGGTATGTGTCAATACAGGTTAGTTCAATCTGAAGTATGAAGGTTTCGAAAACTGTGAGGGAATTTAGTACCACCCGGAATGTTATCTTTTAAACAAGCAAAGAGATTAAGATTGGAAATAAAGTTTGATGAAAGTTTGATGAAAGGGACATTTGTGCTTACTTCTCCAACTGTGAGGCCATCGTCAGGAATCTTTCAACAAGTTGTAAGGTAAATATTTCTCCACTACATTTACTTTTCTTTATAACATTTCAATAATAAATGTGTTTTGTGCTGTTTACTCAACGACATATTGCAACAAGTTCCATAAATTTATATCTTAACTTTATTGTGACACAGGCATATGTAATGGTGTCAATATTCACGATAATGACTGATTAATAAAGTATTTAAACTTAATAGTATGTTCAAATTCAAAACCTTATACAATTTAGAAGAAATTCAGGTTTTCCTTTTGTTTACCACAATGCAACCACTTTGATCCAAGTGATGGTCAGCTTTAAACTGATATCTTTATATTAAAAGAACCAATTCAGTTCACTTTCGTGATAAGCACTGCCAAATAAATATTGTGTACACTGTAAAAATGTCTGTGCAATAACAGCAAACAATATAAAGAAATGCACAAGTGTACTAAATGATGCTTCCACTTAATTTTTGTTCTGTATTGCACAACACTTTATAGTCTTTTATAATGTATGTCACAATACGGCTAACTACCATTCCATAGTCAAATTGTCTGAAACCCTTTAAATTCGGGGCAAAAACTTATTTCAAATATGTCAGAAAACAAAGAAAACAGTAAAAACAATGATTGTGGCAGGTAATGAACTCTGGCGATTACAATGACGTATGGAACTTTTAAGCAACTTACAATTTTAGTCTTAGATGTTAACTACAATTTTAAAACTTGGAAAAAAAAAATAAAATAAATAAACAGCCGTTTTCAAGCGATAGATGGCATGGAACAATGACATAATTAGCCAAGTATTTTATTTATATTAATCTCCTAGCAGTTATATGTTACCATATTTTCCTATCGTTCAAATTTGCATGACAAACATAATATTTTGTCCCAAAGAAACATAATAGTCAGATAACGACAAATAGGAATAAATACTTATACAAAAATCGACTAAAAAACTAAAGTTGCCGAGTCAAAATAACATTTGTGCTTTCTTTTTAAACAAAGCAATATAAACCGGAAAATGAAATCTAAAACAATTTCCTTCTCCTGTTTTCCAATGGTGATATCCATGGCAACCGTTCCACAATTGCGGTCGAAAAGTAACCGCAAGGCTGAAAATTGCCTCCTGTATTGCCGCATGAAACCGCAACAGTGCTCATTCAGAGCGCGTATCCAATTTATTCCGACAAATTTTGAGATGATTTAATATGAAAGTTTATTTCACATCAGTAAAAATTTAGTTTTTTATTGAAATTTCAAAATGCTAAAATATTTTGCGCTGTTGTCGAAACACAAAGATACGTGTAATGTCGACGGATAAATATTGCATTTGAAGTGAACGTAAGAAAGATTTGTAAAGGGAAGGAATAGTTCGCTCAAGATTTAAAACCAAAAAATTGAAAATGACTCCACCTTGCTAGACTGGAATTGCCATTAATTACGTGACACTGTTGCTATTTCTTATAGTTAATAAGTTATAATTCTAAGACGTAAAACGTGTTTTGCAATTTAACACTCTAGCACTACACTTTGTAAGTATGTTTGAGCTCTAAATGAGTTCACTGATGAAACACTATGCGCCAAGGAATATAACTTGTTTTAACACAGAAAGTTAAAAAATTTAATAGACGTATGTAACATACGTATTTAACAAATTTACAAAATAGAGTTGAAAAGTGTTTAAAAACATTTTTTTACTGTTTTTTCCTTAACAATATTTTTGGAGTGTATACACCGTTAGTTTTATATTTCTAATGATCTGACGACAACCCAAATCTTTTATTTAATTCTACTACAAGTGATTTTCACGGTAATTTTATCTGATGTTAAAAAGACATAGATCCAAATGATATTGACGAATGACTTTTAATCTTTGACAAGACGTATTTTTGCATTTCAATTCTGCTACTACGTCTTTTATAGCCTATTATGCAAATCCCAGGTTGCAAATAAATCTGGAAACATTTCCGATTGTCTTAAAAACAAGTATGAATTATTTTAAGTTGAAGCAAGTCAAATTGGTTTTTCTTTCAAAACCAACATTACAAAATATATACAAGCTTACCGCAAGCAGGATATGAGAGTTCGATTCTGATTTTGTAAGGTATTTTGTCAATGGTAAATATTAACGTAAAACGACAGAAACAGTCATAATAATATCATTTTCAATTGTGTCCTACGGGTTTTTCTTACATTTTACGGTACAGCATTACTATCCTCCCAAGGGTCATACCCTTTGTGACCTAAATGATGGGTGATGTGGCCACAACGAAACCCGGTTAATACGGTCAGCAGCCAGAGCTGGACCTCCCCGGCAGTTACCATTAATTGCAAAACGTTTGCTACCCTCGTCTCCTGGGGGCTTGTCGCGGACATTTCAATCCCGTGTATACCTATGAAAATGAATTTGGCACGAATTTCCGTGCCCCCAAAATCCAAATGTCTACTCGGACATGAACAAGCAAAACAAAAAGCTATTTTTGAAAGGCGTTACTTCTCCGTTTTTTCAGTTTTTACATTTTTTGTTGTTTTTGTTGATACATTTAGCGTAAGGAATATAACATGTAAGGGTCAGAATGCATGAATAGCACCATATTACCTATGAAAAGAAAAAAATAAAATAACTTTCAGCTGGTGGAAATTAAAAAGTTTTTATTTTCAAAACTTAACAGTCCTGTATTAGAAGCTAAAACAACACTTAAAGTATTAAACATAATTATGAAATGAATCATACAGGTTTTAATATAACGAAAATTCCGCTTGCTTTTAAACAAAATGAATGTTTTACTTTTTTGATTTCTGAATGTTATATGGCGTATAAGTGTACATATTTTTCAACTGAAGGTTAAAGTCACGTCAGAACTCACTTGACTACAGGAATTCCAAGCAGTACAGCACAGAAAAAATAAATACAAAAGTCAAATTACGCATAAAAGATGAATTCATAATATTTATTTAAAAATAAGAATATAAAACGATTACAATATATATATATATATATATATATATATATATATATATATATATATATATATATATATATATATATATATATATATTTATATATGAAGTAATCATTAAAAAAAATACATGTGTTCATATGAAGGGCAGAAACTTCGGCCAACTCGGTAAAATGGTTGGTCATATGATTTAATCACCCCAAGGAATTATCAGTCTCTCATGCTTTGTTTACTTTGTTGGAGGAGGAGGGGAAGTACCAGAAAGAATAAAATGTAAGGAAAAAGTACATGCATTGTTTAAAATACCGTTGTATATTTCTGTTCAACCTTTCTTCCCCCACAAGATGTCCATAAAGTTAATTCATATAAACATAACTATCTAACGTAGTAAATGTACCTTACACTAATTGCTTTTTAAGTTGGCAATAGACCAAATGTAAACCCCCCAACTCTTCTTTAAATCTTATGTTTTATTTTGCTGTCCCTCTGATTTTAAATTTTAAGACAAATTCTCCAGGACTTTCATTGAAATGTTCTAATGTTAAGTTCTTTTCGTATATACATGCCATAAATCGATTTCCAGATAACGACCAAATGACGAAAGTATCTTCTCCCAACCCACCCCTCCCCCAATTTTTTATCAGTAATGTGTTAAAATTAAATTTCTTTAGTCCTTCATAACACCCTAAAGCCTTTAGTTAAATTTGCAATACTATTCTAAACGACTTTTGTCCTACTTTGTAAACATGTATAAGTGATAAACACACGCGTGTCAAAGGGTAAAAAGTTCTTTCTGAAATCGTGTTTAATGCTAAACACATCAAGTTTAACTGCTAACCTAATTGCTTAGAAAATAAAAGTGTTTAGCATGTGACAACAACCAACGTTCAATAGGTAGGCACATTTTTACAGTCTATAATGTCGGTATTCTTTGTTGTTAATTGTTAGTAGATTTAGTTCTTATTTTCGCCTGTATCTCATTAATTAAATAATCTTTTTTTTTTTATTGTAGTTGATCAAAGCTATTGTAATCATTCAATTTTCATCTTCGAATATCGATCACCCAAATCATATAGAAAACAATAACAGTGTAAAGAGAGAACCATTTCCCTAAACAATTAGAAAAACAATTTGTCCCTCATGTGTTATTTTTGATCTTCACACCATAATTTTCGGCTTAGTTCCCCCCCCCCCTCCCTCCCATGCCTGGATTTATCAGTCAAATTTCTTTATTTACTTTTCATTTTTTTCCGACGAAAGGCATTCCTTCACCATTGTCGTTATTTGTTTAGATTCTTCTTCATGCATTGAGCGAGATAGTAGATTATGAAGACACCTTTCTTTTGTAGGCTTCCTGCAGAAAGATACACAACAAAGCCAACAGGAGGAAAACAAAACCGAATAACACATGAATTGGCCAATGCGTGTACAGCTTAATCTTACGAAATTCATTGTTTGTGTAATTTAATTTGTGTGTTTATCGAAAATACTAAATTTGCTTTTGGGAACCAATTCTTTACACTTCATTTAATATTTTCCTCTTTACATATTGCAATATAACTTTTTTGTTTGCAAATAATTCTGAAGTCTTAAACCGTAAGTACCTCATAAGTATAATTAAATACTGAATTATCCTCGAATAAGTAACCTTGTTTTCTTTTACAGAAACCAAAGGGCCCACAAAGAGTGAACTTAGCAAAAACGTTCAATATTAAATGAAGAAAGAAGCCCTCGACGAATACCGAAGAATTTCTTCTCATGTTTCGTTGTCAATGATAACCGAATCTCACTGGAAGAGAAGCGAGTTAAAAAAGTTGCATGTATTTGCCGAAAGGGGATTTAAGAGAAACAATATTTACACAAAAGGAGAATGGAAGATTCAAGCGAATCAGCTATCTTTTCTACACCAACGTGCGTTCAATTAGGAATACCAATACCCGATTGTCCGGGGGGAATGTATCCCCTCAGAGACGCACATCATTCCCCTCACCAGGGGGCTGATATACCCCCCTTCCCTATCCCAAACTATATCGATCCTCGCTATGCGGGAAGTTTCATGAACCCTTACGGGCACGGATATCTGCCTCTTCCGAATCCGTACGGATTTTACGATTTGGAGCCGAGTTTCATCCGAAGACGTAACGAAAGAGAACGAGAACGCGTTCGGAATGTAAATGAAGGCTATGCTCGGTTACGGGAACATTTACCGTCTGAGAACACAGAGAAAAGAATGAGTAAAGTCGAAACGTTAAGACTTGCCATCAAATATATCAAGGAACTTCAGGAGGTGTTAAACAATAGCGACCATGGGAAGGAGAACCACCCGTCCCGTGAAGGGGATATGGACGATAAAGAAAGCGGTTACCAAAGTAATGATGGAGAAAAATAGAAAAGACAGGGTAATTATTCCAAGACGTACTTCGAGACGATTTTATTATATTGAAATAATTTGTTTGACTGTTTACTTGTGGCGAACAGTTGAGCTTAAACAGTTTGACATATAGGTACAGTATTACTTGCCTGCTCAGTGGGCTCACTTTTATGTTGACATGCGTAATCTACCGGTACAGGAGGACAGTAGTGTCTGTGGATTATTCAGGAGTCATTCTCACTTATTTTTCTGAGAGTCTTAACTGTAACGTTACCTCCTGTAACGTAATCGAACTTGGTCTGTTTTTAGTTTTTAAAACTACGCTACAACTACTGACCTCCTTATACCAGTGAGGTGTTAGCACCTTCCTGCTTATACTGTAAGCCTACTGCATTACAAGGCATCGAACATTGACAGCCGTGCAGGTGACCTCGATTTGTTTATATTCCAGGTCGTTGCGAGGTGTTTACAATAAGCTACGTCATACTTAATAGTTTCAGTACTTGTCCTATTTGCAATTTTTTATCAAACAAGAAAATACGTTTCCGTCACAGGAGGTTGAAGTGATTAATGCTATATGTTTCACTTTCTTAACCTTTGCCACCGGATTATCAAAATGAAAACTCTGATTTAATTCATTTCTATTAAGTACCATAAATGTGACGGATATATTTGTTACTTTTAATGACGTTCCTGCGAACAAAACTATATAAATGGTTGGGAGCTTTGAATTATTCATAAAGTTGGCATTGATTTGATACCTTTACTAAAATTTCAGTTAATTAGAAAATTATAACTTACAGATATGGAACTATTACAAAATATATTTACAATAGATACCGAGTGCTTACAAAGCTTAGAAGTTCATTGGTGGCTATTGTAAACATGATAAAACAAATTTTGATTTTGGTAGAAAGTGCAACATTAGCAGGCCAGTAACCAGGGAGGCGCACACCCTTGAGAAAATAAATTATTATTGTCTTTATGCAGTTTAGTATATCTCGCCCCCTTACAAAATAGGTCATCCTCTGATACCTATATGGTCCGCTTTATGTCTGGCTACTTGCTCGGAAATTAGACAATAACTTTAAGAAAATCAGGCTGATTTATTTGCACCTCTCTGAAAAGTTAGTACCGAAAACTTAAAGCAAAAATGTATTGACAGCTTCAAAGATTTATTAAATGTTTACAACATTCTTTATAAGGTCGAACAAAATTTTTCTTGATGTTAAGGAATTTTTGTTATAAAAAAGGTTAATTGGATGACTCTTGTGTGTAACAATGAGCATTATTTGAAAATTGATTTTAGCCCAAAATTAACTTTTTCGAAGAAAATTTTTTATGACATTTGCTTGAAATTTTTTTATCGAAGGATAACTGTAGTTAATCTAATCGTAACTTCCCATTAGTTCAATTCGAACGGAAAAGAGGCCCTCTCCATTAGACAACCTGGTTACGGGTATGTTAGGCAAAGTACAACAAGAGTGCATCTTTTCCCCATAACATTTTTTCATAAGTTGTCATCTTTGTACGTCTTCTCTTCAGGCCCCGCAGCGAGATGAGGCACCGAAAGGGGCGGAATGGCTTCCAGGGGGAGATATTTTTTCAGGGGGTGAAATGTGTAAAAAAACTGTTAAGACAATGGTGGCTTAAAGTTTTGAAGGGGGTGAAAAGTTCTTCTAGGGGTTTCACCCCCCCCCTTGGCTATGGATGTTTTTCCATTTATTGGCGATATGGAATGGTTGTGTGGTGGGACATCATGTTTGATAAATTGGAGGCAAATATAAAAGGTTATGTCAAATACTTACTTAAACCTTAGTTAATTTAACCAGGATCCTGGTCACGAATTTCCAACAGTTATGGATAAACTCACAAGGAAATCGTGAACACTTTCCTGGTTAAAATAACGACTATAGTGAAATATCCTGGTAAAAATTGCTGGTTAAATTTAATCAGGTTTGTTGGTTATTGTAACCAGAATGGTTGCATAGTCCGTGACCACGATGCTGGTTAAATTTTAGTAGTGCGTTTTCAGAGTATAGTTCAACTAATTAAATTTTTTAAAGAAGAGTTGGGGGGCTGAATTTGATCTTCAACTGAAGGTTCTTCTTGCGAAGTATGAAAATGACTCAGTCTTGTTCTTTACTATTCTACCAAAAAGTGACGGTCTGTCAAATTCTTTCAGAGTGTGTCTGTTCGTGATCCTGAAATTATTTGTCGGAATTAAGATGCCTTTCGGGATTCTATTCATATATGCTCTTGCAAAGACAGTTTTTGAGCTCATTCAATGGATCCATGTTTTCAGTACGCCCTTAATACTTTACCAAACAGAATGTCGAAAACCAAAAGACTTAGGTTTCATGAAAATGACACAGTAGAAATAATTACGCTTAAAAAAGAGTTACAGAACCTTGTGTTTTCCGTAAACAGGTAAAATAATATATATAATTACTTGTATATGCTTGATAAAGCATTAACAAGAAGGATAAAATTTCAACCCAAACAGGATCGGAGGGGCCGACCCAAGTCATCATTTATCATTTATCATTTGCAGTTATGAGATTTGGACAAAAATGATCCAGTCTGGATTTATTTTCTTATCATACACTGTTAAAAATGTCTCTGAATTGTTCTAGAATTACAGAACAAAAATAAAGAAATACAAAGAGAATACGGAAAAAGTGCTGTCAATTTTTTTAAACTAATTGACATCACTTTTGCTGTAATATTATTTTATGTATCTCTTTATTTTTTGCTCTGTAATTCCACAGAAATTTTTAACAGTGTAATCTGTTCAAATAAATGATCCTGTGTGGAACCTCTATGATCCGGGCTTTTTTAGAGTGAGTAATTTCCAATGTTCAATTTATTCTTTTCTAATTACCTGCCATTTTAAGCTTATTTGTCAAAAGGCTACAAACATAGTGATAATTTGCACGTGATTGCCCGAAATAGAAGTCACAACAATATGGCATAGCATACCTTGTGCTAAATCATAAAAGGTTCTTTTCAATCACGTGATAGGTTCTTTTATATCACGTGACATTACCCACTGACTTGCATACTTCATGGACATGGTTCACTGATTTATCTTTATTAATTTACATTTAACACTTTTGCTCTGAAATATTACGAGAGATGCTTCTAAGCAAAATAAGAGGAGTTTTGAAAAATGTGTCATATGCTTCAAAATAAGTATGGGACGACTGCTATGTTTTTTACGTCTCTACGATCGATCACTCTGCTGTAACTACATACCGTGTTACATAATACCATCCTAAACATCGTGATGCAAAGGTAGATACTGTTTTGCGATATATCGAATTAAGCTACCAAATCATTTCATTCATCAGCTGCAATATTTTCAGTTTAATTTTTATTTTGTACTTATATCGTGACATCGTTGCTACCGTAAATCGTTCATCGTGATTGCCTACTGTTGCTATACCGTCAAATCGTTTTATAGTCATGCACAGTTTTTGTCCACGGTTGGTAACCTTTCAATTTTGTCTCATAGAAGTGTATAGACATAACAAGTAAAAATATAATGATAATATATTTCATAATATTTTGTTGATATTTCGAAATTATCCATTTGTCCATTTTATATTTAAGAAATGATTTTGCTTGTCTTTCATAAGTCAGTTTATTGCAATTTATAAAGTAACACTTTACAACAAAATTTCGTTAGCCTATCATATAATGAACAACTTTCTGTATTTTAATGTGGCCATAAACACCAAATGCAGTGTTTCGCAATTGGACATTTTAGTGAACACTTCTCTGCTTCCACTTTGAAGACATGTTTAAATGCTAAAGATGTCGTCAAATTCCTAAACGTATCTGCGTTAAAATACGTCTTGCTGCTAAACATATGTAATATGTAATTGACCAGTATGTTTACGGTGTCAGCATGTTTGCAAATGGGAGCAAAATGTATTTAAATTTCTAAAACATTGTATTTTAGGTAAATTTTTTACCACAAACACAGTACGGTACATATTACAAATAATCAATAATATCCGGTAGTAGAAACAATCCCTCGAAGAGGTTGTAGTAATTTACTGCATCCAAAGGACAAGTTATACCGCAGGTCCCCATTTAACCCCTGGGTAAAGGAAAGCAATTTAAAAAGCCTTTAACGAAGACAAAACAGGGAGGAATAGTACCGCACGTCCATACAATTCAAGCCTAACGCTTTAGCTATACTTAGCCTAACCACAATACTATCATTATCTGTGAGGAGCTACTGCGAGATCCCGATTTTGTAAACAGGTTACACTCCTTTACCAAAAGTCTTACCTAGCTGGTTACCCTGTTTTGTAAAACAATTGATTATTAAAAATTATCTAGATTAGAAAAACATTTGTAGGCCTACACACTTTCAGGAAAATAATTTTTGGGTGTGCTTGATATACCAAACGACCACAATCTTATACAAACATTTTTCCATAAAAGGATCATTACAGATCATATGCGAATAACACTCCTGCAATACACTGATTTATTTACTTTGACACCATTTCTACGCTCTATACAACTTGACCGAATTGCCATTCACAATGTACCACCTACTAGCCACAATGAACATGAATTTCTTTAATTTTCCATTACTTTCTCATTACGGCAAAATGTTAACATTCTACGCCACTGTTCTTCATGTAAGCTCCTTTTGTTTCGATCTCGGCACAAAGGAATTGTGCAAGTATTTGTCTTAGGAAAATGTTCCACACGTGCGTTTGGCGGATTCGATTTTTGGGAATGTAGGCTAATCTCTTCATCGGACGGCCCACGTTTTGGACGTGGAAGCACAAACATATTCAACTATGGTCTAAGCATTTTGGACTGGAATAAAATTTTGAAAAAATAGAAAAGCGTTATTAAAAATCTTAGAATGTTTTGACCTGAGGAGTAAAAAAATGTGAAGACACTACGGATTTCTGCCCCGATGAAACTTCAAACAATATAGGTTGAAAGAGTGTTTCGGTTTCATGGAGCTTGTTGTTATTTGTAAGGTCTACTAGATTTTCAATCGGCTTGATAAAAGATTGATATTGGAGAAGGACGGGTATCAAATTAATATTAACTCATATTTCCGCCCTTTGATGAAATGATCAAACTAAAAATTTAGTGCGATACGGTTCAATAGTAGTGGTATGTTGAGAAGAAACAAAATGGCATAACCCCCTCCCCCACCAGGAGATTATTCCCCTCCCCCACAAAATTAAAGTGGATGACTTATCGTATAAAGGCGAGCACCGTAAATGCAAAATAACTATAGGCGTGTAGACCCACCCTCAACCTTAAATAAATGGGTCACCATCTAAAAGTTATTGTTCGATGTTATTTCATCTCTGTGTGATGACATAAAGTAAAGTATATTTATTTGAAACTCATAAAATTTAACTTTTAAGGAGATTTCGGAAGTCATAAGAGGGTTATTTGCATCCATTACCATTGATTGTGGCGCCAAAGCAAGTGGTCACAACAGACGCTCTTAGAGCGCTTGTTTCTTTCTATACACACGAGCTCTTACACATTCACGCAGTCATTACTGGAAACTTAACACACACATAGTATACTTATGTGTACTTTTTTAGATCTCTGAAGTAAAACTCTCCCTTGCTATCTCATAACTGCTAATTTTGAAATGATAAGTTTACCCCTCCCACACCCACCCTGTCAAATGCTACGCGTCCTCAATGTGCAATCTTCGTTTCATCCCCCTTCCCCTAAGTATAAGTTGTGAATCATGATGTAAACAAAGAAGTATTCACAGTGTATTTCACTAGTTGTTACCCCCCGAAGCAGGATTATTCCCCTTTTTGTATCCAATCGCTCCAAAACTGCTTACTTTTGCAATGGAATTTCAAACCATTAGGCCTACCACAAAGCGGGAGGGAAATCTTCCACACGCACCCTCCCTGGAGCTCAGCGCCCTCGATATAAGAGCTCCCCTCTCATGCAACCCCACCCCCTAGTAATGAGTCTTCGATCCATCACTGGTACCATTCCTCATACTGCAATTCACAACAATTCACATTCTGTTACGATTACAACGATAAGTTTAAACTAATATAATATGAAATTGTCTAGATTTGTAATTAAACAACGTTATGTAGCAAGACAAAAGTGTTATCCCACTACTTTAACATCTTCGTCGTCTTCCTCCTTTCTTCCCAAAAGGGAAATAATATTTCCTTAAACCAAAATCCTCCGTCCTATTATTTAGATAAAAAGAGAAATATACGCATTATTGTTTCGACAAATTCATACCATTACAATTTATAATTATCCCTTGTTCCTGGTTGGTCCAAACCACAAACCTCAGTTGCCTTGGGCCAAAGGAGAGGAATAAGTGTCTTCATCCGGTTGTTGTCGTATCGTTCGATCGATACCGTGCGGTTACCGATGAGATACTCTCATTGAAATCGATCGATTTTTCATTACGAATCGTCACAGTATACAATAGTTTCAACCTCAGGATATTAGTATTGTAGCCGAGCCTCCCTCTCGCTTGATACTGTTACAGCAAACGATTTTGTAGAGATAATTAGAAAGAATGTCGTCCATCAAGTAAGGATTTACCTGTAATCCACTGTAGAACTTGAAAATGTGACGGATTGTCAGTTTGGAGTTTGGAACTGATTAACATATGACGATTGGAATTTCAAACAACCTGGTTGAACGCTGTTGAATTAACTAAAGTCGCAGATTAGCAAACCATTTCCTGGTCAAAATTCACACTTTCTTGGATAAATGAATAAGTAATTTGAGATCCTGGTAAACAAGTAACATTTCCTTGTAAAGTTCAACCAGACATTTTGGGTACTTTAACCTGTTAACCAGATAATGGTTGACTCATCTGTGACTAAGATCCTGTTTAAATTTACACTCTAAAATAGTGTTTAGGAATTACAGCAAGAACTTGTCCAAATACTTTTTGCCCCCACTTTCTAAACACATTTAAATGCTAAACACTCATGTCTAATTTTTTAACTCTATGTGATAAGTGATAAAACTAGTTTAGTTGCTAAACACACAGTGTTAAATTGTTAAGCCCATTCTTTACATTGTGATCAGTGTTTTGTTGTGGAGCGATCGTTACGGTTATAGCCCACGAGGCCGAAGTTCCACGAGACCGAAGGTCCGCTAGACCGAAAATGAAATGTGTCACGAGACCAGTAACGTCAATCTTTACTCGAATGTGGGGTGGGGAGGGGGGGGGAGGGCATGGTCACTTCTGTCAAAAATTTACTGTGTAAAAATCTTAAGTCAATGGGTGTATTTCCAAAATGTGGAGGGACGTGTCCCCCGCCCCCCCCCCCCTCTCCCCGGATTGACGCCCATGCACGAGATCGAAGCCCGAAATTAAAAATCTGCTCGCGAGACCTAAACGTTTAATACCAGAAGGATGGTATTGCAAGGGCAACGCATTTTGCAAAAGGTAAATAGCAGAGTGCCAGCATTAACTTTACGCGGAACGTAGCAGTACGGCGATATCAGATACTTGACTAATGACATTTTCTTAAGTTGTCGGTCTCCCGAACCTTTTCTCATTTTTGGCCTCGCGGACCTTTTCTCATTTTCGGTCTCGCGGACCTTCGGTTTCGTGGGATGCTCCCGTAGCTCCAAAGTAGGCGAAAAACTGAGAGTTCAAAAATTGTTGCTTTCAGAAGGTTTATTCGATGATTATCTCCATTCCAAACAGATGATTAAAAATTGTGTAAAGGCCGGCCACAAAATGAATTAACTAATTTCAGGGTAGTGACTAACGTTTCATGTTTCTTCTTAAAAGGCTGCAGCAAGAGTCACGAAGCTTGCGGCTTGGACCTTCCAAGTCTCGTGTTCTTCTTGGCTCTATGATAATCCTAAAAGAGGGATTGCAGTCCCCTGATTGGTCAAGAGTTGAGACGCACTAAAGACATAAATATTAATTGATAAGGTGATATCATTTGGCCAATCAGGAGGCTCTAAAAAGTGGAATTGACCGCGCCCATAAAGTTGAGCTGGGAGTGGCCATCGGCGTGATTTTGGACTCAAGAGTGCACGTACACCAAACACATGACAGGAAATTGACTTCCAGGTGCAAGACGTGTAACAATTAAGTTGAGACAAACAAGACTGCGTAGCGTAATCGGTGACCTACTTAGAAACAGATAGTATGTACTAAATACTATCTGACATCAGGACGATTTTAGAATGGATTAGATTCGTTTGTCACCCTCTGCTTTATACTGCCATTTTCACCTCCCAACGTAGGGCGTATTATAGGTGTACGGGAAGACATTCTAAGGGGCAGAAAATGTTTGCACTGAACTTTTCCCCAAATGAGATGCAATCGGGATTTTGTCTTTAAAAATGACATTTTGAGCCCTGAAATCGACAATTTTGTTTGCTGGCAGGTAGGCCGCCGCCCAAGACCTGGACCTTATACTCTTAGGGGGTTTTTCACGAGCATAATCTATTATCCAATTGTTTCTTCCAGGCATAACTTGCACCAATCAAATTTCAACTTATTTCACATACAATTAAATGGAAATATTATGTTTACATATCATCATTATCCGTTCCATACTTTCTGCCAAAAGAGTCAACAGCTTCTCAAAAGTGGGTGGGGCATAACCTTAACCAGAACCATTTTAAACGTGTCCTGGAAGTAAGGGATCCAGGGCTCACTTTCATTTCCTGGAAAAAAATTGGAGGCCAGATAACCTGTAGTATAATCTGAGACATTTTCCCACGACTTTAATCGATTAAATGACTGTTTCCACCATTTTAGAGTTTGATTTAATTGAAACATCTATATTGCAAGCTACGGAATCAAGCATGTTCTTACTATTTTTGTTCGAGTTCTGGAAAAAAGTAAGGGACAACCCTCTCCACTTTTCAAAGTGGAAGACATGTCTCCCGGCCCCTTGTTAAAGCCCATGCCTCTCTATAAACATCCTGTTCCAATTTGAACCGAAACTGATGAACCGGGCACCGACCCGAAATGTGGTCAGGTATTTGACTAGATTTGGTTTAATAATAACCGGAAATGATTTTTTGGACCTAATCTAGTCAAATCTTGACCAAATTCCAGTTCAGTGCCCTGTTGATTAGAAATTTGAATTGATTTAGACCACCGTGCTAGTTTCCGATGTCTTCCAATGCCTAAGCCTGTAAAGCTGTAATAAATTTATTCAAAATAGACATCATGTATGGAGCTGTACTTGTCATTTGTCATAACGTTTGCTTTCAAATGTTTTTTTATTCACTCTAAAATTTTCCTGGTTACATTTGAACCAAATCTGATCAACCAGGCTCCGACCCGAAAGCAGTTATTCGACTAGATTTGGTTACAGTGACCAGGATATGTTCATATTTGAACCGAATCTGGTCAACCTGGCACCAACAAGAAATCTGTTCAATTACTGAATTCTGTTAAACCATGGAGCTGGAAGACAGCTCCTTGGTTAAACGGCCCGAACTGGTTATTTTTAACCAAGTTCTGTCAAATAAATGAATAAGTTTGGGTTTGATACCTTGTTGATCAGATCAATCTTAGAGTGCATGTGAAAAAAATCATGGCTTCTCTAATTGAGGCCTTCGTCATTTGATAATCAAAGTTATAAAACTTATAATTAAAGCAATAATTATGTTTTTTGATTTTTCATTTCATCGAGAGCAGCAGCACGGAAGAGCTAGAACCAAACGTTGAAGAGAAAATGCTCTTTATCCAGCCTCATGTCAGGCTACGAGGCTTTACATTTGTTGACATTTTGACAGTAAAACCATACAAAAAGTGATGGATCCCAGTTTTGTGATGCTATTTGCCGATTTCTTCAATATCTCACCTTTTAACTATAAGAATTAATTTCTACGCGTTTCCATTGTTTTAAAATTTTAAACTTAATTATTTCATATGTTGAAGAAAAACTTAATATTAGCATTCTGTGAAACTTGCTTTCAATTCCCACGTGCATTTCTTTGCAGTTTAAATTAATACCCAATTCAGTTCTGAACTTGATGGAAGTAGGAGTGGTATTACATCCACCCATTAATGGACGATGTTTTGTGTATCTCTCATTTTAGTTTGATTGTTTTGACCTTGTATTAGATAAGATTATGGGTTTATGTGAAAGTATGAAAACTTTGTAAACTTTTAATTCCTTTCCTTCAAGTACAATACAAAAGCACCTTGTTTCTGATAGATCGTGTCATGGGCGTGGATCATGGGGGACGGGGGGACTCGTCCCCCTCACTTTTTTGGAAGGGGGACATCTCCAAAAAGTCCCCCCACTTTTTTTCAAAATGATGAAAACTAAAACTGTGATGAATTGTATTATAACATAGATTACGAATTGACACTACATTTTTAAAGCTACATTGCGCCCAAATATGGCATCATTTGCCATAAAGACACCTTCTAATTTCCTTTTTTTCAAAGGGAAGGGGAACACCCCTCCCCCTTAGACTCCTCCCCCGGGACGGCGATTCGCAAATGGTGAAAAGTACCCCCCCCACACACACACACACACACACACACACACACACACCTTTGGAGATGAATCCACGCCACTGGATCGTGTGATGAGAATTTCAACAATAAACAATAAATATCTCTTTCAAAGTGAGTACCTAACATTCATACTCTACTTACTTTAAGTACTTTAAGGGTAGAGAGTGTTATATGTTAAACTGCAAATCAGAAGTTGAAAATGAAAAGTCATTGATCTAAAAACTTTCATCCTCAGAGTTTGTTTCTGTGCTGAAATGCGGGATATGAAATCGTCACAATGCGTGCTTCAAGTTGACTGTAGAAAGTATATTTACCTCAGGGTTGGTTTAGATAGAAAGTATTATGACTTAAAAGATTAGAATGTATTATAACTTAAAGATAAAAACTATTTTAACTTAAACTGACAATTATTATTCAACTTGAAAGTAAAATCTCATCGATCTGAAAACTGTCATCGCGCAGCTTTGTCTCTCTGTTGAAATGCCGTATATGACATCATCACCTTGCTTGCTTGAAGTCCACACGCCTAAGGTAGAAAGTATTAAAACACGAAGTCGACGTTAGGTAGAAAGTTCCCTAACTTCACGATAGAATGCATTATAACATGCAAGTAGAAACTACAAACTATCATAGAACTTAAAAATTAAAATTAATTCATTCGCAAACTGTCATCTTTACAGCTTGTTTCTGTGCTGAAACCAGAGATTAAAATTTATACGTTGAATTATTTAGCATTGATTTAAATATAATCTAACAGAGCTTTAGCTTTATCATTCAAACTAGTCCAGGTATTTGCTCTAGGCCCTCTAATTTAAGCTTCATTGTTGAAAATATGAACGTTTTTGTTTAATTAGTCACTTTACTGTGTTCGTCCCTTTCATTTGGAAGTGTGCCCACTTATATGATACCTCTCTTGGCTTAAACATATAGTTGGTTGGAAACTGGGACGTTAAACCTCATCTAACCTAACCTAAACATATGATCTGTCATGTCTTCCTTGAAATATATACAAATATGCTCAGCATATAAATCAATGGAGTAGGGAAAACAAGCCAGTGAGCCACAACTGGAAAAAGGCCGTGGCAGGCCCGACTTAAACCAATTGGTTAGAAACTGAGCCGTAAAACCTCATCTAACTAACGCCTTAAAATAAAACACAAAATTGCTATGTTTTCCTCTCTCTAAGTTTGGGATAGGAACTTAAGAGTTTGGCTGCGATCATGGGATTGGTGTATCACAGTAAAATTGAATGTTTTGACTATACATATCAGCATTTTTTTCAAACTTTCTCTACGAGAAAGGTATGAGTCATACGTTAGCTATTTTTCAAAGAAAGCAGCCTGTGTAATTGATTGATATATCCATGACGCTACTATTTTTTAATCTCTTTTCTGTTTTTTTTTCAGTCACTGTCTCTGATTTTTTTAACTCGTATTTTTTATTTTATTAACTTCATTTATTTCTTTTGACTACACATTTGATCTTATATAAGCCGGTCTTTTTGAAGAAGGAACTGAAACATATCAAACAATCCAATTTTTGTCGGAAAATGTGACTTTATTTATTTTAAAAATATGCAGCATTTAATTAAAGTGATTAGTAAAAAGACTAATAAAGGATACACTCTAAAGATAATAAGCAGCCGCCCCTATTGAAGCATCTGCTAACTCTCTCAAATCTCTTCTTATTTCACTAATTTCAAGTACATTTATGTTCCCAAACATAAACGTTGAAAATTGAAGGTAAAATAAGGAGTTTCTGCATGAATTTAACAATTCGGTAACAAAAAGTTTGTCACATGATTACAAAGAGCCATTCATGAAATAAGATGCCTGGGTACACTAATTCAGATTGGGGTAACTACATTTTCCCTTTAACCATAGATAATGGCTTCAGTGCTGTAACACTTACTTGATGTATTTCTATTAATACATGGTAAATGTTAACAATTTTGAACAATACTGCAGTGAAACTGATGTTGATATTAATTTCGATGGCCGGCGAACAGTCAGTTTCTGAATGATTAAAATACCTCGGATAATGTTGATGAGAAAAACGGCTTGTCCAGTCTATTATAAAGGCTGGGGTGTTGCAGAATTAAGTTAACATTTATGGTCATTTATATGGTGTATAAATTGTCTTTATCAAAAATAAACTTGTTTAAAACAATTCTTATTAATTAAATAAATTGCCGCAGCCAATATTATCTTGAGAATGACACTCTATTTATTACACCAAAAGGCTAAAAAAAATTGTCGCCTACACATTGTCTTATACTTACTTGCACTGTTAAAAATTTATGTAGACTTACAGAATAAAAATAAAGAAATATATAAAAAATACAGAAAAAGTGCTGTCAATTTGTTTCCGTATCCGCTTTATATTCCCTTATATTTAGTTCTGTAATTCTACAATATTTTACAGATATTGTTTGATAGTGCAGCCTGTCTCCTGATTGCCATGACCTTAGTTTTCCATAGTGTATCGCAATTTAACCACATATTTTTACCCCATCGTAAAATTAACATGTATTCTCTGCTTTGAAAACAGCACTGGGCAAAATATCTATACATTTAGCTCAAAAGTATTCTAAGGGGTGCTCTTATCAGTAAGGGGTCTTTAAATAAATTTAAAACATATGACACATGTATTTATTGATTCAAACAATCATGTTTAGATCATTCAGATGAATAATGGTAAAATGGCGTCTGCAAGTTTCTTCTTGATTTACATTCATCATACGTCACTGGTCTTTTAAATCTGACAATATAATCAGTCACATGTTGCCTCCAAGTTGCTTTCAAAGAACGAACACTAGGCTACTTTCGATCCTTTGCAATGAAGCAGACCAAACGAACCATTGGAATTCCGAATTTATAATAATAATACGATGTTATTCTTTCGCTTTAAGGGACATAAGAGCTTCAGATGAATACGACAAAAATTAGCACTCGTGGTCTTTGCATCACCCTTAAACGCAAACATTATCTTAAGCGTCCGTACAAGACAATTATGGAGTGAATACCCGGTCATGTAATTATTTCCTGTCATTGATTTAGTTTAATTAATCCGCTGTGGCGTTCCAAGTTCCGTGCTTGATCGTCCTTGGAGAAGAGCAGCCCGTCTCGTCTCCGTAGCAGTATCCTAAGGCCGCCGTCTAATGTTGCCATGTTTGAATTACGGGCAAGTTCAATTCGGACGACGAAATTGACGAGTGGACACATTCCGGATATTCCGTCGAAAGGAAAAGGAACTTTCAAGTTTTCTCCTTTGTTTCTGACCTTCGAATAAACTTCAGTATTCTTACAGGTGACAGAGAGGGATGTGATTTTTTCTTGTTAAAACGGAATCAGACGAGGGAAAAGAGATGCATTGGTAATATCAAAGGACAAGGCTGACTGAAAATGCAACACGTGAACCACTGTCAGCGCCTTAAGCCATCGATTTTCCTTTTGGCAGGATTCATTTTGCACTTTTTGCGCATTTCTCTCGCAAAATTAACGACAAAGATTAAATATTTGCTAATTTGTTGTCTATCAAAAGTGACTCTACAAAAAAAAAAAAAAAAAAATGGCGAAAACGAATGAAGTAGCTGAATGTTTTCTTTTTATGATTTTGTTTTCTTTTTTTTTAATCTCTTTTTAGCTAGGCAGGTTGAAACAGCGCATGCTCAGTTGCGTCTTTCACAACGACCCCTTTTTCTCATGCTCGGATTGTCTCGTTGCGGTTTGACCGTACATCGCATGGCCGTATTTGACGGTGTGCAGAGCACCAGCTCGTGGTAACCGCGACGGTGGCTCACACCAGGTCCTCGAACAAAATCATTAAATATAAATGCAACTCGTGCACGTATTTGAACGAATCTTTTTCAAGAAAACTAGAGAAAGAAAGATCTAAATGGAATCTTGACCATTCAGTTTGAAGAGTAGGATCTAGTTGCCAACGATATGTATATACAAGGAACAAAGGACGGGTAACATAAACATAAAGCATTCGTTTTTTTTTTCTTTTGCTTTCGTAAGATGACAAATGTCCAATTAGTTACACCAATACGGTCATGTATTTTGGTGGCCACGTGCGTTGTGCTATATTGTAGTTGCCGCTTTTATGGATAGTTAACTACCATTGTAAGCTTACTATGATTGTAACTTTTAGCCTAATTGTAACATGAGGTCAGGTTACACTGTAGATGTAATTTTAAAGTCATCTCCCTTCCACAGAATTGGGCCTTCAAACAGTTACTTTAAGATTCTAAGCAGAACAGGCTTCAGAGCCCACGCGGCGGACGTGTATTACTCATGTGTTCTACACTGACTGTATTCGTAGGTACATATTCACACCTGCTGTGAAGGTTAAGGAGCCCGCATGAGATTACAACTGAACGATGAGCTACTATATAAACTTAAATACAATCAGATACATCGTTTGGGGGTGCCAAGGATAATGCTATAGTGTTCCACTTATTTAAAGTAAAGTTCGTATTTTCTTCATGGGGGCAGGGTGGGGCTTGAGGCTGCAGCCTTTCGCCAATACACATTCGGGCAGAATAATTGCCGTTTTCGCGCAATATACATTCTATTTTTCGGACAAATTTATCATATGTTGCATGAAACGTGTGAGCAAAAGTGCTCAGCTCCTACTAATTCAAAGCAGTCCCGTTGGCTAAAGAATTTCTTTGTGGGAAGTTCAATCAAACTCACATACAATAAAGGAAAATGGGGGTAGACTGGGTGGCTCAGGGCTAGATGCAGCAGCCGAGGTAGGGATGTCATAATCATGAGGGGTTAACTCTCCGAGACAATTCCCACCGGACAGTTCCCACCCCCGGAACTATTCCCACTCATGAAATTGACTCCTCAGACGACTTCCCCCAGGGACCGTGGAAACTGCCGCGATAGGTACTGCAGCTGACTTACTATATTTTCAATCCCGAAATAAACAAAAATTAAAATTATAAAATTGTAATAATATCATGTTTTAAAAGAGTGACGTCACACCATCATACAGTGCTATAATTAAGTTATCATAAAAATTGACATAGCTTCCAAAAGGTGCTCTGGCTTAAGGGGTTTAGGCTACCCCACCCTCAAGAGGCAACCCAAAGAGTAGCTCCGCCCCTTCGAACCTCACTACAAGTTTGACACCGACCGGGCCAGAACATTCTATTGCAAATTTGTTCCGACGGCCCGCGTGGACACAAATTTTGCCTCTTTACTTTTGACAAAAAAAAAATACATTTTATTGATTAGTATTCTGTACAACAGACTTTAAATATCAATGGTACCATTAATCTATCATCTAGCTTGTCTATATCATTGTCATTAATAACATGTATTGCTTCATAAATTCATATATTTGTAACGTCAGCACCTCTCCCTTCGTTAAACTGTTCACCTAAATCAGTTTCACGAAAATATTTAATAAAGTTGAAACTGCTTTGCATTTCTGCTTCAACCAAAAGATTATGTATCTAATGAAATTACTTTCTGATGACTTAAGGTTGTAAATATCTGATCCAGTCTAAAACAGTTAACGACAATACCCCAACCCCAACCACACCCCCATGTGAAAACCAAAATTTGGTATATTAATTCGTTTCTTTTAAAGTAAAGGCCAAAACTCATTCTGCTGCTACTTGCTTAATGAATTTTCTACATTCTCTGTTTCATTTTCTCAGTTTACAGTTAGAGTTTGGGCATTTTTCCTTAAGTTTCAACTTTTATCTGTGTGATTTACGATTAACCGTACCAATAAAAACACGACAAGACGACGCACCTAAGTTAGTTTGCCACAAAATTGTGTTTCTAGTTAAAGAATAGTTAAAAGTGTTGACTAATTTGCAATCAATGAATACAAAGCCTTATTGCACACCGTACAGATGGTCATCCCAAGTGCAGAATGTGGTAGTGTAACCAGGTAACTATGGCCTGCATACTAATGGTTCAATTCAGGGGAGAAGCATGGATTTGGTTGCGTATATCGATGAAATAAACGAAATAGTTCTCTACTCTTGTCTCTTGTCTCTCCTTTTTAACATGGATGGTAGTGCTTCCATGTTCTAGGTAGTACTTTTTAATCTTTATTTAAAAGTTGTTTATCCAATTGAGAGATTGATATGTATAGATGACACCCGCTTTAATATCACACAAAAACCATATTTTTACACCATCAAAACTGCAGCTAGGGTTTTGAAGGGGGGGGCTGGGATCGGGGTTTGAGGTGGGGTAAGCGAGGCACAGGATTATTCTGGCGGAAACCTGGATGCGAATGCACGAAATAAATCAAATAGTAAATATTACGTTAAAGGATGGGATTGCTGGAAAAGAGGTAAACTACCTTGTACCGACCCCCACCCTTTACCCCGGCTGCAGGCCCAACCATTCTACCCATGTACATTCAAGACCATAGCTAGTAACGCTGAAATAGGAAGAAACCAACATTCCAAAGGGGGGAGTGACCAGATTTATTCATCATTTAACGTATAAATCGTTTTGTCATTGATTTGCAGGGTAATCTGCACTGAAGAAAGCCCTACCACCCCCCTCTGGCCAGTGGCGTAGTTACATTTTTATCATAGGGGCGCAAGGGGATCCATCATTTCATGGGGGCTGTAAATACGGATGGTGTACATTTTTCCACTCTTGTGTTTCCACACTAGTTAAGGCTACTGGCGCGCTCGCACTACATGTCTGTGTTCCCATAGTTCCGAATTCCTTCATTACTATAACAGGATGCAGTGTTGATTGGAAGAGTCCCATTGATGTGTAAGTGTGTGTAAATAGGAAATCATTCCTATACTATTAGTAACAGTGCAAGTGGCAAAACGTTGCTTGATAACTTTTCCCCAAACTAAGAATGCATGTCTAATTGGCCTCACTAAATGGTCGACAATAACTTTCCTAGTTTCCTAGTTTCCTAGTGTAAAGTTCAGTTGACTGACCAACATCTTCCACGTAAATACATTTAACGGCTCCTAATATTTACAACGGCTTGAGGCTATGGGGTTAGTAACATGATACACCCCACTTAAACTATAAAATGATGGGGTATAGTAACAGATTTCTTTTTATTTTTAGCACAGTCAATACAGTGTGGAAATGAAATATTAAATTAAAATCAGTGCTTAGCAGTATTAACTGCATGGACGTATGCGGCCTTCAAAAAACCAAAGAGAGACCACTATCAGCGAACAACAGCTAAAAGTACAAAACTCATTGACACTCTTGGAGCTTAAACATTTAAAAGCGGAAAGATAAATGTTCACTCAAAGTGAGGGGTTTTGCCTTACAAAGTTGGGACTCGAATCGTATCCGCCGATTATATTCTTGTCCGGTAACTCTACCCCTTACGCACCCCTTGGGTTCCGATTCCTAGTTCGGTAACCGTCCATCAGCATCTAAATACACTGTCCTGTCACCTGTTGGGTGTGCTTTGTTGTTAGAACATATCCTCCTACCAAGGAAGTACTACTTCGGAAGTAGTACTCCCATTCTCCTACCCCCTCCCCCTCTTTCTGACTCTCTCTAAATGTTGAGCCTTGTTCAGTGGCGGATACAAGGGGGCGCGAGGAGCGCGTGCCCCCCGATTGGCGCCTAACAAATAAAAAAGAAAAAAAAATCGAGATTTCTAGTGCATGAACATTCTTGGGGGATTGAAAATGAAAATGATACAACACTTCGCATCTAATCTCCTTTTAAGAGCCAAACTTAGGCATGTCGATCGAGAAAGCATGAAAGTCAATGGATAACACATTGCAGTAGGTATGATACCGCCAGTACTGCAGGTAAAGGCTAGCATATATAGCCTGTGCCCAAGGTATCTTTCGTAATAGCTAGAAATTAACTGAGCTTGTGTAAACCGTATAGTATAGCGTACTGTGCATCAGGTTAGTACAGAGGTGAAGCTCTCGAAACACTCGTACACCGTGACATTCAGGCCCGTAGCCAGACGGGGCACTACTGTGCCCCCTCCCTTTGGAAGATTGATCGCACCAGGGAGTCCTAACACCTCCCTGATCGCACAAACAGCAGCGCCGGAACGAAGTGTAGATGCACATGCCCCAAGCTATTGCTCGCCGAACAGAATTGATAATGATCCCTTACGTAACAAAATGTCTGTAGGGAGTGACGTAAGGTTATATACGAACGAATGATGGACGCATTTTAGTTGTTTTCCTGTCACAAATCTTTCGGTAACTGCTTTTCCATACTTCTTCAACATCACTTTAAATGTATTGGCTTTATTCCACCGTTTTTTTCAGTGCAGATGTGATGACGAAGGAATACAGATTGCATACATACATTGCATATATGCAAAGAAGATTTATTCGTTCTTCAATCTCTTCCTTTAAATGGCCATGGTAGCAGACATTGTTTGTTACAAAACTGAAAATATGTCAGTGCTGACCTGCACGTAATTTTTACAATGGTCAATGATTTCTAGTGCAGACTTTCGGCGCGATTCGCAAACAAAATTATCAGAACAATAACTCATATGAACTACTCTGGCCCCCAAAACTCCTATCACGGGCATCAAGAGGTTTTCATGTCACACTTTAATACTTTGGGTAACAATAGTAGGGCGGTGCTATGATTTGAAGCATTACTTGCTATACAAACTTATTCGAACACATTTTTACCGTCAATGGTTACTGTACATTTATTTAAACACATTTGCAAAGAATAAACATTTTGTATCAATGCTTATTAGTCCTATCCCCTTTGGTTATACCTACTTCATTCTCTCTCATTCTTTTACAAGCTGTTTGCGCTGATTTTCGTTCAAGTTTGTAAGGGTTCGATAATTGTGAAGAGCATGGTATGCTCTAAATGTCATTTTGAGATCATCTGGAGAGCTCCATGCAAGTATCACCTTATTGTAAACTAAACCCCTGGATCCCACCAGGAGCCATATAAGGGGAACCCTGGAGCCCACCCGTTACGGGTTTTGCGCTTTGCTCTCCCCGTGGAAGCTAGGGGTGCACATTTTGGCCCCCACTCATAAAGATGTTCCGCCACCGCTGCCCTAGGTGACCATTCAGGTGTACCCATTGAAAAGTCCTGAATACGCCACTGATCTTTTTATCTTCCTCTCTCTCTCCTCGTCTCTCGATTTCACCCAGCCGTATAAGTAGGCTAGGTCGTTACAGAATACTCTACCAGTAGAAATGATAGATTAATTTTCCTTTTGAAATCCTTGTCACTTTTCACTGTTTATTCGGATCTTGAAAATGACACGATACCCGGGAACAAAGACACCCTAACTTCGACGTTTTCCCGTTTTTAATATCCTTCCCCGTCTCCATGGAGACTCGCCTCGTGGTAGAATATGAAATTAAAAAAGAATAATTTTCGGCTCAAATCGCCCCTATGTATTTATTCATCTGCCGCCACACTTAATCCCATACATCAAAATTAATATAAACAATGCTACCGGAAGCAGAAGTTGATTATTCTCAATGACAAGGAAAGATTTAAACCAATTAGGTAACACGGCAGCCACAAGACAAACTCGGCCGAAACATCAATAGGTCTTCCTCCCGCGTCCACTGGTTGAGTTATTAGCTGAATTGCCAAGACCTCGCGCCGTAGTTCACTTACATGCTACTCCGGTCTAAACCCGAACTCGACTTCCGGTATCTTACCAGGGGAGGTGAGGTAGCCTATACCAGCTCTCTCCCCGTCAGAGGAAAGATACACCGAACCGAATCGCTGCTTCAGACTCCCTCTGTAGATACATATCTATTGAATTTGTGAGTTCTTTTGGGTAAAAAGTAAACTTGTTGATAAGCAAGCCTCCAGCACGTGTTCACTATTCTCCTCGCCGTCGCTCCCCGCGGACGCTCTCTGTTTGTCCTGCATTCAAAAACACGCGCGCTACTAAATGAAAACCGTTGGCTGCACACGTGTGCTGAACTGGTCCGGAGCAAAAGTGCGCGGAGGTCTTCGTGAAATTCCGCTTGGTGTAGCGGGCCGCTGTGAAATTGAAATCCCTCAGAGAGAAAAGAAAACAGCTCCGTCGCTCTTATAGAAGCAAGAAAAAAATCAGGCATTTCACTTGAGTTATTTATTCGAATATTAAGAAAGAGATTAAACTATGAAAGAAGAATGTGATAAATAAAGAATTGGTTAAGTAAGACGGACTGGTACATTGCACGGGGAGTATTTCATGAACTTGTTAAAATTTGGCCTTAAGTTGAGAAGACCCACGTGTACGAGTAGTAAGGTGCAGTTTGATTCGAAGAAACTTCCCTGGCCTTATTAGATGACATACAATTATTTTTCGACTTTGCAAATATATGTGCTGATCTTAATTAATTTTGGTAAATGGTTGACAGTTTGGTCAGGTTGCTGTTTGGTGGAAATGTTTTGATTGTGAAACTTTATTGTATTGATATATAACAAAGGCTATTAATCTGGAAATTAGTGTATTATTACAATCAGTTCTCCTTTCAATAACGAACATTAAAATATCAAAACATTTTCTAAATATTTACTTTTTTTATATATTTTTTTAAAAGAATATATGAATTTATACCTGTGTACTGAAACATGAGGTAAAATATTGGAGTATTCAGTAAAATGTTTTTTTTTTTTTTTTTTTTTTTACTTTTCCCCAAAACGTATGGTTTTGCAGTTACACCAATATTATTGAGCTCTTCACTATGGTCGCTGAGAAAAAAGAAAATGACAAACATTTCAAAACAAAAACAAAAATTTTGAAATGAGACCAGATAATTAACTCATTTAATTATCGCATGCATGTCTTTAAAAGTTTACGCTCTAAATATCTCATCCATTTAATCCTTTCAAAAATTCATTATTTTACGAGTTTTTGAAGCTCATTTTGTATTAACAAAAATTCATGAATAAAAAGTTCCATACTTTTGACTTTTGTGAGTTAACTGACAACACTCTTTCTTGTAGCGAAGAAGTGGTGAGGAGGCTGTTGTTTGGGCAATTCTGTTAATCCTGTTTTTAATTACTACAGACCTATGTATTTTTTGCTCGCCTTGGAACTGAATTGTTCCACAGAGGACTGGAAAGAATTTGGGTAAAAGTGGCCAACAGATGAAAATCCATACAAACATATGCTCCCTTACAGAAAGAAGACTTAAGTGGTTTGCGCGAAAGTGGTCATAAGATGACTATTTATAAAGAATAAAGCAAAAGACAGGGATTTTCGAGATCCCTTCCATCCACAGATGAGTAAACAGAGCTTTGTGAAAGCCGCCTGGAGAAGATGAATCTTAACAAGCTCCTAAAAATGAATTAGTCATACAACGTTAGTTTGCCCCATGAGACATCATTTTATATTTCAAAATTAGTTTGTTTTATATGACCAATTATAACGTTGTTTGACTAAATTGTTAGTGGTAATCGAAGTTTGTAAGTCATATGTGACATGCATATTGTAGTCAAAATTAATTGATTTTATACACTCTAAAAATGTCCTAGTCAAATTTGAATAGAATCTAATCAATAGGGAACGAACCGGAATCTTGTCAAATCTTTGACTAGATTCGGCTCATAAATGAATCGATTAGTTTCATTTTTGAACCATTTCTAGTCAATTTTGAAACAAATCTTGTCAAAAATTTGACAAGATTCCGGTTTGTGCCCCAGTTGACTAGATGTTTTTAGAATGTTTGACTAGTTAACGTTTCTTTGACCTTTGACATAGTTATAAACAACGCTAACTAGTCACATGAGACATTATGTAGTTTGTTGTCAAATTAAATTGGTTTCAAATGACTAGATAACATTACTTTGGATAGTTTATTAGTCAAAAAGCAACGTCAATCAATTATAAGAAACATAATACACTCTAAAAACATCTATTCAATTGGGGCACGAACCGGAATCTTGTCAAATATTTGACAAGATTTGTTTCAAAATTGACAAGAAATGGTTAAAAAATGAAACTATTCGTTTCATTCATGAGCCGAATCTAGTCAAAGATTTGACAAGATTCCGGTTCGTGCCCCTATTGATTAGATTCTATTCAAATTTGACTAGGGAATTTTTAGAGTGTACCTCTTTCGGCAAAAAACAGTGTCTCATTAAATTAGTGGACTATGTTTTGAATTATTTATTATAAGAGACTCAAAGTATCCTCTAAAATTAATTATATTTTTGTTTTGTTCCTGAAACCGAGAACTTTGAAACTACTCTTAGAAAACCGTTTCAAACATTGAATGGTACCTCCGTAGTGTCGTCAAGGGTTCTGGTAAAAAGATGCTCTCCCCATCGTACAGTTGAATAACACTTCACTATACAAAAAGCCGAGGACACTTCACACATAAAAGTGTCACTCGCATGGATTTACAGATTTTCATTACATTTAATAAGCCTTAATTAATCTATATGCAATAGGTGTTTCATTACTCTTCTGTGTACAAATAGAAGTTTGCTATGTCATTTCGGCGAATTAGTATTTCCACGATCAGTCTCTCTATCCATTATTATAAATACTTCTCAGTCGTACGCAGACTCACTCAAGTTTTCGGTCCCATAGGCATAGGAAACTGTTCTCGACGGAGGGGGTGAACGATGTTTCGGCCCGCCGTCCTGAGGGAGGGGTTTAAGAAGGCTCCCTCCCCTTTTGAATTCTTTTGAATACTTGAGCGTCCTTAGACGCAATTTGGTGCAATATTTGCGAATACAAATACTGCATATTAAAGGTAAACATAAGTAGTTATTCTGTACACAAATATAATAATTAAGTAACAAAATATTGTCATATTGTTTAAAAGATCGAGTTATGTATGAATCGGGATACCGGGGCACTATACTTATTCATTTTGGGGTGCACTGTCTTTGCCCTCCAAAGAACATCTAATGGGGGGGGGGTGTATGCTTTGTGGAAGAGCCATTAGGTAGCTGTTATTATGGAGGGAGTAGATTTATCCCGACAAACCTAGTGAAGGATCATCAATATGCTTATTTCAGCTTGGAGGTTAGTTTGTTTTTCTACATACCGTCTACACAAAAGATGCAATGATTTACTAAACCGGAAGACGTAAATTAATGAAGTAAACTAACTTCGTAGCATAACGTCATTAGCTATCTGTGGCGTTCACCTAAGCCCCAGGTGTTCTCACTTGACCACCCTACCCACCTTACCCCCAACTCACCATTTTAATAAGTATGTTACATTCGTAGTGCAACAGGTATGTACAGAATCCATTACAACATACAATAAATATTTAAAACAGTAGCTAGATAAAACGATTGCAACAGGTTGTCAGAGAGGGGGCTCGTTGTTCAGGGTGGGGCTGATAGAGACTATTCCCTTAAGAGTTTGAGTATAGCTGTGGTTTACTGATGTAACAGTGGTGCGGTACAAGGGTTGTTTTACTACCGTGCCGCCACCCGTGTTATGACGTCACCTTGTCTCGATATGATATTATCAACAATTTGTTAACAAAGCGTGATGCGTGCCGACCGTATTGAATGGTTAGTAATTAAATGCGATTTCAGCAAGACGCCTTATTGGCTCGATTGTAATATTCAACACAGTGTAACCAAAACTATCTTCCCCCGAGCGTGACAGCTTTAACCGGCTTCCCTCTCATCAAGCTGATAATTAAATCACCAGCGAGTTCACTTAATTCAACGGACTCGTGTAACATTGCAAGTTGGCGTAGACCTTGTCAAATTTATTGAACCGTCGGCTTTTGCAAGTTTTAATTCAATCAAGAGGGGGAAACATGAATGGTTGAATAAGATACGCTTTTTTAGCCATTATTAACTTAATTATACAAATTATTATAATTGCATAATATTAAGAGCTTGAATTCATACACAGTGTCATTTAAGCTGTGAACGGAAAACGATCACAAAAGTTGTGACTTAAAAATTTTGGGAAAAACGAAAAGAAAATATTTAATTTACACTGAAATAGAATCTTGAATACACATAACAAATAACACTCAAGGAATACGCCCGTTCTCACATTTTACAAGTTTTGCTGTAAAATTAGAGTAACTTCCGAAATATCCGGTTTCCAATAAAGAACAGAAAAACACGTTTTACCGACATCAATTTTCAAGGAAGAAGTAATGTGTAAAAAATAAGATTTATTGTTATAAACTATATAGGTCGTACCGCTCATATACTCTAGTATACTAAACAATGTGCACCAAAAAGGAAAAGCATTAACTTTCAACATTCTCACAGCTGAGAGAAAAGACTGCTTATGTGGTCATATTGGGTCAGTTTTAATATTACATAACTTTAACCTGGAATCAGCTAGTGCTGGTTCCATGTCAGGCGTTACACCGTAACTCGAGATCGGGTCATTTGTTTGACTGCATTGATTTCAGACACGACTTGTCTACTCTGGTGATACCAAAAGAAAAACTTTCGTTTGTAAAGCAGTACAAGGTATTTACAAAAGAGGCCTTCACACCTTTATGCACATGATTTCAAGGGGCAATAGAAACGGAAGTGCGCCACCCCTAAGTTGGCAAGCTTGTGTTCACTTGAGTTCAAGCCGGTAACCTGTAGTATCTCCTTCAAAAGACGATTATCAAGCAGGTGATTACTTCACTACATGACAGCGATGGCGGCTATCGTTTTCATACTCGTCATGCATTACGTCAATTCCCTTTTAGGTCCAATTTATCTTAATTCATTAAGATAGTATTCACATGCTCTTGTATGAAGACAATATTAAATTAATAGTTTTGTCATTTTTTGCTTTGTTAAAGACATACCACATCAATACTTATCATTACAAACCTTTGTCGATAGAAGAAATTCCCTCAAATTAGCCCAGTACATGGAGGTTGGAAACTGTTCTCAGCTGGTGGGGAAGGGGTAAACGTTGTTTCGGACCACCGTCCTAAGGGAGGGGTCTAGGGGTCTCCCCCTGCCCTTTCGGAATTTTGTAATACTTGAGTGTCCTTACGATGCTATTTGGTGCGACATATGGTGCAAATTTTAAGGTTAATTACTGCAAAGTTTTGATATTTTTTACAGAGGAGACATACAAGGGGTTTTCGTTTATGAATTAAGTGGGGGGAAGCAAAAACATACTTCCGCCCCACCACTTTTTGACGGGGGTTAGCCCCAGACCCCTGCTTCCTACGCCTATGGCCCAGTTCATATACCCCTTGCCTGGTGGAGGATTTAGGAAATATTCGTCGGGGTTGTGCCAAGAGACAAACTGGACTGGGCCTCGGCCTCACAATGGATGGGTACGTTGTTACGAGGCGCTACTAAGTAGTTCAACACCAACTCGGATTCTGCTACGCAGTTTACCCAATGAAAACACTAGAGCTCCTATCTACTGACCCGGGAGGTGATCCTCCCTGTACTGACTACTAGAAACTTCGTCCGACTTCTAGAAATTTGCACAGATCTCGAGAATGATTACAAAAGGAACTGAACTGCTGAATAAGTCGTAATTCAAATTTTAGAGATGATTATATCTAGAATTTTCCTTCTCGAATTCTCTCTCCATGGATGCATTGTGTGAATTTGGGAAAATGCCAGAATTTCTCATGAACTAGGAAAATACTGGGACGCTTGACGGGCCATATAACATATATGTTGTACCCAAGAGATGCAGAGATAGAACATACAGAGAGATAACAATAAATACACACAGAAAGAGAGGGTGACTTCTTATGCTCAGGAAGACCTTGTAAAAGAACGTAGAAAGATTCTGCTCAACGGATAGTGCCTGGAAGGCATCCGATGACAAATACGTGGAAGGCTTCAAAAGACAAATACGTACAGGTTCGAACTCACACTGCTTGAGAGAAAAGAAGATCAGGGTTAGGGGTTAGGGGTTAGGGTTAGCCTTATTCCCAACGCAACGAAGTCAGACACTAAATCTAGAACATTGTGTCTGTACGGCGGCACTTAATACACTACCGTATCTACGAGATCCGCGAGAAGCGTAACGTCAAGTTACAACGGTATGAGTGGCATAGCCCAGCCAAGACTAGAGATAAGTACACAGAGTTACTATTGTAATCACAACCCAGCTTTAAATTAGATTTTGTTAAATTTAAGAAAGGGGTGAAAAATAATCTTTTTGAAAGTTATGTGTCTTTTTTCTGCATTCTTTTTCGCTGTTGCTGTTTTGTGCATCATTCCGAGCAGTAACAATGTAATCAGAATATTTGGCTTGAAAAGAGCCCTACATGGCAGGTAATCGCACTCTAAAACACATATTTATCACTACAGTTGTGCCTTTACCATGCAAGCGCGGGTGTCAGTATGGTGGAAAGGCGCATCCAGTTCGGATACATAATAATAATGACAATTATTTATTGTGTGCACAAATCCGCAAAAGAGCCCTCAGAACACATGCAAGGCTCGAAAAAAAAGACAAAATATGGAGCATTTGTTAACTATCCCACCCACCCAATCCGTCATTGAATTCTTGAAACTTCTTTCTCAGTTCAGCATTACTTTCCTCCTTCTCTTAAAGTGCAAAACAGTTTTCAAGTTTTTCAATAGCTTGATGTTTCATTGTATTGATAGTGTCTATTGCAATTACAGTATCGCGTTTGGAAATGCTCAGTGTCGATAAAGCACGCCCTCACTTTAATTCAAGCATAAAGTGTGACGTACCAATCTCTAAAGTGTTAAACTGGTTACCTTAACTGTAGGTTAACTTTATATAGAATAACTCTTTGATTTATCTTCAATATGCAATGTTTAGGTTCTGCAAAGTCATGAAAGAAAATTGTAAGGGAAATAAGAGGATATTTGTGACATTTAACTGGTGTTTCAAAATAAATTTGGGTGCCTACTTGTTCCCTCTTAGACATCTTTACTGTACAAAGGAGGTAGGCCTATGTTTTTACATCTAAAAGAGCCCCTCCTGCACTTACTGATGGCAACTGGCACGAAAAGCAGCCGTTAATATCATGATACCATGCATGAAGAACTCCCCAAATTTATTGGATTATTTTATATTTGTGGGTAACTTGTACTGCAGCCGACTGGCCGAGTTGATCTCATAGGCGTCAAGAGCAGGGGTAGGGGGACATATCTTCAATTTTGAAAGTGAGGGGTTATCATATTGCCCCGAATCGTTTATCCAGAACCCTAAATAGAAACGAAATAGTAGGCAAGTGTGTGATTCCAAAGCTTAAAATAGCTGATTTAATGTAAACAAAATCGAAAATGATAGAAACAGCCATGAAATGGATTAAAATTGTCTGAAAATCTCAGAATACACTATAACAGATCATCTAAAATCCAGTTTTGTTTTCTAGGGCTCTTAAGAGGGACGGTTTTTTCACGCTGCTGTGGATCCGCTAGAATAAGTTTTGGTTAATGTTATGCTTCCCACCCCACTATTGAGAAGCCAAGTTCAGGATCTTGGTTGATCGTCGACCTAGCAAACCCCCATGCATGTTTGCATTAAGGTGGTAGCAAGCAAAGCGATTAGGCTGAAATGGCAAGTTTTCTGTTTCTAAAAGGCCACATCCTTGACTGCATGTTCCCCTCGGTTTTGAGATTTAATGTTCTCCATGATCTAAAACTAGGTCAAATGCATTTTTTGTCAAAATCCATGATCTACCTTTCTTTGCTTCCTTTAATAATCTGTCATCAATGAACACAAAACAGTATTTGGACATAGTTTATTTCAAGTGCTCCATCTTCGCTTGTGTTTTTGTTTTATTTCTTTGTTTTTTTCTTCATTTGTGACTTTTTTGTTCCATGTGAAAATGTCTTTTTCATTGACTTTTATGTTCTCCTTGTCTTTTCCTTTTCTGCTTTTTACTGCTTCATGTAAACCTTACAAGCAGCCAGTGGCGAGTGGCTCGATCATCGCCTGGGTCCATGGCATTTTGAGTGGGTTCCTCATCCAAGATCAATTTACTGTTTTTTCAATCTGAACAGACATCCAGTTAGAAGAGTCCAAAATAGTCGAAATGATGGGTAAGTTGGTTTACTAACGGACGTGTAGAAAGGGAGATGTGAAAAACCACAGTCAAAGTGCTCATGGGCGTCGGCAGGTTGGGGCAAAGGGGGCACTTGCCCCCCGGAAAATCAAAAACTTGAAAAAAAACTTGAAGAAAAAATAACGAAACCTTCAAGACTAATTCTATCAAAAGTCGAAAATCTCGCACCATTTTGCATCTAGGCTCCTTGAAAAATGCAAAAGGTTTTCAGAGGGGAGGGGGACACCCCTCCCCCAGGCCAGCGACAATCCTACATTGATGTGACCCCTCCAAGTGGTTACTCTAGCTACCGGCCTGCTGGTCTGATCTGATCAATTAAAAGAAAAGAAAAGAAAAGAAAAGATTTTTTTCTGCGGACGCCCATGAAAGTGCTCAATACTTGGTGAAACATTTCGTTTTCAAAGATATATTGGAGCGTTGAGAGTATGATAGAGGGCGCATTTCATTTATAGTGGGTTTCAGATCAATCGTTTTCATAACTTACGCGACATTATAGCAAAAGGGTTCATTTCTGATTTTAATTGGTACAATACTTACCTAAGTCAAGACCGAAGGGTGTAAAAACAAACAGGTATCCCTCTGATGGGGTAGACAAAGGGCTTTAAACTAAAACTTTGACCAACCGAGTAGCCTCCCCACCATTTGTACTTTAAATCGTCGGTCTGCCATGCGTATGGTGCTCCGTTCTTGTTTTTTAATGTCTTGCAGTAATGAGTATATTTCGTGAATATTTAGAAGTAGAAAGTCCAGTTTTACAAAATTTTGCGTTAGGTAGTAAATTTATTTTCGTTTACGAAGATATTCTAATTGTCTTCTTGTAAGCTTGGAGGTATAACACTATGTACTAGAATTTCTTCAATTTAGAATCTTTTGAAGAAAATGAAAAAAAATTAATTGTGACAGTCTTATATGGCAGAATTTATCAAGCCAAATTACTTTAAATTATCCCCAAAAGTTGGCTTATACCCCCCTCTACTATTAGTAACTGTCAGATACCATCCCACCAAACAGCTTCATTAGTTGTTTCAGGGATATGTGGTTGCTCAAGGGCAATTCTCGATTACCCTGCAGTTTGTCTGTATTTCAAACAATTCATCTTCACGTAATTTGAGAAACTGACTTTCCCCTCCCCTCTGATGTGTAACCGTCATCTAGTCTGCATGTGTCACTGATCGATCAGTGTTATTCTTAAATTAAAGGAAAAGAGCATTCGCCCCATATCTCTTTGAAAACATCAGTTTAATCTTCAAAATTTCCTCTCATTTCCTTAAAAAATATCTTTCATTATAATCCAAACAAACATATTTCATTCTAAAAGAAAACTGAGGAGTTATACTGTATGAACTGAAAAATTCAGTAACAAAAATATCGTCACTAATTCAAATTGGGGTGATTGCGTTTTCCCTTTGTTTTACAATCAATTTTCTCCTCTATCACATCATGTTTTTATGACGTGAAATCATGAGAGGCTTGGGAAATTTACAAACTTTAAATCTCTTTCCCGAATATCTTATCCTATTTATTCCAAGGTCAAAACGACAGCTTAAAAATGAATAAAAACATAACTCATCATAGTGCGTGCTTTAGGTTCTTCAAGTTCACTTAGGTTGCCAATGTAGTAATTTACATGCTATTATCTTTAGGACGTCGACCACACGACGATTGAATGCAAATTTCACCAGAATACTTAGATTTACCCCCAAAAGCAGAGTTTTGCTCAAACCTTCCCGTCAAGGCACTCAGGCCCGTGCTTAATTTTTTTTTTAAAGAGGAGGGGTTTCGTTTAGAGGGACAGTAGTTTCTTTGCGGGGGAGGGGCGTGGATTCAGCATGAGGGTCCATCATTACAGCCAAGGCTGAGAAAACTTGGGCAATGCTTGAAACATGGGTGGGATATTGCCAGGATGCCCCTCCCCCTAACTCCACGTGGTCATGGACCTGGACAAAAAGCAACTTTAACATCAATTATTTAAACGAAATATATGTGGTAATAAAATAAACCCTCGTGATTTATCCCCCGCCTGTATGAGGGATTCTATTGCTTAAATATAAATTTTTTATATTTTTTAACTTGCTTTTATTGGCAAACAAAAATTTTGCAAGTTCGTGATGTCAACGGACACTTAGATGCTGATCCGCGTGTTCGTGCCGTTACCCTAGCCTAAACTAGATTTAAGATTAACTCTGTGTACGTATACTGCACGAAAAAAGACGAACACACTGCAATCCGTACACTGCTGTGATCATGCTATTGTGCGTTTTATCCAACTTCTGTAAGACCAAATCTTACTGGCTGTTTACTTTCAGGGTATACATTCTGACAGAGCGCCACCTTTAAGAAGCACTGTTCGACAATAGGGTGTGTATCATATGCTTTGTGCCTTTAAAATAACCTGTTTTGGTTTTCTTTCAAAGTTCTAAATTACATCGATGAGATTGTCTTGGTATAGAACTGTTGTAACTGTTGTAAACAGTACTTCTTAGACAAATAAATCACTTTCACTATGTTTGTGCTGGACTGGGGTGTAAGCAGTGCCGTGTTCCATACTATTGTTTTTCGAAACATCCTATTTCTTATTCTATTTTCTAAATATTTGGTTCCAGCGTTTCTTTTGTAAAGTTTTATCAGCTTAATGGCAACGTTCAGAAACACAGGTGGGCTTCGAGCAATTTTCCCTCGTAACAGCCAGAATCACCCCCACGCCTTCCTCGAAAGAGGTTGAGGAGGGGGACAGAAAAATGACAAAAGTTAAATTTGCCCTTATACCCTATCAAAAAATTGGGCACAAACGCAAAAAATACCTCTGTGTCCCTCAAAGTATCACCTGTAAGCTTTTGAAGGGGCGATTTTGTCCCCAAAAGACTGAAGACGCCCTCTAAAAAACATGAATCTTGTTTACTGACGGTTTCTGAGAACCCACCGGTCTTGTTAAAAGATTCTTATGCGAAAGTGATGGATGCGGATTATTTGTGTTGGCTGTTAACTAGGGCTTACTCTGCCTTTTGAGAGAGCGCCATGTATAGGACGGGCTATCCGGAAAAAGTGCCTGTATGACAGGCTAGTTTTCCCTGTTTTCATTACCTCCGCGTGCAAGGATGGTCGTACGGGCGTGACATCAAACTCAATAATTTCAACTGTAAAGGGGGGTTTTATACCAATGACCTTCATGTTTGTACCCTTGTTAGTTTTAATTAGTCCCAAAACTGTTATATTAGTTTTTCCGTTACATAATTGAACGTATATTACAAACCACTCAACAATTTTTCACCGCCACAAGATTCCATGTCTGCTTTTTGTAAAAAATTATTAATCCTCACAAAATTAATACAGTTTTGTACAAAATTATACTTGAAAAGGATCCCGGGGTGTTTCTGACATGTAGTAAATATAATATAAATAGATAAATAAATTAACATAAATAGTAAAAGCAAAGTACAAAATAATTTCAGTGGTCCATTATTTTCAAGGTTTGTAGTTGGCCGTCCTTTCAAAGATAGCCTCGAGTGAGAGCAGTAGATCGCAATGACGGAACTGTATGGGAACACTCCCTTCTGTATGGAGCTGCAGCAGTCTGTAGATAAAGAAGAAAAAAGGGTGATAACGCCCTCTATTACACCCAATTGGGACAATTTCATAATTTATAGCTTGATAGTTCCTATACAGTATCCTGCACTGTGAATAATATGTATCATTAGCGTATAAGCCAGGGGGCTGAAAAAGTGCTTCCTCTTAACCCGGAATTCACCGATATAAGGGGAAATTCGTTTTTCTTCGGGAAATCTTCAGGAAAGAGGATAATTTGGGGAAATTTAGGAATTTGAAGCAGTCATTTTCTTCAGATCAGAGATACAACGTTTTTTTCAGTTCTCTTCCAAGTGTAAAGTGGATCTTTATTTTAAATTTTCTTTTATGTACTCCCTTGAAAATGGCAACAAATAGCCCTCATGGTGAGAGCCCTCACGTCAAAAGTCTCGTCCTCCCCAGTCTCCCCCACTGGTAAACCTCAGAATTATAAAGCTTCCGTATATGAAGCAACCCATGAAGTGGAGAAACCTCCCCATTGAGCCCCTATGAAACATATTCTAACTGCGTAACTGTTATTGAACCAGGCCGTACGTTTCATTGCACACGTTTTTTCTTTGTTCAAGAGGAGATTCAAGTTTGGATATTTACATTATTTTTATTTGAAAAACTTGAAAATTGTTTTGTAATTGCGTTATAACTATCAACATTCTCTTTGGTATATCTCTACACGGATTTTAGGGTTTCTCATTTTCAATAAAATATTGAATTTTCAAGTTTCTCCGTCAAATTCTCCCAAAGTATGGCATCACCTTTCCATCAAGAATATTAATTATATAAAAAGTCAAAAGTGGTCATTCTTTAAAAGGTAATATATTGAATAACAACAAGTAATACATTGATCAGGAATTCACGTTAACTTTATAGAAAACGTTTCTCCTTCATAATGAACCTGTACCAAATGCAACCAGTTCAGAAATTCCATTAACAAGGTGTCTCAAATTGACAGATTCAAGAAAAATATGTGCTACAAACGCTGGGTGAATTTATTCGTTTAACTCCCCATTGCCGAAGCCTAGGCGAAATGCCTAGGGGCAGTTCATAATAGCGCCCAGTGGCGTTCCCAAGATAGTTGGCACCCTAGCGGATGCTTTCTTCGTCACCCACTGTCGCCTTGAGGGAGAGATCTAGGAGGAGGGGTCAAACGAGAGGACGTGACAGTTTTGAAAGGTCGCTTAGGTGCAAATTGGTACTGTCTTTGGCAAAGCTTCAAACTTGGAACTGATCATATTAGTGGCTTTTTATGGGCGGTGCCCAAGGTACCGAGTGACGCACCTACTCTTTGAGAAGGTTTTGTGTACATAACATGGCTAATGTGCACAATGGTGCTGTCTTTGGGAAAACTTTGAACTGGTTAAATGTTAAAAAAATCTCTTTTTTGTGCCCTTTTCTATTTTCTTTTTGGTTTTGTGTATAAGGGAGAGGGTGCTGGATAGGCCCCTCCCCCTTTGAGAAATTTTTGCCTTGGTGAGGTTTTTTCGATATAAAATGTTGCTCACATTGATAAAGCTTTGAATTGATTATATATTTTAGAATTTCTCATTATTTACTGATTTTCGGTTGTGGTATGGCACGGTGCATGCCACAGTTAGTGCCGACTTTCCCCTCTGAGTGCGCTATTGGAGGGCTACCACTGGTTGGTGCGTTGCGTAGCCTGTCGATTGTTTGTCCAAAACGCTTCCCAGATTGACGGAAACGACACTTCCAGACCTCCACAGTAGCATCTAAAAATTTTTTTGTAACTTCATGCTTTAAAACGAAGACTCCAAGGAAAAAAGTTAAACTTGCACAACTTATTTAGTAAAGATTCTTTGCAGGAGGAAAAAGGACTAAAAGGTACTTAACATGAGCATTGATTTTAGCATGTAATTGAAGGTAATTATAGGCTATTTATAAGCATGCTAAGGCAACGAGTAAGAAACATTCCAGAAGATCTTTAACGGGTAGACTTCAGTTTTGTTGTGTGCATCATGCAAGAGGAAGGAGGTTCGTTCGTCAGTGCGAGTTACTCGTATCAGAGTCCGTCTGAGGCAGTGGTCCGGGGACCTCCCTGGGAAAATTTTGGGAAAATGAGCCTTTATATATATATATATATATATATATATATATATATATATATATATATATATATATACATATATATATATATATATATATATATATATATATATATATATATATATATATATATATATATATATATATATATATATATATATATATATATATATATATATACGATTTAACAGGTCCTGAAAGTCCGAAAAACATATTAAGTACAATGAAGTTTTAAGCATTTGCAGTATTTTCTTTTCAAGTAAGCCATTTTTTCATTTAGGGTTTGGTAATCTGAAGGGGGGAACTTTCCCCTGCCCGGCAGGCTACGGTCCTGCTCCCACTTTCACAGTACTTTTTGTTCTGAGGTCTAGCGTGTGGAAATTCATCACTTTATATAAGAGTAGTGTAGTGTTTATATAAGAGTGGTGTAGTAGATTGGTATTTCCATGCTACTGGCGGCTGACTCTTGAAGTAAAATGATTACTCATAATGCATCATCATTGTCCTACCACGTGTACGTTTTAATTTTTCCTTTGCTATACCACTTTTGATTAAGCCCTGTAATGAATAAGATGTGCAACTATACAGATTCTTTCGTGATCCTTTCGTGTGGTGTTTACAACGGAAATAAAACAGTTGAGCAATAATTTGTGATGTCACTTTTGTACAACTCATCCTTGCATTCCTTTGTTTTTTCTTAAAACCTCTACAACTTCTCGAAGAATGTGCCTTAATGTTATAAGTATGGTGCCCTTCAAAGCTCATTTTCACATTTTCACAAAATACTGCTCATATTTAATAAGCGAGTTCGATGATTTGTCTGCACATGCGAAAATCCTCCAAACTGTCGGGATAAACATAACACACCCGTACCTACAATACGTCTTTTTAAATTTGAGTTTACTTGAGAAATTTGTCTAATCATTCTTTTTTAACCCATCGCAAATATAAGGAGGGTCCTTACGTGTGGTTTCGTGCCGTGGACTTCAAATAAACTGCCTTTCTGGTAAAAATATTTGGATAGAGACCCACATTTTTGTGCAGTTAGGCTGGCCACACTTAGATTTAGGCTTAATGGTGTATGTCAGTGCACTAGTATATGTATGTACTGCACGAAAATCGGTGACGCACGAGAATAGGGGAACGCAGTACACTATGTACTGAGCTTGGTGTGTTTACCCCACGTGTATCCCACAATTCCATGCAGCAACAAACTCGAACTCGCTTATTGACGCTCCCGACGCATTTTACAATAGCTCTCGTATCATCATAAAAGGAAGTTTGTAATATCAGGGTATTGAAATCACGAGAGGTGATTTGACACGGACATGTGAAAATCAGTGAAGAGTGAGATCAACCGTAGTATCCTCCATTACAGAAAGTAGTGTACTCAACAGAGTGGTCTTGGGCTATTAAACTACATGTGGGCCTTGCAGAATATGTAGGCCTAGTACTTCTTCTGGGAGGTGCCAAGGACCGCTATCATTTGAATTATAAGAGAGACTAGAAGTAAACTTAGTTGGGAGAAGTTTAATTGTTACGGCCTTTGACGTTTGCACTACCGTGACCGCAAACTTCTGGTGATGTCGCATCATTTATAAAAGAAGACAAAACACGTGATGTGTGTAGTAAAAAGTATCAATTTTTACAGAATGAATGCAATATTTACAGAGTGAATAACGATTCCAGTGTTATTTCTCCTGCAATAGAATAAGCTATGAAGATAGTATGTAGACCAATAGAGGTCATGTGCCAACTACTGTGTATACTGGGATCAACAAAAAGTCATCTAAATTTTTCTGAAGTTTTCATTCATTTGATGTGCAAACTACTGATTGTTTTGCCTCCAAAATGACGTCGCGTGACGTCAATGCATAAGTTCTATATCTGGAGAGCCACAAATGGGAATTAAATGTTCCTTTTACCAGAATGATTATGTTGTATATATATATATATATATATATATATATATATATATATATATATATATATATATATATATAAAACCAAGACCACTACACAAGCATTTAAAAATGTTTTAAAATGCTTGTGTAGTGGTCTTGGTTTTATTGTAAACTAGTACTTGGCCTGAAGAAGGACGCTTTGTCGTCCGAAAATTTGTGAATAAACATTTCATTACTGCACTGGACTTCTTCTCTGGTATATACTTTGTGTCCTATTGTGATGCCTATTACGTTTACTTATATATATATATATATATATATATATATATATATATATATATATATATATATATATATATATATATATATATATATATATATATATATATATATATATATATATATATATGCATGCCCGTCTAACATGTGAAAGCTGAATGTAAGCCTAAACTCTTCTTTTAAAGGGAACTTTTATGTTTACATTGCATTAATATGGTACAAACAGAAAATAACATTCATCATTATTAAACCATTTAGCCTCAGCATTAAACTCCGGCAATACTTAAAAATAAAGCTACTAACGCACCTTCTTGTAAATTGCCTATTATTCTGTAACAAACAGTAATAAATCTTGGTTTTAACGGTACGACAATTTTCTGTACCACAAACATAATACTTCCATTGAATGTCTCCTTTATGCCTTTGAAACAACAGTTATCCAAGTTCAGGCATTGCCATGATGCGAAAAGCTAAATGTCTATACAGTACTGGATTTATCCTTCTTTCTTACAAGTTACAAGACTAGAAAGTCATTTATTCATTTATACTGCTGCCAATAATGTACTTCATTAATCTGTTAGGCTATAGTTTCATCAAATTAATCATCTATTTTGTTATTATTCTCTGTTATGATATCTATGGTTAATACTGCCTTTGTATAAAACTTTGAAATGAACCAACGAATAAAGCAAAACATGGCTTTATATTCTGAGTCTGTTCTCCTTCTGCCCTTTTGTGACCGAATTCTTGTCGTATCCTTTACAAAGTGGTCCTCTCTTTTGAGGCGCCATGCAGTATTGCTTTACCACCTGTTTACGAAAATCGACCAATCAGATTTCTCCTATTCCAGAATTTAAATTACTTATCCCTCGGGCAAGAAATAAGAAAAGTTGTCCCAACAATTTGTCTTCATGGGGGAGGAATGAAAAGTCTAAGGTGACGAAACTCACAAGTTTGTCACATTGAGGTGAGAGAAGATTACTTTTTTACTTTGTTATGTTCAGGTCATTGAACCTTTTCGTGGAACCATGTTAACTGTTTTCCTATATACAAAAATAAATTAAATTCGAAGCAACGATATAGCCAATCCTCTAATAAAGTATACTAATTTGAAAATATGATTTCTATCGGAAAGATATACGACTTTAATCTGCATCAGAATGTTTTAAAAGCACAAGTAATCATTTTTTAAAGAAGCAGGAGATCGTATTCTGTACCTTTTTTGCAAATCCGAAGTATCTCGTTTACGTTGTAAAAGTTCAACAACACACTTTGCACTTTCGTGACGAAAAATGCAAAATAACAATCGGACCAAATAACCCATGGTTTTACATTTCCTGTCCACATCTCCAAAAGCGCAAGTATCAATCGATTTTAAAATATCAAGAAAAATGCAGTGTTAGATGAAGTCCCTTTTGAAATGAATGCTTTCTTTATAATTCCTCAAAATGGATCTAAAAAAGTGTTTGTTTAGTAATATCTAATCCGTAATAAAAATACATGACTTATATTTTGATTTGCATAAAAATTATATAATATGTAAGTAAATAATGTCTTTATTTTTATGCTTTTAAAGAGAACACTTTGTTGTTTCGGCGTATAACAATTTTGTTGATTCTAATTCCACTTATCTCAGAATTGATCAAAATAATGCATTTATATATACAGGACATGAAATTTTGGCTCACCGATTTCACGTCAATTCAGTTTTTTTCTCGGTGTATCCTTTAAAAGAGTTGGAAGGGACAAATACAACAACGGACAAAAATAATAAAATAGTTAAGTATAGCAGAAATCTAATTTACATATTTCATTGTATGATATCTTCGTACTAAGCCATTGAATTTTCCCTGCGAGTTTCACAATGTATTATATCAATAGTGATTAATTTTATGATTTTATTTCCAAACGAGTTTATATGAAATTGTTACAATAATAAACCAAGTTTTAAATGAAATTTTTTCAAGGCATTTCCGTTAAAAATAAAATTAGAGAGTTGATGCATTGGCACAAGTCTCCTACGAAAACGTAAAGGAAACGGAATGATTCTTGTATCAGATGGTGTGTTATGAGTTCGACTAACTTGCCACTTGTAAAAAAGTTTAAAAATGGTTTGATGCCCCGTTAGTTTTTATTTGTTTCTATTTTATATAATTCTACTTCTTATATAATATTATCCTTTCTTATGCTGTGTTACGTTTGTATTAAATTGCGGGCGTATTTTTATCCCCTTTAGACGAATTTTAAAGTTTTACTTATATTAAAACTTGATTTAGCCTTAATATTTGTACGATATATGTGAAATTTTATGCTTGCAGGTAAATATACTTATAACAAAAAATATCAAATAGTATTCATATTTTAGCAAAAAAGGGAAAATTTTATTTTCCCTTAAATAGTAAAAGTATCATAGATTTTATACTTTGTATTGCAAAACTGAAGAGAGGAAAGCTCTGTCTAGTATCTGAAAGTAACTTTAATTTATATTTTAACTTAGATATTTAAAGTGATTGTTTAGCAGTTATCATTCTCTACAGGACTTCTACCATTGTTAAGAAAAATAAAGTTTGTCTGCAATTTTGACTTCTTCAAAATAAATAACAGGTTTTCAATGACAAAGCTGCAGCTTTTTTTTTCTTTGAATTTAACTTCACGTTTCGAAGTGTGTGAGGTAAACAAAATAAATGTATTATCTGACGACCGTTCCGTCTCTTTTATTTTTTTCTCCTTCCTTTTTTTCTTTGTACTTATATCGCAAATATTTCTAGGTGTAGTGACCATTCATTACGTTATAATATTGTTTCCTGAGGTTTTATTTTATCTTGAATGGCATTTTACTTTTCCAAGTAATGTTAAAATTCTTTCTCACTTTTCTGAAGTATCAATGGCACTACATTCTGTTCATTCTGAAATTTCATCTTCGTTACCGAATTTACGGATTGAAAGTTATTAAGCCAATAGAAGCTCAGGTATTGTCTTGACACAATAGTATTCACAAAAACAACACATTTGTTGACTTCAAGGGAAACATTGCGTTTGTTGTACAGAAAATGTTTTTGTAAAACCAATATTTACCGATATGATTGATAGATAATATAAAATAAGGCTGCATAGTAGCTTTCTTTTCAAGAAATAAGGTTCTCACAGAGAGAATTCAGTTATGTGTTGCTCAAAAATAATTTGTTGGCTCAAACTTTCAAAATTCAAATGATGCAACATCCGTTACTCCTGTAATTCATAACATTTGGAGGAGACAAAGCTATTGCTAGAGTTTATTGGTGAGACTGTATGGTTTGATGATGAAAGCTGTTTTCTTTGAATGCCATACTGGTGCATTTTAAACGCAATATTTCCCTTAATTATCAGAAATACAATGGAAGACAAAAACATATTAAATGAATTTAGACAATCCAAACTGCATCAAACGATCTAAAACTTAGTTTTTAATAATGATAAAGAAGGTTGCTAGATTTGCTTGAGAATCATGGAAATAAATCATAAAATGTGATGTAGTTGGTAACACTGTGGTAGATTGTAATATAATATTGGAGCAATCATAAGACAGGTGACGCAGCATATCTCATCGATGAGAAATACTCGATCCCTGTAGAGTTAGTAGGATCGTTTTCAACCACTTACAAAGAGATCCCTGTTGTAGTAGTATATCCGTGGCAGATTTACAGCTGAAACTGTCTACATAACAGAACCCCAATTGAGATGACGCTAGGTCATCGCTAAGGTATATATCTATCTCGATAACAAGTCTTTGAACTCTGCGTTAGGTAATATTCTTCCAATTTGAATAATAAGACCTATACACCTTCGAATAAAAGGAATTTTCACAACTACAAAATAGATTAATGTAAAAATTAAAAAAGTGGTTTGAGCTTACATATGTTTTGATATCTTAAAGAGGAAATAAATTTAAATATTCTAGTTAAATTTGCATTCATATCCTATGTATGATCCTGGAGATGTTTCCACATGAAGTTACATAAATCCATATCCACAGGGAACTTAAAGCAAACAGAAATGACAGCATAGCTTCACGTTATCAACACTGTTTCGTTACTTTCTAAACAATTCTATCTTTTCATCATCTAATGCTTTTGAAGTATGAATGCGTGGGATGGATTTGAAACCTTACAACTTCACATTTCTTGTGTTTGAACTCATATCTTTGTTTCATATTCTGAAGTTCAAGAAAACAAATTGAAATTCAAAGGAAACAATACACTGCTATCAAATGCGAGGGAGATGACATAACCCTTGGACGCTCTTGAGTAACAAATGGATTAATTGCATTTCTTACTTAATCGAGAATCCTGCAAACGATTAAAATGAATTTCAGCAAAATTTTTAGACGTCATTCCATTTTACGTATCGAAACTAAACTATTGCAAACAAAATTCTTCTCTAAAAGCATAAAATTACATGCTAAAAGCATGAAAGATGAATCTCATTGGTTCTGTACCTTCACATAAGATTTGTGTGTTGTTATGTAAATGTTAACCTTTACTCTCTTAAATCCTTAGACTGAAAATCAATTTAAAAGACAAAGATTACGCAATGCCCAAATTCGGATAGGCACATTTAAATCAAACAAGATTGATTCTCAATGTATTTGAGTGAATAGTTGAGGCAAAATTACCGATTGTTCCGTAAGTACAAAGTTTTAAAGTAAGCGAGCATCTGAAGTGGTAGATTGTGCAACAATATGAGACGTTACACTTAATCTCCTAAAAGTTTACGATCTGTTTTTCCTCATTTTTCTTGAAATAACTTCACTTTATTCCAAAATTTTATCACTGTTTTTTTTTTGTTTAGGAGTCACTTGGCTATACAACATCTCTCTTCACAATATATGCTACACGAGAAAAGAGTTAATTTATTAGGAAACAAAGGCAGGCAATCTAAAAGAAGGACATTAAACCTATTGCGCTAATGAATTTCGAATTAAATAAACAAATTTCAACATTTTATATCTCAAAAACAGAAAAAGATACGACGATCGGAGCTGGACAAACGGGATTTTTTTTCTTACTTCTGTAGTACATTTTACTGTAATATTAGACTTAGCTATACGCCTAGGGGCTGCAACCCCCACCCATTCGGGCAGAAAATTTGCTCTTTTAGGGCCAAATAAATGCTATTTTCCGGCAACATGCATTTAACTTCCAGGAAAAGTGCTGTAACACCCCACTCTAAAGTAGTCCGCTACGCTTATGCACTTAAGTTAGTAAAAATTGAGTTACATGAATTTTTAACGCTTAATATTGTATAAGTAACTGACACGTTTGGTATAAATGATAGTCAATTAACGATTTGTACACTGTATTGCTGAGAGGTCAGATGAATTTTGTTTGGTCCAAAAGTAATTTAGAAATATTCTTGTAGTGACCACATATTCAAGTATTTAGTCTCTCTTATAAAATATCCTTTACATTGGTAATGTGATTATAAACTTGTTGCATGCCAAAATTGATATTCGATGGCATGAGGACTTTCCCCGATTTTTCTGTTTAATTCTTACTTTAGAAAAGAATTTTTTTCATTTCCTGTAAAGAACAAAATGCCATCCTTTCCGTGACCGGCTTACTTAAGCCTTTTCAGGAATATTTTAATTTGTGGGTTTACCTTTATCGAAAACATGGATTATGACTTTTCGAAGATACATTGTATTCCTTAATATACGGTTCTTTGATTAATTAGTTTAGTTTTTTGTAAGTCCTCTTTTATAATTAAATGAGTGAATACCTATTGTACTAGTTTTACATTATTAGCACTTTACATCACTAAGATTTGAAAATTGTAAAGCGAAAAGTAGATAGCGAAAAAAAAAACAGGGAGAGAGAAAGAGAAAAACACCTCCCCTTTATACAGCGATGACCATGGCCAAACAAAATCATGGAATTTCTATACAAAGTTCAACTATAATGATGATTTACATATAACACTTTTTCTATTGTACTTACGTCAGCGCACAAAATATTATTTTCTTTGGACTATACAGTGGTCTTTTTCTCACACCGTGAATAAATAAACGTCTAAGTTAATGAATTGTAGACATGCAAAGAAAGCTGAAGATATTCGACGATTCTAGCTTAAAATTCACTTTTGGAAAAATATTTGGAATTAATTGACTTTTTAATACCGTTTGCAGTTGCACCTAGAACTTTGACTATTCCTGGGATAACCCAGTAGCTATGCTAATGAAATAGTGTGGAGTGTAGCATTGATCAGTATTTTCTATGTTAACCTTTATCAATTATATCTATTAATTGTCTATTAATTATTTATTCATACGTTGGGCATGAAATTCAATTTCCTCGTAAAGCAGAACATTTTGATTAATTTTGATGTACATTGTAATTATAATCATTAGTGACAAAGCTATTTAGCGGGTGTTGAAGAATATATGCATCATTGAAAATAATGATAACCTCAAGGTTTAAATAATAAAAAATTACATACCAGAATTTTAAAAATAAACCCATTGTTCTTACTGTCCTTGTCATACCTTATTAATGTTAAGATTTATATAAAGCTAAAATTTATTTACTAAATATAAATCGTAGATTAAGCAGTAATTTCTGAGATTAAGTTTGTATCAATAAGTTATAAAAGAAATTTATTTGACACAAAATGGTCGTCTGTGTCTTCCGCTTTACTTCGGTGAGTCACATTGTAATGAGATTTTGAGCTTAGTTTGAAGAGGAGCCTTTTAAAAATATTTTAAAGTGTTACAACAAGCCCCAGTTCCAGTATTTTGACTTTCATTTCATAAATATTACTGACTGACTTCTGTTACACTGAAAGTAACAAAGCAATTTATGTTCACAGAACGAACTCTATCATCGTTAACTCGTTGATGTTGGTAATGATAAGGAGAATTTCAAAACTTAGCTCTGAAAAGAGTGTTAAGGAATAAAAAAAACTTTAAACACTTTTTCTGTTCCTACTTTGTAAATGTATTTAAATGTTAAATACAATTGTAAAATTCCTACACGTTATGTGTTAAAATGCGTTCAACCTCCTTATATATATTTTTCAAGTTTAAAATGTATTTACAAAGTTATGAACGTTCTAACAGCGTGCTGCAAAATGTTCAAACATTCAAATGAAGAATAGTTTTTATCAGTGTTTTCGTAGCATTTTGAATGTGTGTAAATGCTTAATGTTCACATCTTCAAGTAAATATCCAAGCTTCTATGCTTACAGTTCTTCATTTTAAGTGATAATATAAACAGTTTAACAGTTTTTAGGATTTAATTGTCACCAGGATAAGCCATACGTTGTAGTTTGCATAGCATACAAAGGTAAAAGATTTAAAATGAGAAATGCCATACTAAGATAGACCGGTAAATACCGACGTTCTTGCATATTTTTGGATATTAGGACAAGTTTTAATTAGATCTTAATAGCAGCTTAGTAAAGCATAATATGTGTTGCTTAAAAGTTCATATATTTACCTACTTTGCATATTTGTGTCCCAACTTATGTTTCTGGGCAGGTCATCTTTTTAAGCACGTATACATTGCCGTGCATTGATTTGTTCCTTGTACTTTGTTTTTTTTCCAGGGGTCAACTCGATTGTCATCGGCTGATAGGAACGTAACAAATTTGTTCACAAATTACAGATTGCCAATTATTTCCAGTAGAGAACGTAATGTAACACTAGGTTGGGTTCCAACAATGTAAACACCACAAAACTGTTTCTATGAGTGTGTACTTTACACAAGGTTAGTGACCCCTTCGAAGGAGGATGGATGTCCCTCTGCAACATCCCATAATTTACAGAAAAGTACAAGATGGAGTTAATTGAATTTAAAGTATCTTTCCAAACCTGCTGAGCTAAAAAGTTTCAAAATAATGATGTGATACATTTCTTTGTTGAGTGGAAAATAAAAAAGAATGCAAGAGGAAAGTGTGTCCTGTCATGATTGGCTGCAGCCTACCGCGACCGCCGGGATATCTTGTAGACAAACATACCATCACATAGTCCTATACCTATTATTTGTCTCTCTCAGTCTGCGTGGTGTTAAAGACCTTAAGGTATTTGTATTATCGCGTCAAAGGATGATTTAGATATAGGGCGAATTTAGGAGTTGAATGAGCTCAAAACATTGATACTCAACTTTTGTAAAAAATTTGGCATGGTAAATTCGAGACTATTTGTGATGAAAACGAGATAAACGACTGTTTCCTAATCCTAAGTAAAATAGAATTCAATAAGATTACGAAGAGTTTCATAGATTTATTTGTCCATCTTACCCTTGGTGGAAAGTTAAGCTTTTCATTAGATGGAACGAACGTTTGTCAACTAATTATGCGGTACGTATGGTACGTAGGGCTACGCCACATGCCTTTATCACTCCTGTGGGGGCGGAATTGGGAGACTCCCCTGCCAACGTCAAACTTGAGGGCGTTTAAGCATATGTTATTCCCCTATATATGTCATGTGATTCCAAAACTTCAATCGAATTAGAAAAGATTTTAGCCCATTTTCTACGCCACGTGGCAATTGACGGTGGCTTGTAAGAGTCACTGGACCAAATTATCTTGTTGAAGAATACCTGGCCGACCTCCCCTACCCCTCCCCATTAATATTCCATCGTTCCGTCACGCCAGTGTCACTAATATAATCCATTTTCAATATGACCAGGGAGCTGATAAGTGCAACGGATGGAACACAACTACATCAAGCCAAGGTGACCCTACGGCACGTGATTTCATCTTTTAGTACATTTCAGTCATCAGAATTCAATTAATTGATAATTTTCCAGTTAATTAATTATATTTCATTCGTCTGAGTTGAAATGAATGTAAAGCAAACAAGAGAAGAGGACTTTAAACAAATCAACTTACATGAAAGGATGGATTTGGATGGATTCCAGACGATTCACACGGAAGACAGAGCGGTAAGGTGGGGGCGGTATTGCACTTGAGGATGTACGGATAAAAGTGGACACCATTTACGCCGAAAGACAGAGTTGATAAAGAATCACCACGGTTTAGCAATGCACACGAACACTGACAAAGACGAGTTGTGCGTTTTGAGCCTTTGTAAAAATAAAAGACAGAATGACAATTATGCTTGTAAATGACGTTTTCCTATTTTTTCGCATAACAAAATATTTCTTCAATTACAAATAGCTGAACGGAAGTTATACGGAATACCACTGGCAGGTACCCAGGTAACATTCCAATATGGGACCCATATGGGGCCCATATGAGTTTGCACCCAAGACTTATAAGGGTCCCGTATGGGCCAGCCCATATGACCCATATGGGATAGTTCTGGGGCCCATGTGGGCAACTGCCACATATGGGTCCCAGAACTATACCATATGGGTAATTGGGCTGGTCCATATGGGCCCCTTATAAATCTTGGGTGCAAGCTCATATGGGCCCCATATGGATTCACCTATATGGGGCCCATGTAGGTTTGCTACCTGGGTAAAACAACCGCGATTAGACTAAATAGTGCTGTTTTAAAAACTAAAAAGTCATAAGATTATTGGTCGTCCATATGAAGAGGCTATAAGATCATTCGACACCCCCCACCCTCGAGGAAGCAATGATCTGTTAAAGTTCGTCACATTGTTAAATGCGTTCCAACAAAATAAATATTAGCGCAAAAATGAGACAAAAAATCAGCAGTTTGTCATTTTAGCGCAACGCAGTCTAAATGCTTCGGAAAGACCTTTTAACTATCACACAAATGTTTAAGCAAACTTGCACACTCACTACTTGGGATTACTGATGACCCAGTACCAGGCAAATCCTTAGAGGCTGAAGCTAATAATGCTGTACTGCTTTTCAAAAAATCCGTTAACCAGAGCCGGAATGGATTTATTCTTCACTTTTGGAGACGCTCTCACTGAATTTTAGTTTTTCACACAGTAAATATTACTTTAAGAGCCTCTTTTCCTCCCCTTTCTACTTTTTCACACAAATATTTACATTATTGCACGAGTCCATTTGCAACCAAGAGAGAGGGTGCCGAAATTATCTTTCCCCCTCCCCCTCTTTTCCATTGTGTGAGAGTGAACAATAAATGATGAAAAATCGTTTCTTTAGACAGAATAAAAATTCACTTTTACAGATTCGGTGGAGGGAGTTTCAACAATATACAAGACTGATGATTTGCAAAATACATATGATTGATGACCTCCTCCCCATCCCCACCCATCACCATTTCCACCCCACCCCCTCCAATGTACACCCAAGTTTACCGTTCCCAAGTTACGGTGTCGTTCATGTTCGATTTGTCTTGGTATTGTCATTTACCTTTAAAATGATTCATTTTTTTTCAATATTATGCAAAGGAAGTATTGTGTTTATGTTGCGTCAACATGACACAGAAATATTTTTTATCAAACCATTCAGTTTCACCAATAAATTTTGGCCATAACTAAATTACAATAAATAACAAAAGTTAGGAATGTTGCTTCATTTGTCAGCTTGTTTGAATAAATTGTTAATTAGCCAAAAAGCAGTGACTTTCTTTTTGTAAGAAACCTTACTTGTTTAAAATAAATTCTCCCAGCTGGCTAATTTTGAGTTGTATATAATTCTACATCTTCAGGCAATTTCTTAAAGGTGTGGACTTTCTGTACCACAAGAGCAATATTTCCTTTAAAATCCTTTCAATTAACGATTAAAAGGCTAGGAATGCAAGGAAATTAGTGGGTATGGGTTAACTTTTTATTTACTAATTGCAATCAAGACTTTATTCTATTCCTTCCACATAAGCAGTCTACCATGCAACCACATAGAATTGGAACTCAAAGAGCAAATACGCCCCCTCCGTATGAATGAATAAATCTCGGTATCCCTGTTTACGCCCTGGTCCCTTTTAATCACGTGACAATATTTTGATGTCTGAATAGTTAAATTCATTCAGAGTAGCCCATTTGGGTTACCTTCCATGTGCAGTATAAATGCTCTGAAATATCAGGAAAAATACAGGCGAACAAGAGAAGAGTTGTAAGAAAGGAAAGAAAAGAAAGTTAGGGTACAGATCATTTCTTTCAAATTAACTTCTTATGAATGTCAAGGGTGCACTTAGAATGACAAAAATACAGAACATTAACCAAGCCTTATATTCAACTGGATGTGCATGCTTTTCCGTTCCTTCCTCAAAGTCAGTTCTCGTCAAAGTTCCTCCCTTATCCAGACATCTTGTCACCATCCTGCCACAAATAACTAACCAGCAATTTAACCAATCCTTGAATTTACAAAATAATAAAGTAATCATTAAAGAATACTTCAATTAGTCGCTCTGAGGGCACTGTGGTCTAAATTAAGTCATCAAACTTCATAATTGAAGGGACTGAATACCCCAAGGGAATTCTCTTATACCATGAAGGTATAACTACCAAGGAGGTTCTGTCGATTGGAACCCTGGGGTTACATGTCTACAAACTCTTGTTTTACGTCAGGTACAATGACCCCCTCCCTGGTACTGGTATGGTCATTTAGATAAACAGTTTGTCTCCTTTCTCTGAATAATTTTCTCATTCCGGTAAAAGTCACGAAAACCTGTAAGGATTGGGAACTTTTGAAGGACAAATTCGATGATTCAGAAGTTTTAACCATTTTTCAAGGTTTTACACCTATGCGACAAGGCAACACCCTTGATACATTCTACATACAAAATAAAAGCAATTTTGTCGTAGTCCCTTAATATCAGAAGTGTGTTTTGTTCAGTCTCGGCACATAGATTTTGGAAAGGGGAAAGGGTAAAATGCCGACAGTTTAGCTGCTGCATAATTGTTTCATGTTTGGGGAAAGACAGGGGTTAGGTGGGGAGGACAGATTTCACTTGGAGATGTCTCTAAACCCAACTCACCCCCATTTGAAGCTGTCATTGATTTTCTTGAAATGCTCTGTTCAGGGGTAGCTAGACAATATTTATGAGGTGTCCTGGGGGCTCCACCATTTCACTGGATGCTTCAAATACGGAACCGGTATATATTTTTTGATTCTTGAATTTTCCAGTGGGAATTCCTGAGTGCAGAAGTCTTAATATGGAGGGCTTTGCATCCCGCACCCCCTCCCTTAGCTACGCCACTAACAGGTTGTGTTCAATGATAGATTGGATTTATTATTGCGATAAACAAGGTTTACATTACTGTATATCTGACTTGATAAGATTGGGGGGTATGTAAATAAATAAGATGAGGAAAGTCAGAAACACCTCATTCACAAAAAAAAAATCAATTAATATTTTGGTCGACAAGCCCTTTAAAATTTTTGACAATCGTAAAATTTCTCCAAACGGGAGCAATTTTTGAAACATATTTGTGTATAGGACAGCTTTGATCATTAAGGTGACCTTATAAAGAGTTATTCTTTGGTGACACCAGGGTTTAGAAAGTGGGAAAGGCGAAAATAGCGAGCAGAAGATATTAGCTGGGAAACAGCATGGATGCTTTATATTTGTATCCCGTTTTAAGGGAAAATGCAGTCATCCAGTTTGAATTAGTGTACCATGGTATCCTGAATCATGAATGGCTGTTTAGAATCTTGAAACAATATTTTTCTCACTGAACTGTAACATTCATGCAGAGTAACTCCTTGGTTTACCTTTCATGTGCAATATTTATTTCTGAACATCACGAACGCTACTTGCACCAGAGATGAGACTGATGTAGAATTAGCTGGTGATTCAGAATAAGTTTAGGACGACTACTAGCTTATTCCCTTGAAGGAATGACCCGTGACAGGTGGGGAGACAAATTTCATTCCGGGATGCCCTATTCTTCCCACCAAATTTGAAGATGCCATTGTTTTTCTTGAAATACTATGTTCAATTTATTTGACTCGATAGGATTAGGGTGTATGTAACTATGGTGACGAAATACCCTGGTCAAAATGTACCTAATTGATTTTCGTCGAAGAGCCCTTTAAAATTTTGGAAAATATTGCAATTTCTCCACCACAGGGCTTTTAAGAAGCAACTTTTTGAAACATTTTTTAACCCTGCTTGGCTTCTTTCAGTGAGGGTGAGCCCATCTTTACATAAACTTCTTATACTAGTCTTTCTCAAGATGAAGCAGTTTCTACCTAAATTTGTGCATTTCACGCTCTTGGTATAATTATACACTATGTTCTTCCATTGAAAGTTACCAGTGTGTACTTTGAAGATTTGGGTCGAAAATCGATTATCATCAAATTTCAATAATCGTAAAATGAAAGTTGTAACACAGTTCTTGAATTCATAAAAGGCGCTATTGCATCCAGTCTTGTCGTACTCGAGTATGTACTCGGCATGAATACTCGTACTCGTACTCAGGCCTTTGAACTCCTACTCGTACTCAAGATTTTGTACTCGTACTCGTACTTTGAGATGTGTTCTCATACATGTCATTATGTTTTTTGGATTTTTCTTTACTTCCCAAGTGTCACTGGTCAATATACCGTGGCTTCCAAGTGACATCGCAAGTTTTCACTAAAAGCTTCTGCATGTTGCGATCTATGCAGTAGAAAATGGCCATCCTTGCAAGTTGATCATTCGGCTTCAAACCCCAAGTTAATATACCTGCTTAAGATCTGACAAAGTGAGGAAGGCAAAGAGTCTTTTATAGCATTGGTAATGATCATAATTATATCACAGGTATTATTCAGTCACTTCTAGAGTCAGTCACCGGCATTTCATTTGTTTACAAAATGTAATATTGAATATTGATAGTTGGTAAATATAGAAATCAAATGCAGCTTATTTTTAATATATAGATTTTCAAACAGGCAAACAGTTACCAGACTGTTGTATGTTACCTTTTGAGCAATTTAATGAGTTTGACTGACAATCCTGGCCGGGTGGGGGCCTCGAGCACCCACCCCTACTGGGTGAGCCACTGCAGCTAACAGCTATTATGTATTAGGCGTGACACCTGGCCTCTTACTTTTCAAATGATTAGGTAGTTACTTATTAACCCGTAATGGTTTTGTTTTCCTAATGGGGGTTTGGTTTTGGTCTAATATTGTAGAAACGTGTTAAACCAACAATTTGGAAGTGGACTGTACCAGGAGTGAAAAGGGTGCTTACAGGGTGAAGATAGTCACAAAACAATTTGGTAAGGTTATGAGCTGGAGCAGTTCTTCCAAATGGAGACCGCTATTTCTGGATGGGACAATACATTAAAAGGAGGGGGCTGCAGCAAGATGGTACAACTACATCAAGAGGAGAGGCTGTAGCAACTTTGTCCAAATTTCCATGCATATTTGCCCGAAAATAGCACATATTTCGTTCGAAAAATAACAAATTTTCTACCCCCAATGGGAAACTGCAGCACCAGTCCCCAGTCTCGTACACCAACGTCTGGAAATGCATTGATCAAAAAAAGAGTGGTGGGGGAACAGGATATCATGTCCCCTCTTAAGTCTCCCATGCACCACTGAAAAACTTGTTAAGGACGAGTCCCACTGTGCCCACTCTGGATTTAGGCCCATGCCCGGGTAAGATTCCCTTAGTTCACAAGGCTGCAGACAGGCTGAAGCGGCATAAACCTAGTGCTCAGTATTTGCAAAAATCATCATTGTGTACCTAAGATAAGAACGCGTCAATGACAAAGCTTTGATGAAAAGGCTCAAATATAACTTGTCCTTCGATTTTTAAAATCTAATTTAATTCTGTTCATTATAGCTCAAGTTGTAGTTGTTTCGTTTCCTAATCATATATGTCGCTCTGACGGCTGTATCCAATATTTAACAATGATGAAACTCTTTCTTAAGTAAACTTTGGCCTCGAAATCAATTTACTGCAGGAAAAAACTCACATATATCCTGTGATTTCCAAAGTAAATACAGCCGCAGAAATCGTGTGGTAGCTAGGAAACTAGCGGACAGCGCGGTGCGAACAACGGGTGGGGTCGGTAGGTACCTCGCCTGAAGGGTCGTTAGCACTTTCGGATCATTAGTGACCACTTTGCCGATATTCACGTGTGTCTTTTCTTTGAAAGCATGCTGTATGCAGTGGTGAGGTTATATGTACTCTTCCTTTTTATAACAGAAAAAGTATAGGCCGTTTTACATATACGAAACAAAGTCACGTCTATCAAAAGTTTACTGTCCCTTGCCAGAGAGCTAGGGGCTCACAGCCCCTTCCCCGGAGTTTGGGAAAAGCATTTTCTTTTGCAAATTATTCAAAATAATCGGGCACTTTACATGATTAACTCAGGTTCGTATCTGGCAAAAAAGGGTTAGCCCTTCTTAAAAGAAATACCCTTCATCCCTATGCCCATATTTAAAGTTTCCCTTGGTCAGGTGGTACTACATGAATATTGCTTTGCGTCCCCCACCCCTCATCCCCACCATGCACTGCATAATACTGTTTAATCTTTATTCTTTAGCCGAAGTCTCTTGAGACCTTCAAACACCAAGCAAGGTAACCAAAATATTCATGACAGGAAAGTTCGCCCCGCTCTCCTCTGCCCCCACCCCCACCCACAGCTCAGATGAAAAAGCACGTGCACACACCCGCATTCGAATTAGTATGCCCAGGTATAATAACTCAATTGTGGCTCCTTTTAATCACGTGACAATATTTTGTAATTATATTTTCAAGTTATGCTACATAAATCATTGGTTTAATTAATATCTTTAATATCCAATATCTATGTTCTGAAACATAATGAAAGATACTTGAAAAGAGAAATAGAACTTAATTTGTAAGATTTAGCTGATATTTTTAAATATTTGTTTGTTCCCTTCAAGTAACTTTCCTAAAATATTAACAAAAACAGGAAAGGTAAAAAGGTGTTTTACATGAAGCCTTCATTGCAAATAATGGAAAGGTATATGTTCGTTGCCCATCTTACCTTGCTACGCAAAACTGACCGCAATATGTGACAGATATGTAAAATCATATGCAAGGATGAATGGACTGCTTGAGTTAAATGTTACTTTCTAAAGCCATGGGCTGGTTGATTCAGAATCGGGTTCCCTTCTGCCAAAATTTGTGGTAGAAAAACATTGAACGTGGTTCACTCTCCAGGTAACTGACAAAATTATCAGAAATAAGCTGCAGACAAATTTGTTCGCTATATACCTACACATAGAATGGTAATGCAACTATGATATAATAGATAAGTCAATAACAAGATTACTGAAAAAAAACATTGAAGGCAAAACCGGATGAACGACGCGGCCTGGCCTGATTAAGAACTGAATGAGCTTCGGGCTGAGCTTCGAGCACTGGGTCATTCATTGTCATGAGCATTGAGCACTGAGTCATTCATTGTCATGATTTTTTTCTTTTTATTTTCATTTTATTTTACCTTCTCATTCATCCTGTGAAAACGTCTCTTTGGAAGAAAATGCCGAATGTTGCACAAACAGAGCAAGGAGGTTAGACAAGGAAAGGGAAGCATAGGGCTCGAGCCGGTGGGAGGGGAGGGAGGGTCCCTAGCCAGATCGTCATTGTTGGAGGAGAGGGGGGTTGGGAAGAGTGTTCGATTTAGGGAGCAGAGCCTTTTATTGAGGAACTTCTGGGTCCACCGACCAATGGATCGGTTACTTTTTGTTTGAAAACCCCAACTTGAGGTATCATCGAAGAGTGGAGGAATCGACATTTACAACTCTCCCAATTTTCCCCAGTGGTTACCTGCAGGGGTAAGGGAAGAACGGGGGGCGGGATGGTTCATTTTCTCTCATTCGGACCCTGACTTCACATGGGCTCTTTGGGAGATGAGCTATAGGCTTATTTGTGTGGCAATGGTCAAAGTCCATGGTCTTGCCTTGGGGTCCCAGGGATTATATAAAAATATTTAGATTGCGTGTGGCTTTTTGGCTACACTTGCCTAATGAGACTGCCTCTTTGGAGAACTTATTTCTCTTAATTAAACTATATTTTGGCTCAATTTTGTTGTCTTATCTGATTCCTTTGCCGTTATATTTCCAGCTAGTTAATTCAATATACCATACGCCTCTCTACAGTAGGCCTATAGTGCCGTCTGAAGGGGTCCTGTAGTTTAGCCACCTTCTTTATAGCAGAACCTATTGAATTGCAGTACACAGAAAGTGCCGCTGATGTCCATTACATTGCCTTCCTGGCGGGTCACCCCCGTCCCTTAGTTACGCTACACATGGGCATCAAAAGGTAGGGGACGGGGTGACATGTCCCCCAGTTTTGAAAGTGGAGGGGATTATATCTCCCCCTTTTTTGCGACAACTCTAACAGAAAATAGCAAGCACATGCTTGATTCCATAGCTTGCAATATAGCTAATTCAATGAAATCAACTCTAAAATGACGGAAACATCCATTTAACGGATTACAATAGTACCTGATTACACAACAGATCACGTGGCTTCCAATTTTTTCAGGGTCCATAAGGGAGCTCCTAATCCCTCGCTCTGGGGCACTGTGATTCGCTTGTGAAGTAGGTTATAGGTTTGTTCAAGGTCATGATCAAGGTATTTATGACAAAACAGAGGGGGAAATCGCCATTTTGGATTGGATTTATCTAATACATACTTACTGGCCTGATTGTGGTATGCATTTTAATATTTGCTTCCATTTTTCGGGGTCGGGTCGGGTGAATATTTAATCATCAGTTGACACGACTAGGAACCACTCCCCCTCTACTGCTAAGTAATAGAAGTTCCGATTAAAGGGGGCCGTCTCACGTAAGGCTGTTAGGTGGTGGCCTTGTATAGACCTATTTTAAGAACATCTGGTTGAGGAAATAAATACGAACAGCACGGTACCTGTACGACCAGATGAGGACTTCATTTTTAGGCTATATGGGCGACCCGTGGTGAGAGCTAGGTAAACAGCCCTTTGAAGCAGTTTACATATCTGTGGAGCTATCTAAAACGGCCTGGAGCGGTCCTAAGCCAACTGGCCCGGGCCGGCGATCGCCACAACGACAAATCCTCTCATGACCATGACTATGACAAAAAAAAAAACTTGGGAGCTTCAGCTAAACTTAAGAAACCTTTCTCGATATACGGGGCCTATACACTCCATTTACGCCTCCGCTGCAGGTCCGTTGGCCCATCAAGAATAAAGCGGACGTCAGTATATACTTACACGGACCAAGACCTTTCCAGGGAGGTCCTAACCCTCCCTGATGTTACCAACGGCTACTACTAACTGCGTAAAGAGGTTGAGGGGTGCCCGGAACTATTTGCAAACATTAGCTAAGCCTTTGAAATTTCCCCTCATTTACATTTAAGTCTATTTCATGACGTTTCGGGGCATAAATATTGCAGAAGTAAAGCAAAGGGTATTCTGCACAACAAATCAGTAATTGATCAAAACGAGCCATTCATAAATACAGGGGTATATTAAGGTATACTAATTTAAACTAAATGACTTCATTTGCCTTTTACCAAAACACGACACAGAGAGAAACGAAACGTGACAATAAAAACATTTCCCTTATTGAGAGGCTGCCATAGCTCCAGGTGCGACACGGCTTATACAAACATTACACACTCCTGTCAATGACACGTCTCACTTTGTTAGTGTAGCACTGCTGTATAACATATTGACCTATATTATGTTGTAACAATGAACTTCGAAGATTCAATTTTGCTGTTGATAACTTTTGTAGCCTAGAACTTGGGGTCAACTATGATCCGAGACCACCATTTCTATACCCATTTTAAAACTCACATTATAATACCATCACTTACTGGATATCAGCGTAGGCTACATGTTTTTTCTTAATGACAAAGACGAAGGAGGTGGGGCTCTGTTGGGTCAACAGCCGCCCCCTCATCCCCGCAATAATGATGATTTCAGGGCAAAAATGACATTTTCAAGGCCAAACTCATGCCATTATTGCAGGCCAATTTGGGAAAACTTGAGGGCAAAACTTTGAAAAACTTCCCGCCTCCTGTAAAATATCTTTCCATATACCTATGCTCACTGATTATGTAAGTTTATCTATGTTTATTTCAATAAACATAAGTTTAACTGAGATTATTTTCTTCGTTTTAAAGGTTTCACCTATACATAAATTGATTTACGGATAGGCTTGCAAGCAAATTGTAGCAATCGATCAAATGCTTATTCAAAAGAAATAATCATTATTATTTAAATTTAGCTCAAAAAACTGATATTATCTCTGCTATGTTTTAGTTTGTGATTAGTTTGGTTAATTGTAATTAACTTCTCATCTTTTTATCTAATTTTACCACACTGCATACCTATTCATCAATCCTTATTATTTAGTTCTGTCTAAAAAAACAATAAGGATTGGAATTACACTGCCTGATACTAGGAAATTAATGACATTTATCATTTTACTTGACAAAAATCAGGTTAGAGATGTAACAGATTTTTATATGGTATTGAATGACTAACGGCGAACGGCGCGATGTTTGACAACGTATTCCGAGCTTAATATTCTGAATCGTATTTATTATTTGATTTCAGCTATTGTCAGTTGTGTATTCCTTGATAACGAATGACAGCCCGACGATCTGTACCTTTTTAATCGAAAGGGGATTTTGTTTTTGTTTTGTTTTGAATTGTGTTGTTTTATTAGTTTTTATTTTCTGTTGTTTTTATGTGGATGTTTTAGAACCGGAGCTTGAGGAACGATCTGATTTTCGATGTCTTTTACTGTACATTGACTGATTAATAAATTGAAACTGAAATTGAAAATTGATTAAAACTTAAATTTTGGATATGTAGGCTATTGTGAGAGAGGAACTTAGTGCGAGCATTCTAGAAAAATTTGAATTCGATTCTGATTTGTGTTTCTCAATATATTAGAAGTTGAAGTTATCGTATTTTATGTTCAAAGCCTCGTCTACACGATCTACATTTGTTCAAAAACATCATCATATACCTTTGTATGACGATGCCCATGGACAAATGTATCATCATGTGGACTGCTTTTCCAACACATCTAACGTCCAACATGCATGAAGGTGTTTAAACTTTTAGCTACATGTTTCATCTTCCCAACAAGTGTTCAAACATTCGTATGACAATGTTCATGGACAAATGTATGATCGTGTAGACAGGCCTTAACATGAACTTTGAGCAATCACGGGTCATGTGATTACCCACATTGGTGGAAAGCGTTTTGGCTTGACCTCTGCTCTTTGAAACTATTTTTACCCTAACTTATATAGGGTGTTAGTTAACTTTTACAGGGGAATGTGTTATCATGGAGCTACCACACGGTAGCTCTATGGTGTAATGCACAATATTCTGTCACCCATCATGCACTTATACTGTGATAACATCAGATTATGAATGAAACAATTGTATGTAAACTGTATTGTAAAGTATAACTCAGTTTATCAATGTGAGGGCATGACGTCACTAATGCTTGTTTTAAGATCACTGTGGGTTGCGAACGTGGTAACTTTAAATGTTTGTATCTCGAGAACTATAATGGAAGGACATATCATTTTTACGGGATGGTAACAGATTTAGATACTCTGTATGCATAAAAAAAATTAATACTTGTTTAAACCATCTTCCTTTTAAAGAGCGGGCTTAATGAAAGATTTATGAGGAGTGCTGAACCAAAACTAATTTCTAATACATAGAAAAAGTTAAGTAATAATACCTTGAGGAAAATTAAAGTCCAGGCTTTCTTTTCCGTCGCGTTAGTGTTCAATCAAAACTTGTCATCCGATTCACATAATACTTAATTCAAGAAATTTTCTCAAGTGAATTTTCAATCAAACATGATTTTTGTAGCAAATCAATCAAATCCTCCTTTTTTTATTTTGCTGCCGAACAAACTTAGGAATGAAATAACTTCTGCAAGACTGATCTATGAATGATCATAAAAGGTTTCGTTTTGAAACAAAATAAAGGAGCACCACAAAACCACAAAAATTTGCAAGCACAGGCTGGTGACGAATTTTGATCACTTCAAAAAGTGGACATCTTTCTGCATTATTTAAACAGCCAAGACCACATTCATGTTGCACTTGGAATAGCTTATGTTTATGGTTACTTGTCGCCATTTTGGCAAGCAGCAGTGTCAGTGGTTATGACTCTAGTCAGTTCAGGGCTTATCAAAATATTGACCTCGCTGAAACACATCAAACTGTTTTTCAGACAGATCTCATTTAATCTGTAGGCTACATTTTACTCTACATGATATCCACGTTCAAGTTGCTGAATTCTCGTTGTGCCTCCCATGAAAAAAATGTGACGATCTGTCCTCTTTAAGTTTGAAAGAAATTTTTCAGATACCAAGTGCATTATGGGAAATGCACAATGCCATCTTGACAGATTGATTGCATATACTTAATACATTTCCTTAGTTTGTTCACTCCTCCGCATAAATAAGTTTATACTCTTCGTGTCGTACTCTGCACATGGTGCATCTCATAGTGTAGACTTGAGGAAACGTGAAGATATGACAAAACCAAACATAAACAACCTCTGCGCAAGATACGCTGTATTAATATTAAAATAGTACATTGGAAGGGGTTTTAAGGACATTACATTCGTTGAATTCAGGCGCCCATAGGAGGAGGGATCGAGGGAGGGGTTAAAAGTCCCAAGGACCCAAAAGCGAATAAATGCCCCATATCACCTGTTTCTTGGAAAAATATTTCGGATATGACATACGTGGATTACTTTTGAATTGTAAAATGAAGTGATAATTACGAAAATTGACTTGAAAATTTCATTTTTTGAATATTTGTCTCATTTCTGACCCCAAGACGAAATCCTCGTCATGCCTCTGTGAAAAAAACATTATCAGATAATGTGAAGAAATGTTTTTATCATGCACGGTCCACTAAACTTTCCCATAGCATGAAATGGTAGGCTCTGACTATCTGACTATGGCACTATCTTTCCGTAAAACATAGCAAAACATAAGCACTGGTCAATTTTTCAAGTATGGGATAACTTGGAGAGGGGGGGGGGGACTATATCTCCTACGAGTGATAACGACGTATCTCCGTCTAAGTTCTGTTTCGACATTTTACGTCGTGATTACTTTTTGAGCACTTTGTTAATACCGATACTTAGTAGAATACGCTCATAGGCCAATACCTTTCGTTGATAACCCGTCTCCTCTCAAAAAGAGCCAGGATGTTCTCCTACCAGCACCTTACACCCATAAGTAAGTTATACCATGGAACCAATAGCTCCAAGGTAATGCCCCCTTCCCCTACTACAAACATCCTTTTACACGTCCCTATATAGCTAAAACGTAATGCCATAAAGTCTGACATTTAGGTTCCATTAAACAGCATGGGGTACAGTACAAATTTCAGCCGTCTTTGACGTATTGTGTCAACTTCTTGTCGTCATGTAATCAAAGTTTGCATACCCGCTTACCCACTCCATTCCCCACATTCCCGCATGCAGACGTATGCGGAGAGATTTTGCAAGGAGGGCGGAATGTGTTTGCGCTGAAATTTTCTATTCTTGCAAAATAATCATCACATGAATTTTTCGCTGTTTTATATCTTATATTTATATTTATGTTTTTATTTATATATTTTTTCCTGAAATCAAATGTTTTTTTTTCTGAAGGGGGCTCCCTCCTCTACACGTCCCGCCTCATACGCGTACGAATAGAGAATACTACTGCACAGCCCAAACGAGTCTTACTCATTCGAAAATTACATCGAGATCACTTTATGTACCACATAATATTAACAATAATGGCCTAGGCACTAACGTGTGTATTTTGCAGAAATTAAAACACTTTTAGCTTGAAATTATTAATAATAGTTTTAAGATAAACACATCATCGTATACCTCCCGTACCGTAAATACCTCATTTATTCTAAAGTCATTTTTTAAACTTTAAACACTCCTTTGGATAACACATTTTAGAAAAACGACAAGGAGAAACTATTTGAAATGCAACTACTATTGCTGAGAAAATATTTTACGAAAATTGGAACTTTTATATAATACAGTGGATTATTAATTTTCGATTTAAGGTTTCTACCATAAAGCATAGTATACATAAATTATATACCATATTACTGCCGAGTATTCAGCACACTTTATCACTCTTGCATTAGGTTAACTTAATCCCATGGACACAAAGCTTGCAAAACTACGCACTGGCGAAAATCACAATCATCCAAATATGTAAAACGAATCTTCGCTCATTAACTATGATTTTCATGCAAGTCACTTTTAAAATCATTATCGAAAAAGGTTTTGCACTGAAAGGAAAATCGGAGCAACGTCCTAAGTTTTCATCTAAATTGTAACAAATTCGTTGCTTTTTTAAACTTTCTATGTACCATCAGTGCCATTGAAAAAAAAATAAATAAAATAAAAAAAAAAGAAATAATTATCAACTGCATTATACCGTCTGTGTAAGAGTCACAAACTGGATGTAATCACGTAAACCGTTATCAAAACGAAATACACGAACACAGGTAAACTTCCATGTTTGGAATTGTGCAAGGTGTCATAAACCACTTGGTATCTTCAAAGAAATTTTTAGAGTAGTTTAAAAACGCAAAGATTACGTTAGTTACTTTTCTCACACTAACTTTCATCCGTCGGTATTTTGATCATTTTTTTTTCGGTTTGAACCAGTAATTTGATTCTGATTTAAGTTACCATTGAACAATATGTAGATATACACAATTTATTTGCGTAACATATACGCAGGTTATATATTTTTATAAGAAAATAGTCGAAACTATCGCATTAATTTGGAGGATTTAATTAGATGCATAAGAAATAATGTGATTGCAGTCATTAATGGAAATCTTCATTCCAAAAATAAAAAGTTGACTATATGAACTTTAAAGCATCATTCCTCAATCTTCGCCTCTAGGAATTTGTCTAAAACATTAAAAATTACATTCACAGTAAGCTTTTTAATGTAACAACTAAACAACAGTCTTCCGGAAGTTAAACTAACGTAACCGTGCTTGAATAATTTATAACGTTCCATTGAAATATCAAAACCACAAACTAGGTGACAACTCGTTGTAGACGTAAATATTGCTATATTAACTGGTATAGTTAACTCTCTTAAACTCAACAACACAAACCAACCAGCAAATATCACTATAATTCTTCCAATGACTTCAATTCGGTTAATTTCAAACCGACAAATTTCAATTCGAACAATTGTTTAATCACAGTACAAAAAGGTCCAGTCAATCAGTTGGTCAAATTCCACTAAAACGTAAATTCGAACTTGTTTTGCTGTTAAACGAATGTAAGAAAACAATCCTGCTATCTGAATTTAACTGTGTAGACTAAAAACAGTAATCTAACCTACTGTACATATCTTGTCAATCTTGTTACACGACAAACTGCATTAGTTGGATCAACTGCCATAATCTACATGAAATCTTTTCAGTGAAGCCAGAAAATTCAAAAAATTTTTATTGACAACGAGAAGTAAAGGTGATGTTTCATTAAAAAGTGGTGTCGTATCTTACCCAGAATCTAACAAAAATGGGCAAGCAAATTAAAGCAAAATGGAGCATAATTCACGACATACATGTGCATGTCATACGTTTTGCTGTTATTCTTAAATAAGTGTTAACTTTACATGCTGAAGGCTAAAGCAGGAAAGTTACAAATTAGAGTAAATACGACGAATTAGGAGAAGTACACGATCGTGTTAGTACAAACGAGGGACCTTAGGGGGTAAGGGATAACGGTGAAAATTGCATGCAGTCTGGTAGACTGGGAGAGAAAACTTTGGAAAGTTACGTACCAGGACAAACGGGTTGAAAGGCTCTCACTTCCTCGCTTTGTTGTAGTAAAGTTTGCAAATGATCGATATAAGAAATGGCGGCTCGTAGGGTGTCGACTTTGCTAACACGTCGCCCAATTTTTGTTGACCAAGGTAAGACCCTCCTTAACGTATCGAAACCATCGTTGAGAAGACTAACCCGTTCCCGTTCCCTGGCGTTCAAATCTATCCTGTTCCGCCCTTGTGGGTCAATGTTGGAGTCGTCGTTTACACGAGCTTCAATGCTTGGGGATATATGCTTTTGGGGTTCTTTCCCCCTTTTTCGCCTACCTGCACCCCTTCCAAGGTTACAAACTTTCCTTTTAGTAGTTCGAGTTCTAATGACTGGTAAACGAAGCCTCGGTTCTGGTACCTGGGATGGGAGAAGAGGTACCGAAGAGGGTGCAATCCGGAACGGAGCCGTAAATACTGAAAGCGGAGGCAATGAGATCGGTACAGCCGACGGGAGTGGGTTAATCGTTGACGTCCGTACGGTCGGGGTTGGTTTAAGAACATTTCCAGCAGGAGCACATGAACCTGCCGGGACATGAAGACCTAGTACTGGGAGCGGACGCACTGGCATTTGTTGAGCGTCTTGCTGTCCAGGTGATTTCTTGGTAATGTTCACAATTGAATGGGAAATCACCGTTGTTTGCCGGTTGCTTTGTTTGACGGTTTGTTTTCTTAGAAGACCCTCGGTTTGAGAAACTGGGGGGCTTATAGTACCCGTTGGTGATATTCTTCTGAGGGAAGATAAATCGATTCGTCGAGTCACAGGTGGAGGTTCTCTTATTGTAGGTATTTTAGCACCAGCCTTGGTTGACTTTAAGGCTATAGTTCTTGGAGAGCTACTTGCTCCTCCAGAACATTCTCCGATCATAATATTATCCCAGGATGGTCCCTTGCTTGTGGACGGTAAATTTAATTCTATTAGAGTATCTTGCCGGGCTTTCTGTAGTTTCTCCTGATCGGTTTTCATAGTTTCTTCATCCGTTTCCGAACACATGATTGAAACACTTTCCACAGAATCTCTGGATTGGGGATTTACTTGAACAGAGGGTTCGTCCGTTCCACAAAACTGGTCTCTTCTGTCTGCGTCAATGTCAACACTGTCTGCAAAAGCCGGATCTGGCAACGTCACTCGGTCTGTGCCGGCAAAAGAAGTAAACTCCTGATCGGTCTTGGAAAAATCAGGTAACCTCTTCGAGTTGTCGGTCTGGGCTGTCGATAAAGTCAGCGGAGCATCATGTAGAACCGGTCTTGTATCCCACATGGAACTGTGAATCGTCGGGGTTTCACTCTGATGTGATATTTGTTGTGAGGTAGAATGAAGGGTACTTTGGGTGTGAGATTGTAAACTCAGTGAGTTATGGAAAGATGTCAATGGTATCTGTGAAAAAGTTCTACCTGTAAATCCCGTAGAAAAGACACTCGGTTGAACTTGGGCGTTTCCTATCAAATAAACAGCACCCCCGAACTGAACTGGGTTCCACTGAATCATCGAAACGGGGTATGCATTAACCAGTACACTACCGCTGGTATTCTCTTGTGCGCTTCCCGCGATGACGACTGCGCCATCATTGGTCGGCCGTTCCTGTGCGAAGCCGATTTGTTTCGGAAGTTCATTCGAGATATCAATGTGGCTGCTGCTCTCTGCCAGCGGCGACTGCCGATCGACCTCTGACACGGTCACGATAGGGTCAATGTACTGATCTTCCGTAGGACTACAGTCATGACCTTCGGTTGACATTTGCTGGGTATCGTCTGGGACCAGCATTTCTGTCGCAACAAGTAAATTTTGGGCAGTATCGAAATCTTCCACTTGAGAATCCATATTTAGGTGTTAACTGAGTCAATTAGACATATGTTTCAAAATCAAAGTCTTCTGAATTTGAATTGTGGACTAGTTACGCAACTTCCGATTCGGTATATGAGTTTTATCGAACAGTTGACCAAAATTCGTACTTTTTTAGGCAAAGTACTGCGCAATCGTAAACAAACCACCAACACTGAACCTTGTAGTAAGTGTGATGAACTCAGAGAGTGTATGTTAAACACGAAATGGTTTATACTTTAGAGGTTCTCTCGTCTTGGGGAGTTAAACTTTTGGAAGACGGCAGGAAGTTACTATTGAGGGAAATTTCAAAGAGTCTACAAATGTTTTTCATTCCTTCTATTGAAGCTTTTGTTACACAGTCGCGTGGCGGGTTACTTAGACAGACAAACATGTGGGCCTATTCATCACGTTAGAGCTTTCTAGGTGAAAAGCAGATAACAACTCGAAATCTACAGCAGAGATTAAGGGCCGTACACTTGGAGCAAATTTCTTTCCCCTCATGTGATACTTTATCAGTTTTTTGTACTTTAGTGGACGACAAATGCTACTTGCGTCCCAGTGAAGAAAAAGAAACCCCCACCCCAAAAGTTGACGCACTTGGACACATAGCAGTCAAGTATGATAATGAACAGCAACGTGGCGTCACCGGGATTGGACACTGAAAGCCATACTTGTAGAGTGAGTAAATTCCCGAGTGACGAGTACTAGCCAAGGCGTCGCGAGGGCGGTGATCGCAGGGGAATGGGGAATATGGCCCCCAATAATTTGGTTGCGGGACGGACCACCTTTTGTCCCCCCAATATATGGCCAACGACCATAATATTTGCTAATACTGCGAGTGTGAGACATAGTCCCTTCCAATAATTTGGTTGAGGGGACGGAATATACTTTGAAAAAAATTGTAATAATTGCTGATATTTGTGTGAATATTAGAATTTCTGATGACTTCAAAGTCATGAAAAACGATTTTTCTGGAACCTTCGTGTTATTTCTTTATTCTCTCTCAACCACTCAAATCGGGGAGCTGTGAGATGTAAGAAGACAGCTCCCTGCTAAATTCAAGCCGCTGTTGGATATAAAACTGCATGGTAAAAGTTTGGATTTTCCTGTCTTCTGAACACAAACCCAATGGTACTTGCGAATACTTAGGAAAAAGAAAGATTTGTGCTTCTTCTGCTTATTTCGTTACCAGCATTGCATAAACAAATATGTTTATATATCCTTATACGTTTACATATATACATATCAGTGGCGGATCCAGGATTTGGCAAAAGGGGGGGGGGGAAGTCATAGTGGTTTGTATAAAAGTCCGATCTGGGGAGGGGTCTGAGGAGAGGGGTGTCCCCGGGGGGGGCAGTGCCAGGGTATTTTGATAGAGGGCAAAGCATGTGATGAATAAACGCGGTCCTGCGGGGAGGGGCCTAAGGGGAGGGGGACACGAAGGGGAGGGGGTTTTCCCCTCCCCTATGAGGAATTTTTGTTAATGTAAGGTTGCTCAGATGCAAAATGGTGATGTCTGTGGCATATTTTTTGAATTGATCATATATGGCTGGAAAGCGTTCATAATTCAGTGAATTTTCATTTTTGGTTGGGTGAAAGATGTTTCTCTGGGGAGGGGTCTAAGGGAAGGGGAGGGGGTGACTTTGAGAAATTTTTGTTAATTTAAGGTTGCTCAGATGCAAAGTGGTGATGTCTGTGGCGTATTTTTTGAACTGAATATATATGGCTGGAAAGCGTTCATAATTCAGTGATTTTAATTTTTGGTTGGATGAAAGATGCTTTTCTGGGTGAAAACACATATTCGTATTTGAACACATACACATATGGATTATTTTGAGGTTTCCGACCCACCTTCCCCCATGTCTTACACAAATCGCCGCCTTTGGGCGTTGCCAAGGAGTAACATGCCCCCAAAACTTGGCCTTGCCCCCGTTTGCCCCAATGAGATCTTGGATATTAAAACAAATACGCAAAAGTACACCGTTTAAATATCGATTTGGACACGAGAACACACTGCTATTTGATCAGTCAATCGTGAGGATAAAATTTGCACATATGATCTCAAAGCTACATGTTTGCCGGATGCTTGCCGGGCGCATTATTTTTTTTCCCAGGACGAACGTGGGCAAATCGAGTTTTCAAAAAATTTTAAATTTGTTTCAAAATGAAGGTTAGGGTTAAATTTTAGGTTATGGTTACGTGAATTAAGGCTATTTGGCCCGTTCTTTCATAATCCGGCGTCAGAATTACAAAAAAAAGGGTCGAAAAGCTGTCATTTTGGAATTAGAGGTGTGGCCTATTTCCAAGAAGCTGATTGGTCCATTGGCCAGATTTTCCCTGACTCGTCCTGGAAAAAAAAAACTACGCTGCCGGGCATCTATTTCTGTGAACTTTGTGAAGCACTGCTTAACTGGAAAACGTATTCCAGAGTAATCGTTTCAGCATCTACCTTAACGGCTATGGGGTACGGCGGCTATGGGTCCTCTTCATTCAATATTTTCACATCAACTATCTTTTAGTCCAAGTTTATGTTCGAAAACTGTTAAGTTAATCACCGTTTTTGTTTCTGTCGCCGAGTGAATAAAGGCGGTGGCATTTGAAACAAAGAAGCTAAACAACAGGGAAGTTCGGGGTTCAATACCGTGGCCGAGTCCAAGTAAGGTGGGTTTTTCATCCAAGAGCCATCTACAGTTTTCCCATCTGAACTGGCCTTTTAAAGGAAACCAAATTTTATCTAAATTGTTGAGTTGGTTAGCCACCCGACGTAAAGATGTAACTTATAATAGGATCCTTCCACATTCATGGTAGCTTAGCGTCGTAAAACAACTGCCCTTCAAGGCCCGAATTATTAAAACTATTTTTGAACGTGTATCCAACAACATATGAGGATTATAAAATAACTCCATCCAATATCACTAATGTCCGTTTATTTTAAATACCACGTGCTTTAAAATTTGTAAGAGAGAGTTTGCTCTCCTTGGTCCTTACCGAGGGGAGCCAAGCATCACACCAGAAATGATAAAATGTTGATCCCTCCATAAGGGGTATAAGCACTTGCAAGAAGTTTTCATTAATACGTCATACCAGAACAGTGGCGTGTGCAGGATTTCGGAGGTGGGGGGGGGGCACAACCTGTGATTCCCCCGACTGAAATGGAGGGGTGTCAAAAGTGCACCGAAGGTGCACCACGAGCGCGAAGCGCGAGTTTGCACGCGTGGGGTCCAGGGACCCGCGCTAGGGCCCCTGGCGGGGTCCAGGGGCAGAGCCCCGGTGGGGGTCCAGGGGGAGAGGCCCCCGGAAGCTCCTGCAATATACGGTAATAAGACCGCCGTAAATTGGTTCTAGAGGCCTTATTGATCAGGTTTCGTTTGTTTCAGATTTTGTGAAATACGATGTCAATGATGGAGAGTTCAAGTTATCCTCTATGCGTTGTAAGCTGCAGTATGCTACAGTATGTGTCACATAGCCTACATTGACAGGACTGTAAGATCACGAGGACTGTAAGATCACGAGGACTGTAAGATCACGAGGCCAGTCAAGAAGGCTAAGAAGGATGCTTGAGATAATCGCAAAAGTTAGCAGCACTGTTTCATCCTTAAACCTATGCAGTTTTACCATTACAGATGGTTAAAGTGACTAGCGCGAAGCGCACAGGAAACTTAATGATAGTAGGCCTACCTGCACCATGGGCCAGATATTGATATTGATAGCATCCTGTCTGATTATTCACTGAAGGGCGATTGGAAGAGCTCTATCCTTTGGTAAACGACCATATAATGAAAACATTATCTCCTAATTTCATTCTGTATGCTACTTCTAAGTTTTTAGTACCAGGGATGGCGCCAGGATTTGCCCGACGGGTGGCTAGATGGGGGGGGGGGCAGCGACCCAAAACTCTGACAGCCCTGATGCCATCAAGGGGATGGTGAGGAGAGATCTGAAGAAAATCTGTGTACTAAACCATGCCATTGTGGGGCATATTTCATAAAATGTGTATATACTAGAGGAACGTAGTTTCGGTGCTGATTTTATGTTTTCGGCCCAGAATGAAAAGTGTGAAATTGCAAAGCGCGAGAAGCGAGCGAAATTTTTTTTTTTTTTGGTTATCCTATACTAAAATGAATCGATACTTAGGCTATTACAAGCCAATTAAGGTCAATTGTCCTGGCAGTTGGTCCCTATCAGGCATAACTTACATTGTACTTTTCTCCTCGTGTCCTATAGCCGTACCGCACCACAGACCCAAGAGAACATTGACTAAATGAGGTGATATGAGGTGAAATTCCCAACATTTACCTAAATTCATGTTTTCAACTTCTTCAGTTACTTGTAAAGGTGGAAATGGTTTGAACTATATTTAGCTATAAGTAACAGAACTGAGGAAGAGTGGGCAAAGCGTACCGAAAATCTTGGGTTTCATTGCAGAAACGACCATTTGAAAGCCAAAATAAGTAAACCAATCATAAATGGCGACAAAATTTCCCGACAGAGGACTGGGCCATACTAGCGACCCCAAGCCTTGACAGCCCCTCTGTCGAAGAGGTGGTGACAGGGGGACTATCCCATGCCATTTCAGGGCATATTTTGCATAACATCATTTAATTCACGAGTCGAGTTGGGCACTTTATATATAGTGTTCTTTGGAATCTGAAACTTGAATTTGCGAAGGGGGCGAAAATTTTTGGTAGGCTTACACAAAAAAGATATGCGATCATTAAGAAAATAAAGAAAAAAAAAGAGAAACTGTAGGGGTTCTAGACCATATCGAGGTAACATAAATTTTATCGAAACACCTGGAGTACACCCTATGAAATAGCCAAACTTTGGTCCGTGAGTCGCTCACAAACTGACCGTACCGCATGTCACACACAAGAGAATAGGAACTAGGCTTAGCGACATGTGATGGAACTTTCTACCTCCACATAAACAGTGTGCTCTGCCTACATGTCTCGTGGTAAGGTTGGCAGGATCTGTGCTATCTAGCATTGTGGAATGGAACTGCTGAAGATCCTGAAGTGACTGTACAGCGCGCGTAGCGCGCCGAAAATTTTGGGTTCTTATTAGAGAAATTGTCCTCTCTCAGGCGCTTTCGGGGACTGCATACTCTATCGTAACGATTAAGACTTCCCGATGCGGGCCCCCTGCTCCCACCTGGCGCCATCCCTGTTGAGTGTTCAGTATGTCTCTTCAATCTTTTTCTCTTCCCCTAACCCTTAAATCCCCCGACTAAGGGATTTTCCCCCAACTGACTTCGGAAGTGGGGGGCCTGTGCCCCCCGGCCCCCTTTGAACACGCTACTGTACTAGAATTAGGTTGCTCGCTTCTCGCATGCATCAGGGGTGGTATCAACGGACACTAGCCACCCTTTTTCTCATTCATTGCTGAAGAAAGTGCTGGAAATATATTTGTCATAGTTATAGTTTTAAGGCAACCAACAGGCGCGGATCTAGAAATTTCGAAAAGGGAGCCCCCCCCCCCCCCGAATATTATCCTAGATGAACATTATGCTAATTTTCGCGTATTTGTTATTGTTGATGTGGCGAAAAAGGGAAAGGCTGAGCCCGGGAAAGCCCACCCTCCTTGATCCGCGCCTGACCAAACTTAGAAAATCACATACAAGGGCTTCTTTTATTTCAAATTTTCTTGACGGGGCACCGGATCCGCCGTCGTAGACGCACCTTCGATGCTTATAGTGACTGCTCCCCTTTGTGGGTTACCTAGAGTTGTCTCAACAGTAATTCTCATTGGGCAACACGAGTAGATTTTTCGTTCTAAAGCCCAATGTTAACCTTAAACATGATCCTTCGTCCCCACCCACGACCCTCTCGACTGACTACATCGTTAGTGCGAATTGGGCTCACAAAAGAATAGTCAAATTGTGATTTTTATTTTTGTGATCTCTGGCCTAATTAGTGTTCATCCCATGTCATTTAGAGATAAAGTAATGTTTCATTCTTATGTTCACAACTTTATAAATACCCCAGGGCCTCAGGGGTTTCGCCCCCTGGACCCCACCATAGCATTGTCCTGGACCCCACCAGGGGACTTAAGGTGGGCCCCATGGACCCCAACATCTACAGGAGAACACCTCGCATCACCTCGACGCCTTCAGTGCCTCTCAGTCTTTCATGTTGGTGTGCCCTTTCGGTGGAACGCTGTACCCTCTAGTGCCCCACCTTCAAAAAGTCTGGCGACGCCACTGAGTACGAGTACTCGATTGTCAAATTGTCTGAATACGAGTACAAAGCCATTTGAACATCTTTAACAAAGACGCCGTAATAGCAACAGTTGTGGATTTCAGGGCAAAAATGAAGACTTCTGGGCAGGGCTCTGGCAATTTAATTCGCGGACAAAATTCATGCAGTGGTTGTCAGTCAGTCGGGGAAATTTTCAGGGAAGCACCTTCCGCCCTTTTGCAAAATGTCTTCCTTTACCGTACTTGCCCAAAATGAGAGGGCTGCAGCTGCAGACTCCCCCCCCCCCCTTCGTGGACCTGTGACCACTGCAGTCTGCAATATCAAGAGGTATATAATTTACTCTTTCGACAAACAAAAACTCACTCCAAGAAAAAAAGGAATTCAGTTTATACGCAACCGTTTTATGTCTGATACGAGGATAAAATGTAACGCTTTTAGCTTGTTCTATCAGGGAGGTAGTATTGGCTAATGCCACCTTCCTAGGTTTATTTTTATCCACCCAGCTTAAACTACAGTCGCGTATGGTACGATAAGAATCTGTCTTGTATTGCTACCCTCAGGTCAGAGTGAAGTACATCTGTGAAGGGCATTTGAGTTCATGACCTTCTCAATTATCAAACTTTTTGCATTTGACTAGTCCCTTTTAAAGTTTATTCATTTACACTTCTAGGTGGAACTGGACTTTTCACGTCCCTTTGTTTTCGTCTGGCGGCGGTTACCTTTATTATGAGCTCTGAGTGGGCCCCAATTTCTCCCGTCCGGACGCAGCAGGCCGTGGTAAACGCAGTGCTGTAGTAAATATATGTGTCTTGAGAGTCTTATTTCTCACATCATTTTACATTGGTCGAATCATGTGACTTCAGCCGTAACACGTGAGTTTGCTTTGGTCATAGTTTTTCTAAAGGAGCACCCCTTTTATGAAAAACGTGGCATCCGGCACTGTCGTTACAACAATAACATACTAGCAAAAAGAAAAGTCGGTTAGTTTACTCGTCCGCCCTAAGGTGTCAGTTGGGTAACCGAATTTCCCCAGTCTGACCACGGAGGTGGGGGATATGTACTCCCCTCCCTTTTTGAACACGCTACTGAGAAAGAATACAGCACAAGGAATGTGAATTTTTGAACTCATTGACACCTTTTCTGTTATTTTTTCTTTTTGTTCTGTACTTTTACATAAATTTGTAACATAGTAGTAAGCGGTTCACTTGAACATTTTTCAAGCTGCTGCTTTCAATGGCGCCCCCTAATAATTAAAGCAAACTGAGGAAAGTCTAAAATCTTGTCAATGATGAGAATCTCACTGGTATCAAAAACAGAAAACTAGAGAAGTTCTCGGTAAGAGTGGCTCGGGGGAGTGGTGGCGCCAGCAGGATGAGAATTTAAACCCTAATAGAAAGACTGAAGGAAGTTTAGAAGGATGAGAAGATCCAAGTAATGCGCATTTTACTGTGACACTCAGTTGATTGACGACTTACAGATTCACAGGCCGGTTGTGATAATTTGGTAAAGAAAGGATGGAGTGTTAATTAATGTTGGAACGATTATCGGTAGTCACCATCGGTATCGGCCGATATTCCTCGTTTTCATCCAGTATCGGTATCGGTAAAATTTACCTGATATACCGATATCACCCAGCCGATAGATATCGATATATATATATATATATATATATATATATATATATATATATGTATGTATATATGTATATATATATATATATATATATATATATATATCGATATATATATATCGATATATATATATATATATATATATATATATATATATATATATATATATATATATATATATATATATATATATATATATATATATATATAGTCCTCTATGTTATGAAAATGAGACACTATTTGAGTACTTTTTAAGGTAAAGTCCAATATTTTACCCCATACAGATGAAACGACACTTAGTTTTGCCCGGTGGCCTATGGTTAGTATACAGAATGTTTATTCGCCAAATATCTGTATCAGATCGGTATCGGCCGATATTGAGAATTAAAATATCGGTATCGGTGATATCGTCTACTTACAATATCGGTACAACACTAGTGTTAATCTTACTTTATTGAAACGAAGTGTCAAAGTTGGTCTTTTCTGAATTTTCCGAAGCAACAGAGCTTCTAGAGTTGTTATCAGGTTATGGATATGACGTAAGAGACTGTAAAACTAATAACCTAGACTAGGGGAGGGGGGAATAGGGGAAAGTCACACACAAAGATAACCTCTAAGGTGGGTTAAGTTGTACTTTCAGTTGTGTCTAATTCATTCAGTTAATTTGTTTGTTGCATTACAACGTCAAAGGCGGAAGACTGGAAGCGTGTGAAGGTAAAATTATGTGTAGGCTTAGTCGTGTGGGGTACCTTTAACACATTCGGGTGTGTTTATGTACACTTTGCGAAATTTTCCCAGGCATCTTTTAACTTTTTTCTCGAAAGGGACGATTTTCCAAGCCAGCCACTTACACAGTCGTTTTTAGTGGCTTGGTATATATGTACACTAGATCAAAACAGAGTCCTAATACAAACAGCTATTCGTTTAAAATAGTTGCAGCGCCCTCTAACGTATAAACAACTGCTCAAGGATGACAACACAGTATGTAGTAGTACCGTACTTTCGTAACCAGTAATTGTTACATTTATCTCAGGGTATGCATGAATATTCAAATTTCATTTCGCTTCATTTCCTTCATGTTCCAAAACTCGTTGGATTGGAAAACCGAAACTTAAATCAAGGAATATTATTACATTACTTTTCTTGGAAAGTCCGCCGACGGTTGAAAAGAACTTGGTCTCCCCCGAAGTATGGAGCCAACGGATGAGTATTACAGGTACTTAAAGCAAAGTACAAATCTTATTTCATATACATTTACATTGAACGCTTTTCATACAGGGACAGCACCAGGTAGGGGGCAGGGGTGGTAGGAATGCTGCCCCCTGCTGTCGAGGATTTTTCCAGTTTTGTCGGGGAGCCTATATGAGTAAAAACTATATCAGTAAAAACTCAAATTTTAGAAGTTTCCTCAAACCATTACACAATTTTCGGCGCACTTCGCGCTCCCAAAGTTTTCTTACGTCATCTCTCCCAGGCAACCCGTCTCTTTTGTCGGGGCTCCGGGTTAGTTCTCCCCGTCGGGGAGTTTGACCACTGGCAAATCCTGTCGTCACCCTTGTTGTAAGAGGAGTAATAAAATTCTAACAGCGGTTATAAAAAATGTGGAATAAACAGGAGCATTTACTAGTAAATAACATTTTATACTCGTCACTAAAATACTGGTGAATTCTGCACATTAAAGCATTGACGATGAAGTATATATGAATGCTTAATAGTAGTCATGATAAGTGTTAGAAATAATTCGTGTAAAGGTGGGGAGGGGGTTCAAGTAAATTTTTGTCATCGTTTTGAGAGTCACGCATAGGAGTTTGCAACTGTCTCGATTTTATCCCTGAAACTTTCTTTGGGATGAGCGCACTCCCCATTTCCCCTCCCCACCCGCACCTGGCCTTTTGCTCCCAGGCTCTTCCAGTATTCTTCCAGTACCCAATATTCGTTATTAGATCTTACTCCAAACCCCCACATGGTGAGCTCAAAGCATGAATGTGTTAGTAACTATAATCTGATTTTCGTTGGTGGAGGAAGAGCCTCAGAGTAAAATTTTAAAGGTGACGGGTCACCACATTCATTGGAAGGCTTACAGAAAATTCAACAGCTTTATACCACAATATCGCACAACGTTCCAAATAAATTTGTACTGTCTAAACCCTGAACTAGGGCCTCCCTGGTGAATATTCTAGTGTGCAACGAAATAAGAACCTTTAAGGCTTTAGGCCTAGTTCCCCCTTGGGTCTTTTGAGCAAATTTTTCAAAATCTGGAGCGGGATAATACAGAAGATATCCAAAGCACCTTACCTGCGTAGAATGTTTTTAATCAATCACTTTACAAGTGTTGGCCAAACACGGCTATTTCGAGACGTATTTGTTCTGCAAACAGGCCGGTGACGTACCAAAAGGTAGTACAAAATTTTTCACGATGCTTCTGGGACCTATTTTTCCAAAGGACCTAAGGCTGCAACCCCAACCGCCCCCGCCTCCTCCGGTCCTGTGCCCAGAGGTACCTACAATCAAAATGACTGATACTGTTCTTTTTCAAATGACAACCGATGCCCTCGAAAAAGTTGGTACTATTAAGACTGATAAACCTTTTTTCTCTATTTCTCTTGCAAATGTAATACTTTTTTGGTTCCACAGTTTCACGTATAAGGAAAACATTCAAGGTACCAGTACAGTTTGATTCCCCCTCCCCCAAAATACACCCCCAAAAATCAAAATTCCAAATTAATGATACATGGGTGCATAGGTGCTTATAACATGCATGCTACCCAAACTGGTGGTTGCAGTCACACATTTATCTACTGTATTTTATTTCATACACTAAAATGTGGGTCGATTTTTGAGATCGTTGAACCAGAAAATTTTATTTTTAGGCCAAATGTTATTCCATGTGGAATACAGCTCTCAATTTGGTCAAAACAAATTTATAAGTTTCGGAAATAGGACACTTAATATGTCACGGCTAATTCGGGTTGATGTAAAACAGTCTGGATAATAGTTTTCCTTAAAACAATTCAACTAATTTGAAGACAAGGGGTCATAACGACCGGGCGATTATTTACCCCAGAAACATGCAAAAAGTATGTCAAACCTCCAGAAATTCTTTAAAGAGTTGTTTTAACATGAACATAATTTTTGCGGGCAGCACAGGTTTGTTTTGCCTTAATAAAGTCAGGGGGCACCAGTGGGGTGGACATAAGGGTATTAGAACAATGTTGGGTTGAAATGGCGACGATCTACACGAAAGTATAGCCAACGGGCGTTTGAGGCGGGAAAGTCCGCTGTTGCTCGCCTAACATTTCAGTTCACTATCAAGTTGTTAGGTTTTAAGAGAGGCTAGACCACACCTTGGGAGGGATGCTGATAGCTTTGGTAAATTTACTAAGTTTAAAACAAAGGAATGCTGCGGTAGTCTACCGAATTCGTTTGGGAACTATTTATGTCGGTGTAAAAGGTAACAGCGGTCGTTGTCCTACTAACCAGTTTTTGTGGGGAAAGGGAGAAACGGGAAAAAATTAAAAGACAAAACCCTCTTAAAAAATTATAGTGTACATTCGTTGTGTAGTTTAAAAATGTCCGGATATATTTTATGTAATGGGTCTCCTACATATTGGTTCTAAAGATTGGCGTGTTGATTCTTTAGTCTTCAAAGCATGAGAAACAACATTTCGAATTTTATCTTTCATGCGGAAAATACAATGGGTAACTCGAAAACGATGAAAACTGCTTACAATTATTGGACCCGATTTCAATTACCTGCGTAATAACTCTCTTTTGCTTCCGCCACACGGATGGCACATATTTTCTCTTAACAATGAGCTGGAAAAGACTTCGTCCTCTCCAGCTATCCCTTTTGCTTTCAAGTTCACTTCTCCATTTGACTTGCATAATGCTTGCAATACAAATTCTACAGAAAAGGGTTATACAGAGAAATTTGAGAAAGTCTACAATTTTTTCACAGTTTGAGATAATGTCTTTTTATAGAAGTCCGTTTTCTACAGCCATTTCTAAAGAATTCCTTCCAACTTTTCATGTACAATTTCTTGACAAACTCTAAAAAATCTCTAAAGAACATTTATGAGATCTCTTGTTTAGAATCTGTGTAAAATCTAAAGAATTAAGAATACACATAGACCATGTCTTTGAAATTCTCATATTTTACGGGAATTCTATAAAAAAGATTTTTCTAGCAATGACTCATTGTTTCAGGATTGCTTAGGTTTGAAAGGAACAGTTTATCATTGTACAAAGTGCAAATCAGTCCCGGTTAATCAATAGGAACAAAAAGACCTGTCAATCAAATAAGTTGCCTAGAAAACTATAAGGTGGATCGCACTTTGCAGACGCAAAAACTACTGAGTATACTTCAATTATAATTAATTTATTAAATGATGCAATTTTGCTAATCAAGCAGGGTAAACATGATACGATTTTGCTCATCGATTTCTTTCACACAAGAAGCATGCCACGAGACGACAGTTCACCGTACCGTTCGTTCGTTCTCAAACTTTGTCGCAGCGTATGCTATTGTAGTTTATCGGGGTTTATCGTAACATATTCAAATCGTTTTGAACTGTACGATAATGAATTGTAGACTGGTGTTTCCTCACGATTGTTGCATTTTTTAAGGACTTACCTTATACGAAACAATTGCCTGATCGAGGTATTGAACGAGATCGTTTCGTATCGTGGAATGTCGTTTTGTTTCTTAAAACGTATATGGCAAAACCGCAACATGTGTAAGGTACAGTGGAGTCACCAGACTTTTCGAAGAGTGGGACGGGTACTATAAAGGGGGACTAGGGGGACACAGCGTTCTGTCGAAGGGTGTCCCCTCCCCTTTGGAGATTTTTCTGTCACTGAATGCCCTCAGATGCGATTTGGTGCAACAAAAGTGTACAACTGTGAAGCTAATTTTCTTCTAAAATATTTCGTTTTCTTAGGTATAATTCTCGATAAAAAATATCAAGCATTTATAGAACGAAGTTAGGATGATCTTTCTTCAAGAAAGTTTAATTCTCATAGGTTGTGGAATTTCATTAACTTTTACAACTTGCCTTAGCTGCAATATGGTGCTAAAATCCCAATCCCCATACGTTGAAGGATTAACAAGTTATAGTACGACATGTTAGATATTTCCAAGTAGTAAATCACGGTCAATTATGCAAATGTCCAGTATAAATCTTGGAATCTAAACTTCAGTCGATCTCCTGACCCCACTGGTGGCAAAGTGTTTAATGACTGAATTTAGCTAAATACGGACTCGGCTCAGCCCCGTCCGTTATTTAGCTAAATTTAAAGTCTCAATTATATATTCGCCGCAAAAGTCTCCCTATTGCAGTTTATGCCTTAATTATCAACCTAATTTTTCGGAAACAATTTTGGCCCATCTTTGGGTAAGGCCATGGTTCCCGTTGCCCCCCCCCCCCCCGGATCCGCTAGTGCCCTTGAATGAATGACTTAAAAATACCGATGCGGCAGTGTGAGATGCGGTAATATGTGGTTCAGCCAGAGCCGGTCTTCCAGTCAGACTCTCTCTGACAGACTGCAACGTACATGTACCATAGGGACTACCTACTCACTTGCTCATTTACTCAAGTAACAGTTGCTTCATCACGTACCACAGACTAGGATTCGGCATAGAACAAATTTTAAAGAGTGATAACTTGAAGGAGAACAAGAAATATAGTAGTTCTGCTAGTATATGTACACTCGTTAGGCCTACACTTTATCAAGGCGTATATTGACACGGCGGCGCGGGTTTTGGATTACCAGGACCGATGATCAGCCTCCGGCGATTTTTTTTTTCGTAGGATGGCAATGGAAGATCCATGCCAATGGACCAATCAGCTCTTGGAAATAGGCCAAAATAGGCCACACCTCCAATTCCAAAATAACCGCTTTTCGACCCCTTTTTTGTAATTCTGAATTATGGATTATGAAAGAATAGGTAAAATATTTCTAATCCACGTTACCCTAACCCTAATTCTAACCCTAACCATGATTTTGAAACAAATTTAAAAATTTTTGAAAGCATGAATTTTCCGTAGGCATCCTGCGAAAAATTAACTAGCCAACCTCCGACACACATCAGTAATCACAGTGCTGCGAGTTTGACATTCGAAGAAAATACAAATTACTGCCTTTTCTTGTCCTAAAAAGAATTAAATCATATGAAACCTTGTAGTCGAATACTCTGACTACAGAAGGTCTATATTTTTTGAAAATCCCACATCTCAGTTGGGGGGCACACGGGGGGCACACGGGGTACAAGGTTTCGCAGGGGCACGTGCCCCTGCCCCCCCCTTGGCGACGCCACTGTTCCGAACATATAATTGAAAATATAATCGATGTGGGAACTGTATTGGATGGAGAGGACTCACGAAAATAGTTAACTTCTCATATTAAATTGGCATGTGAAGGGTTTCCAAACGCGTTTTCAGACAAAATCATATGACACCCTTGACAAACTTTGGGGGCGCAGGGTCCCCTCGGGTTCCAATGGGCACGACGCCTCTGTCTACCCCCTCTCCTTGCAGACGACACTGGATACAGTGTATACTAGGTTAATGATCAGGGAAACGTTCACGGCACACAGTTCCCGCCCCTTGTGAAACGTCTTCCCATAAAACTATGTTCCAACGGTTCCCTCGTTATCAGACTTATTACCACAATTTGCGACAAAATTATCCCAGTAGTTTGCCATTAGACGCAAGGAGTCAATGCTGCCATTTCTCCTTGCAAAGATAAGTGTAAAAACGTACATTTCTTCTTGCCCCAGTGAAAAAGTGATGGTGTCATTCAGGTATCCCGAAAATGCTGCTCGTGACTAAGTTTGAGAACCGAGGCTGTAGACAACATTACATATGTATATGTTTCTGTAAAACAAAGAAAGTTACTCCATGGCCTCCTGTCGGAGGCTTAACCTTATACTACTTGCGGACGTCAGTCACCCCCCCCCCCCCACACCCAAAATAAACCGACATCTTTAAGTCCGTTTTCTTGCTTCTAATCTGCCGATGAATAATCCGCCATACGAAGCAACGTGGTTTCTAGGGAAACAAAAATGGAAACGTAATACTTCAACCTTTTGTTTCGTTGTGATCATTGTTACATAGAGAAGTGAGAGTACACATAAGGGTGGTAAGCAGGGTTACAGAGGGATCCCAGTGTGTAAAATGCCCATTTCTTGGCAAACAATGTTGATTTCAAGACACCGGTGCTTTATTTTCAGGACAAATGTCATGTTATCATTGCTTGCCAGTCAGAACAAATTCAGGGCAACGCGTACTTTCCTCCCATTGAGAAGTATCTTCCCGTATACAAGCATGCGAGGATAGTACACCTCAACCTGGTAATGCAAATAATGCATAATATTTTATCCAATCTTAATATCCTAATATTTAGATGACAGGTGGACAAAGTAGCCATACAATTTCACTGCTGTAAGGTTGTCGATTTAAGCCGAATCTTGTTTCCATCGGAAAACCCAGAACAAAATTTCCACAGAAATCTATAGTAGAATTCGCGACTTCGATAAGAATGTGCTAAGAATTTTTGCATTTTATTCCGTAGAATTTCAGCAGAATCTCTAAAGAAATTTTACAAAATATGTAGGGAGCGTGTATACTTCTGTAGTTCTATGGAGTTTGATATTTTATGTATAATTTCCTTTGAGTTCGAGAACTTCACAGATACACTACGTCTACTATAAATTCTTTAGAATTTTTTATACACATACAGACCCTATGCACTGACGTCACGCTGACGTCATACTGGATGACAACACTGAACTATATGCTAAGAAAGATCATTTATCAGTTTGAAGCTTTCATGCAATCACGTGATGTAGGTTAGCTTACTCAAGTCGGTTCACTACAGTAACAACTGTATCATTTGACAACCATATACTTGGTACGGTGGTCAAGATTTCATGTTGTAAGCCTAACGTTACAGCAAGTCAGCTGAAGAAATGTGATCCAACTGTTGAAAATCATATGCGAATTTGCAGAAGAAACACCCTGTAAGTAGTCAGGCTCAAGAGATATTCCTGCAGGCTAGCCAAGCTTTGTGTACATAGTTACTACATGTAGCCTTATGTCGCGCAGCAGGCTATCGTATGCTATGTAATACCCAGTGCGTAAGTGCGGTTTCTACGACAGCGGAATCGACTTGGGTAAGCTAACCACATCACGTGATCCTCAAGTTGGCTTCAAGTTCGAGGCATAGTATTCCGCATTGACGTGCGCCCTCTAGTTATATAGCTCAGTGGATGACAAGCAATGAATCTAGCTAGGAATGTACATGACTTTAGTACACATACTGTGCCCACGACGTAGTCTTCGCACGCTCTTGTAGACTTCAGCGCGTACCAACCTGTACAACAATTAGCCTAGGTGTCTGCATTTGTGTTGGTATAAGTTGTAATGAGGGCGCACTTTCTGTTCTGTGACGTCAATACGATTATGGTCTATCTGTGTACATAGTCCTATATGAAATTGTGGTAAACTGTTTTTGCCCTTTAAGTACGCAAATGTCTAGCACATGCTATCGCACATCTAAGCTAGCTACCTGTCGCCATAGACAAATGAAAATACGAAGGATCCATCCAGTACTAACTTTGTTTTACGTATAGTGATGCCACCGTACTTACACATTAATTACACCTACAAAGATGACTACGGGCTGATGTCTTAGAATTTAGTTTAGACTTACTCTTTGAGACTCGAAACTTGGGGGAATTTTCGAGAAAAAATGCAACGTTCGGAAAAAATCAGCAATCGATACGAAATTTCATATTTTCTTTATCCAAAATGGTATTTTGTCTGAAGTGTAATGCACTTTCGTCATCACATTGCCCCGACGAGTGTAGTCCGGGCGACTATTTTGGTAGGCCTAAACTAAGTCCATCAGTGGCGACACTTTTGGCCACGTGATCCTCTGTCTACACTTTCAGATGCCTAGGTTCTTATCACATACGACAGGAAAACCGGACATTAATACTCACTTGATTTATGTCGGTGCTACTTTAGACGGCGTGCTCGTATCTGTAAATACGGTAGAAAAACAACAGAAGTGTCTTTAATCCACTGGCATTCAAGTACAATTCGAAAAGCACTACCATACACTTGGTCAGTAAATAAAGTCTCATTTGGTTTTTATTTTGTCAGGCGTATGAGTCTTACTTAAAAACTTTTTCGTGACAGTTCCAGAGCCCACGTGCATAGTATTTAAAGCAAGCACTTGAAGCCCTGTAAACAAGTTTTTGTTTTTCAGTAAAACCCAGATTTTGCAAGCTTCAAATGTAACATTAGTTGCAAGGTGGCACGAATACAAAACGGATTTAGGGTAAGCCCATGTATGTACTCGTGCTCCCAGTTTGGCACAATACTCATGACAATGAATTTGTACTCATACTCGTACTCACAGATGTTGAGTTATGCATTGATGTAACTGCAAAATTGTGAACTAGTCCTTATGAAAAAGACGTGCTCATACTCGTACTCACGGATGTAGAGTTACGCATTGATGCAACTGCAAAATTGTGTACTGAGACCTTATGAAAAAGACATGTACTCATACTCGTACTTGTACTCACGGATATAGAGTTACGCATTGATGCAACTGCAAAATTGTGTACTAGTTCTTATGTAAAATACATGTGCTCATACTCGTACTCACGGATATAGAGTTACGCATTGATGCAACTGCAAAATTGTGTACTGAGACCTTATGAAAAAGACGTGTACTCATACTCGTACTCACGGGTAGAGAGTTACGCATTGATGTAATTGCAAAATTGTGTACTAGTTTTTATGAAAAATACATGTGCTCATACTCATACTCACGGATATGTGTACTAGCCCTTATGAAAAAGACTCATACTCGTACTCACGGATATAGAGTTACACATTGCTGCAACTGCAAAATTGTGTACTAGTCCTTATGAAAAAGACATGTACTCATACTCGTACTCACGGATATAGAGTTACGCATTGCTGCAACTGCAAAATTGTGTACTAGTTCTTATGAAAAATACATGTACTCATACTCGTACTCACGGATATAGAGTTACGCATTGATGCAACTGCAAAATTGTGTACTAGTTCTTATGTAAAATACATGTGCTCATACTCGTACTCACGGATATAGAGTTACGCATTGATGCAACTGCAAAATTGTGTACTAGTTCTTATGAAAAAGACATGTACTCATACTCATACTTGTACTCACGGATATAGAGTTACGCATTGATGCAACTGCAAAATTGTGTACTGAGACCTTATGAAAAAGACGTGTACTCATACTCGTACTCACGGGTAGAGAGTTACGCATTGATGTAATTGCAAAATTGTGTACTAGTTCTTATGAAAAATACATGTGCTCATACTCATACTCACGGATATGTGTACTAGCCCTTATGAAAAAGACTCATACTCGTACTCACGGATATAGAGTTACGCATTGCTGCAACTGCAAAATTGTGTACTAGTTCTTATGAAAAAGACATGTACTCATACTCGTACTCACGGATATAGAGTTACGCATTGCTGCAACTGCAAAATTGTGTACTAGTTCTTATGAAAAAGACATGTACTCATACTCGTACTCACGGATATAGAGTTACGAATTGATGCAACTGCAAAATTGTGTACTAGTTCTTATGTAAAATACATGTGCTCATACTCGTACTCACGGATATAGAGTTACGCATTGATGCAACTGCAAAATTGTGTACTAGTTCTTATGAAAAAGACATGTACTCATACTCATACTTGTACTCACGGATATAGAGTTACGCATTGATGCAACTGCAAAATTGTGTACTAGTTCTTATGAAAAACTGCAATTGCAAAATTGTGTACTAGTCCTTATGAAAAAGACATGAACTTGTACTATCTCTAGCTCTAGGCCCGATACAAATGTACACTCACAGTCGATATTGTACTAACACTGACAGTATAATTAACAGGAAATCGACACAGTGAGAAAATGCTAAGAACCATTATTAAAACACATTTTTATAGACTTACTTCAAATGACTCGTTACTTCAAATGACTCGGAGTATCAATACCATATACATGTTGCTCGTCAAAACTCCAACATAGATTTGTTACGTACAAAATCTTATAGTGAGGTATTAGCAAAAGCAATTGTTGGGCCCCTTCCCCTTTACCAACAGGACGGTGGCACGTAGGCATTAAAGGGGAGTGGGGTGTAAGACGTCAGCACCAGTTACACGTAGGCAGATATTATGCTAAAATTGCTTTTAGATCGGCAGAGATTGTGTTTCCCATGCTGTGTAAATTGAATCTAAACATTGCTTTGCAGTTTAAGTTCTCATGTCTTACAAGATTGTTCTTCTCAATAATTTGTTAATAAACAAAAAAAAACAAAAAAAAAAAAAAAATAGTTTGTAAAATCAATGTACAACCGCAGTGTAAAGAATACATGGCAGTCAGCATATGTACCATGTTAGTTTCCGAAGGTCTAGCACGTGACTTCATCATGCCCTTCTGAAGAAAAATCTGTGTGACGTACGAGCTTGTTTACATAAACGTACGTCTACGCATTACATGTACATACGTACGTTTACATAAACGTACGTCTACGCATTACATGTACATACGTATTCCGATGATGTCCTTACATGGACATTTCGTCAATGCGAGACCTCTGTGCAGTTCTGTGATTCGTGTTATGTACGAACGTACGGCAATAAAATGGCGGGCGCCCGCAAATTTTTCAAATATTCTGCTAACACACATAGAATAAGAATCCGTTCCCGTCCAGTATGGAAGCAAACTAATCTGTGACATCATCTATGTACATACCCATCAATCTAAAGTTAAACAGTGATTATGTTTTCTTAATTATTCCCTCCATTTCTGCTTCGAATGTTTGGGTGCAAAACCTAAGTCCCCTCCCCATGTTCAAACTACATGGCGGGGAGCTGGTAGACATCATTTAAATTGTCATGAGGGGACCCTGATAGCGTCATGATGACATACGGTCATCGAGACAAGCCAAGTAAACACATCCCCCGTTGTAAACCGAGGTACCGACAAATGCCTTCCCCACTCCTCTTATTTATTCTGCGGTATTCACTCATCTTACCCATTGGTAAATTGGCGCAAAGATCACCTTTCGTCTTCAGCCCGTCTGGCAGATCACACTTCGTCAAGCCTGCTCTCGCCATGTAGTTCTCTTTCACCAACTGGCAGTCAGAGTTTCCTTTTACAACAAGAGTCATGAATATTTATACATACAGAATACGTTGCCATAGAAATGATGAATGCTTAAAGCATGGATGAGACAAAGTTGAAGTAGACGCGTATGGCAAGCGAAATGTCCAACAATTAGAAAAACAAGTTTATCGGTCGAAAAACCAAGATTATCTCCATATCTTGGTATATCGGTTGAAACACGTACATTTTCAAAATAACTTGGCTTATCGGTCAAAAAACTTGGATTTTCAGTCGAAAATCCAAGTTTTTCGATCTATCTGGTATATCGATAGATAAACTTGGTTTTTTGATGCGGAATGTCCAATAATTAGAAAATCCAAGTTAATCGGTCGAAAACCAAGTTTTCAATGCAAAACGTCCAATAATTAGAAAAACTAAGTTAATCGGTCGAAAAACCAAGATTTTCGATTATTTCAAAAAACTTGGTTTTTCGATAACCATGGTGATTGGCCGGTACTACTTTCTGCTGCGACCACGACATGCCATGCTATAGACGGCGGCCCCTTAAAATTGATTTGCTATGTAACATGCATGCAGTACGTACGTACATAATGCATAGCTTACGTCCGTAACTTCCAAAGAGCAAATCATCAAGAAACAAAATGGAATTCAGGTTGGCCAAAATAATATTCTTGTACTATTCTCCTGAATAGTAGTAGTAACGAGAACAGAAAGTAAGGCCTAAGTTGACTTGGCTCAATGTTAAATTGCTACGACCAATCATGTATAATTAAGTAATCGGTATAGTATACCCAAGTATGCACATAACTAGCGACCGCACGCATACTCAGCACCTTCTGTGCTACAAACTCCCTGATAGTGTTCATCCGCCAAGTAAATTGCCACGCCTTACGTTTTCAGAAATTGTATTCGGTTGATAAGCCAGATAATTTAAAAATCATTTTCTGTTTTTACAGCAGTTATTGCAAGTCTGTCGGTAAACTTGATTTTTCGACCGATTAACTTGGTTTTTCGATACAGTATGTCCAGTAATTCGAAGAACCAAGTTTTTCGTCCGATATTACAAGTTGTTTGTCCCATAATTAAAAAAAAAACAAGTTTATTGGTCGAAAAAACCAAGTTTATCGGTTAAAAAACCAAGAATATCGGCGAAAAACTTGGTTTTTCAACCAATAAACTTGGTTTCTTGGCCGATAAACTTGTTTTTTCAACCGATAAACTTGGCTTTTCGACCGATAACTTGGTTTTTCTAATTATTGGACATTTCGCTTACCATAGACGCGGCCGCCATCCTTCAATTGATGAAAACTATGCAAATCAAATGGCGTAAAGAGGCCACAGGTGCTGATTCCCAACTTACTTTTCAGGAGGGATGGGCCCCTCAACTAAAGCTTAAGTTTTAGTGTTCCAGACTCCATTTGAAATTACAATAATTTCGGTATCTATTTAACAAATAAAAACAAACACTAGGCCCAAATATTCAAATTTGTCAAAACGGTGATAATAAAACATACAAACTAAAAAACCACTAACCTTTTACGGTTGGTAAAACAATTAGTAGGCACACACTGGCCATAATAAGGAACACAAAAACGGCCATTATTTACTTGTGGTCTGACGCGCCCAGGAACTGTGTACAGTAAAATGAGCCGCGGACAGTTGGAAAGTTTGTACGAAATACAAGACTTGTAAACGTCAGTTTATTCTAAATCCTCGGCCGAAAGTCGATTTTCGGTATTTGCTATTACGAGTACTTTTGATTTTTGTCAAGGATAGAAGCTAACCTTGAACCTGCAACTTGATCAAATAGAAAACTTTTTCTCACACGATAGACTCCGATTGTCTGTACAGTTTGTTACGAATAGTACAATATTATTAAATTCACCGAGTTCTAAAAATGATTCCGAAACAAGTTTTTTTCTTTATCTATATTTATGTGGGTCAACTGGTTCAAAAACGTTCTTAAACTTGAGGAAAAAGTCAAAAGAAATTAAATTCAAAGTCTAAACTAGATCGGGGTATTCAGAACAAAGAATAAAATAAATCGATTGCATATCTGTCTGAAAATAAAAATCGTTCAGTTGGAGTAGTCTGTCGATATAAATAGGCTGTTCATTTAGAGAAGTCAATGATTTTTGCAAATACGTTGAAAAACCAGTGGTAGAATACAACCCAATCATTAGTGCATTGTTTTCATTTCCCCGAAAAACGGGAGATTCAGACAACACAATAGTTCCAAGGCTCTCAGTCCCTTTGTCCGTTAACCAGTTAACCTACAGTTCATTTGCTCTACTAAACCATACTACGTCGAGAATAAAAAACGATTAAAAATGTATAACAGCCTAAGCCTTGTACAGTTGTATTTTAAAGATTTTCGATAAATAATTTCATCTTTCCATATTTCAGGTTTTTCATTTGGAGTTTGCGTGTGTATTTGATTTTTTCATTAGGCTATTCATTTTTATTACAGATTAAGTCTGCGGTTGGAAGAGATATTAACCTTGTGATCTACGTCACGGTTAACATTGTTATTTTCCATCACGCAGTGCCCTTACGTGTCTGGTGATATGAAAATGACGCAGTTGGATATTCTATGTAAAAAGCATTAAAAACCTAGAAGAAACTTCAGTTCCCATCAAAATCGATCAAATATTGACCATTTTACAGTATCATTCCTATTTGCCCTTATATCATGAATAAACATGACTAGTTATACAAATTTGTGACATCGAAAGATGGACTTGCCAAATATTGCTAACTTTAACCTTTGTCTCTCCAGCCTTCATTTCAAGGACACTTGTAGCATTGGTATGCTCCGAGGGATTTATTTTGGAAGTTTCACTTGTTTATTTGAGAAATACCAAGATCACTCCCCAAATTGTAAACTCTCTGATAAATAGTTAAGAGTTAATTTATATAGGATTAACCAGAGCTCTGGGGTTAACAAAAAATGGTAACACTGCGCAACTCTCCGCATCATTATTTTTGCATGGGCAATGAGATACTTCAGAAACCGTCAAACTTTGAAGAGGTATATCTTGAGAACGGTAGAAGGTATTGAAATAATTGCAATGGATCTTTCATTGACTTCTTCTTTAACTGCCAAGTGAAACAGCTTTTTGTGGCATGTCACCTTTAAGATCGGGTAACAGCCGATCCGGGTACTCCGCAAGTAACAGTCCCAGTACCACATGTGGGCTCTTTCCCACGTAAAAGTATAATGCTGCCCAGAATATGGGTTACTCTGCACATTCATTACGTGGGGATAACTTCAGTTTTCAACTTCTACTAAAAGTTGCAGACAGATTGGTTCCTATACTTTTGTTGTACACAGTAGCGGATTAAAGGAAGAGCAACAGGAGCACATGCACCGCCCCCTCCCCATATTTAGGGGCCCCTAAAATTCTGAGAAATGATGTTATGGTCCATGACAAGTAATTTTTACAAAGTAACGTTGGCGCGATGCGTCTCTCGTGATGTTTTGTCGACTACCATACAAAAATCAGAACTAGGCGCCGGGTAGACCGATATTATTGGAACACGACTGTTTCCATGATGCCTCGCTATTCGCTTTCTACTTTTAACCTAAACTTCTGTTGTTTTCTAGTCACATCACTCATACGATGAGAACTTCGAAGCGCTGTCCACCAAAAATTGTTTCAACAACATGCAATTATTTTTATTCCTCGCCCAAAGGAATCTATGCAGTCATGACCAGGCGCGGATCCAGGGCTCTAAAAAGGGAGGCGCACTTTTGTGGGCGAAATGCAGAAGTCCCTGGTTAAGTGTGGCTTCCTCCCTCGACAATTTTATGCGGTTTAACAGTGTTAGATTCGATTTCCTAGCATCTGGTAACCAGAAAAAGGACGCCAAGGAAAAAATATTTTTTATCTTTTGTTTTTCTTGGCCGGCGAGACGCACGCCTCTCTGTGCCTCCCGGATATGCGCCTAATGAAGGCGTGAGTATTTGTGTGCGTATAAAATTCGACCATTTTGGGCATAGTGTTTATCTCGGATTATCAGGTATCAATCGATCTTACTGAACTAGTAGCCCCCCCCCCCTTCCCACAAGCACACACACTTAGTCCAGTCCTGGTTGTGCATAATTGTACATGTAAAATACACGTCAGTCTTGTCAAAAGTTCGCCCATGTGACATCGTCCTTTTGCACACATCTGCAGGACAAGGAAGAAAAGATAGCCGCAAATCATTGCGATTAGCATGGGCGTGGATCGTGGGGGGGGATGGGGGAACGCGTCCCCCCTCATTTTTTTTTTGAAGAGGAGACATCTCCAAAAAGTCCCCCCACTCTTTCAAAATAATGAAAACTAAAACTGTGATGAAGTGTAATATAACATAGATTACTAATTTACACTACATTTTAAAAGCTAAATTGGGCCCAAATATGGCACCATTTGCCATAAAGACACCTTCTAATTACATTTTTTTCAAAGGGGAGGGGAACACCCCTCCCCTTAGGAGGTCCCTCCCCCACGACGGCGATTCGCAAGTGGTGAAAAGTCCCCCCTCCCACTTCTGGAGATGGATCCACGCCGCTGGCGATTACTGAGCAGAGTTGTAATCGAGTCACTAGATTCGTGACTCCAGTCACCAATTGTCAAAGTTTTAAGGGACTCGAGTCAATGTACTATTTCAATGGGGAAATTACTCCTGAATTGGATATTTTTATTACTATTATCTGCATGGATTATGCATTAAGGCGACAGCTCATGCTTATTAATCGACATTAAGTTGACACCTGACATTAAGGTGACGCTTAGGCCTACGTATTGCCTTCACGTTTTAGGTACCATTTAGAAAATAATTTTTTGGTCGGAAATAGGCTTAAATTGTTTTATATTGCCTAATAAATGTCTACAAAATTTGGTTAGGGTAAGGTTTGGGTTAGAAAATTTGAAATTTTAGTGTTCAAGTCAAAGCAACTGTTGCCCTAAGGTACAATCCATACTGCACCACCACCACCACCACCACCACCACCACCACCACCACCACCACCACCACCACCACCACCACCACCACCACCACCACCACCACCACCACCACCACCACCACCACCACCACCACCACCACCACCACCACCACCACCACCACCACCACCACCACCACCACCACCACCACCACCACCACCACCACCACCACCAACACCACCACCACCACCACCACCACCACCACCACCACCACCACCACCACCACCACCACCACCACCACCACCACCACCACCACCACCACCACCACCACCACCACCACCACCACCACCACCACCACCACCACCCCACCACCACCACCACCACCACCACCACCACCATCACCATCACCATCACCATCACCATCACCATCACCATCATCATCATCATCATCATCATCATCATCATCATCATCATCATCATCATCATCATCATCATCATCATCATCATCATCATCATCATCATCATCATCATCATCATCATCATCATCATCATCATCATCATCATCATCATCATCATCATCATCATCATCATCATCATCATCATCATCATCATCATCATCATCATCATCATCATCATCATCATCATCATCATCATCATCATCATCATCATCATCATCATCATCATCATCATCATCATCATCATCATCATCATCATCATCATCATCATCATCATCATCATCATCATCATCATCATCATCATCATCATCATCATCATCATCATCATCATCATCATCATCATCATCATCATCATCATCATCATCATCATCATCATCATCATCATCATCATCATCATCATCATCATCATCATCATCATCATCATCATCATCATCATCATCATCATCATCATCATCATCATCATCATCATCATCATCATCATCATCATCATCATCATCATCATCATCATCATCATCATCATCATCATCATCATCATCATCATCATCATCATCATCATCATCATCATCATCATCATCATCATCATCATCATCATCATCATCATCATCATCATCATCATCATCATCATCATCATCATCATCATCATCATCATCATCATCATCATCATCATCATCATCATCATCATCAAAGGGCTTGTATAGTCAAGTCACCCTATAGCAGTAATATGGTAATGACATTTTGGCACAAGATGCACTGGTTTTTGAAAAAAAAAACAAAGACAGTAGTTTGAGTAGTACAGGAATGACCTCACCAATTACTGTGCAATCTACAATTCGAAATCGTGAGAATTAGCTTCAACATTTTATGTCTCAGCTCAGGAATGTCCTATGAAGATTGGAGTTGGACCATTTGTTAGGCTTTTGAAACATATATTTTTAAAATTTTAGACTTAAGTTACACTATAAGGGCCCACTCTTACATGCTAACCTGAATATTTGTGATGAGCCACCAGTGAGACCTAACTCAAACCACCGCAAATGGCCACTGTACAGCCCACTGGTCATTTAGATTACCACAGGCTATGAGGGTACATTACAACACTGTTTGGAATGAGATGGCAGGCTAGTGTCTCCCACCCATAGAGAAATGGCCTGTGGGCAATGATGCTGCTTAGTTGAAGGTGCTCAGACAGCTGATAGCTCTAGGGCTTAAGGTGAACTTTCTTGAGAGAATTTCAACCATTCAAATAATGAAAGTGGCCCTTTAATTGCAACCTCCTACATACTTCCAAGAATGGTACAAAGTGAAGGTGGGAAAGAGGAAGAGAGGGGGCTAAAGTACATTTCTCAATTATTTGCAGAACTATTCTTGTAGCATAAATGGATAAGTTTCATCCACAAGTATCATAAACATACAATAAATGATAAGAACACTATTTCTGGTCAATATCGCCCTTTTAATGTCAATTTAAAGAAAATCTTTAATTCTGTACACACCATAATATTCTGTCTCAATTTGAAGCTGTATAAATAGGTACCTTGTGAGCAAAAAATATGATGTATTTGACATCACCATTTTACAAGGAAAGGAGTAAAAGTCAAAATTACATCTTTTCTCTATTTACAAAAATATTCAGTCTACAAAAGTACTGGTGCTTTCTTACAAGACAAAAATGCCCTCAAACTCAATCAAGTGTGCATTTCCTACACATGGTTAACACTGACATTTCCAGATGCACAAATGCTACAGTACAGAAGGGGCAGCATAGACAGAAAATGGTGAATCAGAAGGGCTAAGGGAAGGCTGCTCAGGAGGGGGTGGGGGAGTGCTGAGGGGTCCAGAAACAGTGTCATCAAGGGCATTTTACATTTGGGGACATTTAGGTCCAAATAAATTAAACATTCAACACATGAGTACTGTAGTATGATTAAGAGGAAACTTTAAACAGTAGAACTAATTATGATGCATAATAGACTGTTAAGTGTGGTTTAATATACCCCCCCCCCCCCCACACACACACAACCTATAAAGGATCATCTCCCTCAGTTAACATGATATTCAGATATGTGGAGATACATTCTTGTACAACACAATTACAAATCCTGTTGCCCACAATTACTTACAGCTTCATAACACCCACCTGCCTCCCAACTGATGTTTTACGACATTGGTCTCCTAACCCATTATCTAACATCAAACTAAGGACACACTTCTATTAACATTTGTAAGGACAGTGTGGGTGACCACTTTTCCATCCAAGAGTTCCTTCTCGGAGTCAATCATTGTAAAGAGTTGTACTAAACAGTTAACACAGACCAATGAAGTCACATGTTTATGTACAAGGTGCCGGTTAACTTTAGGTGACAAGCATATTACTGACGAATGCCTCAGCAGTACTGCCCTGTTTCTATTAAACAAAACATGAATGGTAAAATCTCTGCTTTGGCACTGTTACCAAAACTATTCCAAGGTGTTGCAGAAATGGAAAAAATAATTAAGACCATAAAAAGGGAAAAGAAAGAGGAATTAGTAGGAAAAATAGTAAAAAGTGAGAAAAGGAAGCCGAACTTGTCTTACAAAAATAATGTCACAATAAATGTTACTAGTACAGGGAGAAACTTGGAGCACTGTAAACTAAAAGGACAGGACCTATAGGTATTGTACTGTTGCACGTGTAATATGGCATATCTACAAAAAAATTCCTGCATTGATTTAGCATTAGCAATAAATGATTAAATCATGTCGTCTAATTTTTTCCTTTTAGATTTCTCAGTTAAACTGCTTGTACTAGATTAAGAATGATTGGGCATTCAGAATAAGGTAGAAAGGAATTCAATGCTTTGTGGTTCAAGAATAATTTGTTCAACCAACCTTTCAAAGCTTCCAGTGGAGCAACATTACAAACTCTTTTAATGCTTAATATAGTTTAGGATGTAAGTGGATCCAATAGTTGGTAGGTGGGACTGAAATCTTTTAAATAATCAGTAATGATATTTTCCATCTGTGTCATGATGACACCATGTAAATGCTGTATTTCCCTTTAATACTGTCATGAGAGGTATCTGCATTTCTGCAAGAATCACAAGCAAGTCTTTGTCATTATTAACACTGCTAACTGCACATAGCTGCAGATGTGCCATAGAGCAACAAATGCTGAGAATGCTTAATGTCAGCACTGCAATGAATGGTGGAGCTCTTCTAATTGGAGCACACTGTAGGCCTATGCTACTACTGCTGTACATACAGTATACCAACACATCACAGTAATCATTCCAAGTTTTTAAAACATAAAGGCAAACTCAACTAGTCCATATGTTTTTTAAATCCGACATTTCCATAATAATTATGCTGTCAAGAAAGATGGGTGTTAAATAAACAATTATCCCAATATCTGCACAACTTATTGAATTCATTTTTCAAATAATCTGCAGTAATATGCTGAACAACTTTTAACAGCAATCAAAATTTTTTGGACGCCATTGCTGCATGTTTATAAATCTCTTTGTGCTTGAATGCATCACCCCATTGGAAAAATTTGCAGAAATTCAGCTAAAAAATAGAAAATTTTCCCATTTTTAAAGCCAACCGTAATATACAAAACTATGTGGAAATAAAAAAAATCATGCTTAAATTTCACAAATTCTCAGTCTTATTTTTTTCTTTTCAGTGGGGTAATAGCCGTCTTTAATTTGTCTTCAATAAATGCTGCTTTTCACAACAGTAATATCCAATTTATTTCTCCCAGTAACTGCTGTAATCACACATTTGTCACACGTTTTCAACTGAAATAACAAATATTAAATGAAAGGCACAGAAGGTTACTTAAAGTGAATTTACATCTACAATAAATTAAACTAATCAAACTTCAAAATTTGTTTGCAATGATAATTTACATCTTTAATCCTCTCCGACTTTTAAGTAAAATAGAAACTTATTTTTTTTGAAAATTTCAAACTTCTGAGTGACATCAGTCTACAAATTGATTTGCAATTAGTGACTATTTGCAATGTAAATTTGTGCTACGTAGATGAGTTCAAATTGACAAAGTCACTACAATGAACTACCCATATGTTTGTCTGTCTGTCTGTCTGTCTGTCTGTCTGTGTCTGTCTAAGAAAGTTTCAAATTGGTTGCATGGCCTGCGAATTTGTGTAAGTACTTAACACAGCATAGAGCAAATATCAGCATTTCCAATGACATTCAAGGTACAACATCTAACTTATAATTATTCCTTACTTACTTGGAATAAAAGCTTCGAGCTGCAATATCCCCACAATATCTATTTGGTTGCTGAGAGAGACCACATATATACATATGGATACTATCATAACATATGATAATCACTGATCACTGAAGAAGTAATCACACGGAAGTAAAAACTGTTAAATTTGAAACCCATTACTGACCAATTTGCATTAAAATATGGAGCCTCGATCTCTCACTGACAGAGATCACTGACCTACAAAACTGATTAACTAAGAATATTCATCCAACACTAATTAGCAATTTATGAATATTCAGTGCATTTCTGGCTATTCCCATCAGGACGACTTTGAAAAACTTGTCCAAATGTCTGTACACAAAAACGACGGAAATGGTATCCAGTATTAAACATTGACATAACATCTGAGCTCCCTAGGCACCTTAACAAACACTAAGCTTCACATACAATTTTTCTAGGTATTCTACATCACACAATTGTCTGAATGCAATGGAAAAACCATGAAATCAGTAAAAAGTGGCCAATTTTTGTAAACATGAGATGTAAACAGGAACCGTAAATGCTGTATCCATATATTATCAGAGATGTATTCCATGCATTGTATGATGCTTCCCACAATGCACCTTGTGTAACTCTATCACTTCAGATGTATACACATTACACAGTTGTTACAACCTCACACATACAGACAGGACATACATGTACACATTCAGACAGGACACACATGTACACATACAGACAGGACACATACAGATGGGACACACATGTACACTTACAGACAGGACACAGATGTACACATACAGGCAGGACACACATGTGCACATACAGACAGGACACACATGTACACATACATACATGTTCTGTATGTACTCCAATCATCATCATCTCACTAGTGATACAGTTCAAAATGTAAGGTAGAAGTGACTACAGACACATAGCTACAGGGCCCCATGTTTACTAGGCACCACCAGAAATTGTGTGTGTCCTGATAAAATTTGTAAGAATTAAGAATGGCAATCAATGCCATGACCCCCCCCCCCCCCATTTGATACCAAGGCCCCCTAAAAATTTAATCCTAGCTACACCATCACCTGAGTGACTAAGATATATTTTGTAGCTAAATCAAAGTGCTGACTTGACTTACCAAAAGTGACCTACCCATTAACAGTATGGGCAATGCTATCTCTTCCTCTCCATTTGTCTTGGCAATTAATGTTCATCCATTTTGTGAATAGTCATGTTTTCGTCTTTGCCATCACAAGTTATGTACATGTATATTTGTGCTCTCGTTCCAGGGGAATCACTACCACAAGCTTTCAGTAGCTTTCTTGTGTTTCCCCCAACCATTGTTCTTAATTTTAATATGTTGATATTGCTAATATGATAATTTACTATATAAAAATTCATACATTAATACCAATATCAGACTGTACATTTTGCTGACATATATATACTAATATAAGCTGGTTGAAATGTATGTTGAGAAATGAATGAAAACAATGGAAAAAAAAGATGCACTTTTGTCACAAAACAAACTCCATGTCTGTCTGGAAGTAGCAAACATTCTGCCTGAGTGAGGGGGGGGGGGGAGACTGAAGCCCCCACCCTACCTCTATGCCAACCTAGTTTTCTTAACCATGGTGGGTTCTTTATTTACTAACATGGTGGGTTCTTTATTTACTAAAGCACTGGACAAAAGTAAGGAATTCTAATGTTATTCTTTGGACACCCTTTCACAAGGGAGGGGGTTGTTCTGTCTTCTTGAACTCAACACACAAAATAATTCCTCCTTCATTGAGGCCAACAAAAAAGACTTTGAACAGTAGTGACATCATACTTTTTCAGTGAATTATTTGACTAAAGCTTTGCTACATGAGTTAAGTGGGCTATACCTATTCATAGAATAACCTGCCAGGCAAATTCAAATTGGGTGACTGGATTTAACATTTAAAAGAAAATGTCCCCTACATTTAGGGAAATTAATGTCATATTTTCCACAAGTCATCTGCAATTAACTTTACAATGTAGTAAACAGCTCCCAAGAATCAGGTTACACTCCATCTAAGGGCATAAATCTTTTTGTTGTGAGCAGGGCAGCCAGAAAACTTTTTCTAAGCTTATTGATTTCAAATATTATTTGTGCAAATTTTAAAACATGAAGTTTGAAAGCCCAACAATGCAACCCAGAGTTCAACAACTAGTGTAGCAGGAGCAAATAAGTTGGCATTAAAAGTACAAAATAACTTATTTTGTGAGATCTTGAGAAAAGTCAACAGTGAATGCATATTAAATCAGGCTCCCCTGTTGCAAGTTCTTAACATTTAGACTGTTCAAAAGACATGCCAGTTTTTTAATCATGGTACTTTTACCCCTAAATACTTACTATCCCACCCCATTTCTCAATCAAATGTTCTCTACCAGACATTGCCCAGCTCATCGATGATCCCAACCACTATCACAATTACTTACACCTCAATGGAAACATTACCATTCAGTATATATCTGACCACTGTGTTATCTTTACATGAAATACTGTAATATAAAAACTACATTGGCAATACAACAAGTGCTTCCACTTTCAAAATGCCCTATGAAGTGAAATCCCATGCATCTTATCAAAAACTTTCACTCTTGATATGGATTACATTAAGCTGACCTTAATGAATAATAAGATACAGTCACAGACTAATGGCTTTATATTAGGGCATGAAATTTCCCTTTAGAGGATGCACTAAACTTGATCGATTCAGTAATCCACCTACTTCAAAGCCTTTTTTAATCATGTTTTGCTAATAATCCAAAAATTCAACTGATTTCAGAGTCTATAAGCTCTGACACTACCTTCCTATTTACATATGGATTTCCTCTACTACCTGCAAGTGTCATCTGGCAAAGTTGTTAGAATGGAGAGGGAGCCCTCCCACCCAAAATTAAGGATAATATCCTCCAAGAGGCCAAACAGTCAGAAAATGTTTTGTTTAAAGCCAGGCAAGAGGAGAGGGTTACCCACAGCACCTCTATACTATCCCAGTGATAGCAACTTCACCCTCCAGTAATTGCAGGTAATTACGTGAAACATGTAAGGAGGACAAAAAAGACTTATATCTAACCATCAGTGGACAAGACTCAGACCCATACAATACCCATTTTTCACTGTCAACAGTCTGCATGCATCCAATTGAAGCACTAAAAAAATATGGAACAAAATAGGATGTTGTCAAGGATACCATCACAGATGACATAAGACCATCAGGTCTTGGTCCTCAAACTGTTCCTGTGGCAACCCACTTTACCATATTTAAATCTCAATGTGCCCTGAATTTGGTATTATACTTGACTCTGATGAGCAACACTAGTATTTTTACTTACAGAAGTAAAAGAAATCACAATTTTGCAACAAATGGCAACCCTTAAAAATTAGAATGTGGTGCAAAGCTGGTTCACAGCCTACACAAGTTCCTTAAATATAACTACTTCTTAAACAAAGACAGAATCATCTGTTTGATTTCCGTCTAAAGAAATACGATCAACAAACGGCAGACTAACTTCACTCCCATCGGATATTGTACTGACAGTAATCCTCTCAGAAAGTTGACGTAACAGGTCAAAGTCCACCTCAAATTCACTTTCTTGTGATGAACTGCTTTTAGCATTTCTCTCCGCAACATTATGTGTCAGTTTCTGTCCCCTTACAACTAATGGACTTACCCTATAATTCCAATTACCCCTTGCATCACAATGCTGCTCCTGTAAACTGCTTTTCTTTTCCCTGGTATTACTGCAGCCTATGTTACTATCCCTTCCATATGGTACGATACTACCAGGACACCCTTCCACATTACAAGCTGCATGTGAATGAGTTTCATCATCTGAGTCACTTTCATCACAATTCCCCATTCCACCATCTTGCATCACATGACATGCCCCTTCATCAAGCCTACTTTCACCGGGGTTCCTTTCTTCAACACCCTGTGATGCCTTACTCTCATTTAATGCACTGCTGTCAGGATTCCCTTCTGTAACATCATTGCTTCTATATCTTGGTCTTCGTTTTTTTCTCTGTAAAACAAACACAGAGGAACACACCCCTCAATATGAGAAAATATCAGACTGATCCCATTTCTTTAGGTTTAATTAACTGTTGCTTGACTAGTTGCCCCTACCAGTTGTACTGGGGCCTTAATATCATGATGGTCAATCATTACATATAAACTCGTCACGAAATCACTGAAAACGAGTTTCAGGCGAGATGGATGTTGAACATACGTCTTGCACATCTCACAGAAATAGCAAGCTGGTAAGATTATTTTATTTAATACACATGTAATAGGCTGCATGCTTGACACTTCACCCCACTGGACTACGACAGCCACTGCATCAGGTACATAGCATCATGGGTGTCAATCCGGGGGGGGGGGACTGGGGGACATGCCCCCCCCCCACACACATTTTGGAAATACACCCATTGACTTAAGATTTTTACACAGTAAATTTTTGACAGAAGTGGCCATGTCCTCCCCCACACTCGAGTAAAGATTGACGCCCATGCATAGCATACAGTGCACATGTAAGTTTTCCAACAATATGTGGAGACTTTGAGGGAGAATACCTGTATGCCAACCTGCTCTATGCCCACAATTAAAGAGCAACTGATCTTGCCCCTGACTGTAAAAATTCTCCCTGCTAAGTTTACTCAGAGCCCCTTCTCCAATTTAAATTAAACAACACACCTGTCATGAACACCACCCAAACAAAAATGCACTAGCATGTACTCAGTTTACATTGCTCAAGGCTACATCCACACACTACTGTATGTGAGCTGTCTGGTAAGTGTCTGCAATGTATTGCAAACACTACTGAGTGACCTGCACAAGTCATCATTGACCAACCTGAGTGATGCTACAATGTGAACTAGTGAAGCCACCAATTGTTAGTAGAACTATAGGTGTTTTTAATGTGTTTGGGTTAATAATGCAATAGCCCCTTTAAGGATTACAATGAACCATCAAGACATGTTCAATTGCCATGATGCCAGTCACAGGTGCAAGAGCTGTTTAAATCATTCGTACACAAAAGGGCAAAAGAAACAACTTTAACGCAATGACTGCTTGACTTTACTCATGTCCAACAAATTGCAGGGATGTTGATCATAACTAGTGTTGCACCGATATTGCAAGTAGCCTATATTACCGATACTGGCATTTCAGTTGTCAATATCGACTGATAATGATCTGATGCGGATATTTGGGAAATAAGCATTCTGCAACTTACTATAGGCTACAGAGCACCATAATGAAGTGTCCTTTCACTTACGTGAGGTAAACTACTGGATCTTGCATTCAGAACTACTCACATAGTGTACCATTTTCATGACATATGGGATGGTAAATATCAGTTAGGTAATAGCGGCGTTTAAGGTAAATTTTGACGATACCGATTACAGGATGAAAATGGCACAAGATAGAAGCTGATATGATCAGTCTAGATTGAACCAGGTTAAAGCATGAATGTATATGCTTTTTGTATTCATGTAGGCTATCTTCCACTGCAGACGAAAAGCAGTGACGACCCTAAAAATGGACAAAAGATGGAACATGTAAACTAACAGTTAAGTGTATCTACTAGTACTTTGTAATGCAAAAGACTGACATGTGAACCCACTTAAAGATATTATAAATATCTATCATTACTAAGAGGGTCAAACGTTACACTGAATCCCACCCCCTACCCCCACTCCCTTCAAACGCTTCAGTAAATTCTACTTATCACATCTTTCTCCTCCTGTACCTATCAACCAGATATAACAATAAATCTCCAATCCTGTACTCTACCCTAATGGGTCAAAGGTCACACCACGATACTCACTTCAACCTCTCCTCCTCCAGCCATGCTACAATTGCATCCCGTTGCTCCACCACCTCCAGCATCTCCTCCAGAAGAAGTGCTTCCACTTTCTGATCTTCCTCTGTTTTCTTTGAATCTGTTTTTAAATGTGAAAAGTAGGATGTGATATATAATAGTAGCATAAACTTTGTAACCTTTCCAATTCAAGCCAAGAATGTGAGGAGTTTGGGTGTATTCCCCTCAGTTCTGGTAGAGCAAAAAACTCATTGCATTTGATACTGGGGAGAGTAACATCTCATTTACCTTAGGACTACCAACAAACTTCCACTTCAAATTCTTAACAATTAAGCAGCAATATGTTGCACTGCTTTATGCTAAAAGATGTATCCTTCAAGGGTGAGTCTTATCTTTTCTATTTTGGTTTGCTTTTTGCACAGATTGCATAAACATGAACCACCTATGTAAGCAAGAACAAAGAAAAATACTGAAGGATGTAAAAAGTACTTCCTTCAGTCTGTCTACATAAATTATAAAAGCAGATACCTGCTATAAATTCCTGTAAATGATTTAAAATGAGAAAATGTGGTCTCAGACTGACCCATCCCCAAACAGCCAATGAATCACATTTGCTTTTAATTTTTCTTTCACACCTTTTCTGCAATGTTCTCTGACATGTGCTTTTTGATGAATGTAATGCATAGTTCAATTAAATCCGAAATGTTTGCAACATTTGAAAAGTGCTCCACATACACAGTTAAAAAAAAAAAAAAATAGCAAGGCTGCATGAAATTGACCAAGTTGTAATTGCCAACATTTCTACCATAGACTGTGAAAGACTGTTTAATATTTCATTGACCATGATTGCAAGCTACTGTATTCAAGCATTGCATTTTTCTACTTTCCATGATTTCAGATGACCTGCAATGTACTAAGTACTAAGAAAAAGCTGAGCATTCTGTAAAACTCATTACAAAATTACTTAAGTGGGAACATCTTCTTTAAAGGGAAGTGCAGTCACCCCAACTTAAATCAGCATATCCTTGCACTGATCTGCATGCTCCTGGTCGGCAGCTGTTGGGCTCCTCCAAAAAACAAGAAAAGTCTACCACCACTTAGATAAGAACGTCCTATTTCCCACTGGCACTGATTTAAGATAACAAAGTAAACAGAACAGTTGTTTATTGCTTTCGAGGTTACATAAGTTTTTTCCTGCTCTTCATGTTTCCTATCTCATTTAACTTCCACCCAGACACTACCGATGTTTTGATGAAGGGTACAGAAGTTTTCACTCTAACAACTGGGAATGTTTAAATTTGATGTAGTTTCTTGTCTTTATTTGGAAGAAAATTTGCCATCTTTGAAAAGGTTTCCACTCTGCAAATCTATTTGGTGTGTAGGACAACCTGCACAACAACTTTACTGGGACCCTTGTTACGGACCCAGGAAAAGAGCTGCCAGAACTCTAGCAATCCTGGGCAGAACCACTGGCATGAACCCTGACCTTAATATCCTAATTCATAAAGAGCTTTCTTTTTAATCATGTGGCATTTTCATTACTTGAATTTTGTTAAATCCAAGGAGAATAACTACTTAGTTTACTTTAGTTAGTTCTGAAACATTCAAAAAGATACTTCCAGGGAAATATGAGAAGATGGATGGATTTAGCTGATGCACTAAAAAAAGATTGGTGGGACTGCTTACCTGGTTTAAATACATATAACATTTAGGCTATAAAACATACTAAAACTGGAGAACATCCAGTGTAGGCACACTACTGAGGCTAGTTTACCCACAAGCTGTACATTTTGACATTCATCACACAAACAAGCAATGTAGCCGTTTAAAAGACAAATCACTTCCACTAGAATGTTTCATTTCAACAAAACTTTTGTTTACGATGGCATAAATTTGGCAGATGTCTGAAACTCAACCTAACGAAAAGCACTGTCCACAGACTTTTCACAGTATACTCATATATACCTTCCTCAAAGGCAATGTACATAAAAGGCATGAATTATGTTTGCTTTAAGCCTCACCCCTCCACCACCAAGTTTTACTCAAAACCTTATCTCTTTTCTTCTGAAGCATCACCCAGAAAGTAGGTAAGGGAGAAAGAGGGACAGGAACTTCATTACAGGAATGTGTTCCCGTGAATTATTCTTAGGTGAAAAAATTTCACTGAAATGAACATTAAGTCCTTCTCTCACAATCCCCCCTTCCCCCTCCCTCCCCTTCCCCACCACCACTAATCATCCAAAGTATTTGGTCAATTACTCTAGCAGTGTCAATTTTCCTTTAATGAATCCACAGTGATAGATAATACTACAAATCTTCATACTTCTTTTTCACATGTTTGGTTTCACATGACAGGAATTCCATGATAACAGCAAAATGTTTTGAGCAAAGCAAGAGCAACATTTGAATATTAAAACTTACTCAATTACTTGACATGTTTCATCCTCTATTAAGAACAAACAGTGAAATACTTTTACTAGGATACAATTTAAATTCACAATTGTGGATTTTTTTGGAAAAACCTTTTTTTAAAATACTATTTTCAAGGGGAATAGCCAAGATTTTCTTATTACCCAATGAAGATTTGTACCTAATTGTGAAGAAGAATACTGGATAACGATCCACCTGAAAACAAGCCTCAAAAAGGGCACACCAAAACTGAATATTGGAAGGGCACTCACCAGAACTTTTAAAATTGCCTTAATGCCTTTTGGGGGGGGGGGGTACTATAGTAAGTATTGAGAGTATGTTGGCTTTTTGCCATCAGTGCCTTCCCTATGTCAAACCCTGTAACTGACATACAAGTCTGTACTATAATTCAAAATGTGCACAGGTGCTAGAAGACAAACAACAGTATGAATTTTGTGGATCAAATTCATACTATAATTTCAAAATATGTTTAGGGGATGACTGCCTGTGCCATTGAAAAGGTCATATGTAAGATTAAGAGTTGTTATTGATGTGTAAAGAACCCTGAAAACATTTTACAAAGAAAGAATACTTCAAATACATAAATATTCAAGATGTTGTAACACTGTTATTACATGCTTGTTGTCTTTTTCAAATGCAACCACAATTTACATCAGCATGCATACTTTACTGTACCTTCAAACTTGATAAAAAACATAACCTGCATTTTCCCAAAATTTTAAACACAGCAGGGACTTGAACTAGTCCAGGGGTGCTCAAGTGTTTGGGCCTACTTTACTTGAGTATATTTTACGCAATAGTTGTAGCAGCCAGAACTCAAAAAGTTATTCTCTTACGAAAAAATGGAGGGCTCTTCAAATCTTCTACAGGTCATTTTAATATATGTCAGAACTGCAAATGGCCCTTGGGCAGGCCACTTGACAATGTATCACCTGGACTTTTCCTGACTAGAAGTAAGAAAATATTTAATCAGCACTATAGAAAGCTCACCATCCACTGCTAATCTGGTCCTAATCTCTTGTTCCAGGTGACTATGGCGGTCCTCAAGCTCCAACTCCCAGGCCTGGGCCATAAGTTCAGATTCGAACCGGACGAGAGCATTCTTCTCATTGACCAGGCTGAACCACTGAGCCATCAAATCTTGTTCTGGGATGGGCTGGTCCTCTGTAGGTTCAATGTGTGAGGGAGAAAAAAGATAAGGGCACAAGGATAGAAAAAGTGTGGAATACTGAAAGAAATACCAGTAAAGCTGTTGATTGAATTCAAAATTCAAAGAAGATATTTTGAGGAAATCTTCTCACACATCCTTCTCACTTGAGACATGGGCCATTTTACTCCAGCATTTCTCAAAATCTTATTTCCTAGAGTTTCCCTAATATTTCCATGATGATTTTTCAAAACTCCAGGACAAATATTTCAGCTCTAACTTGGGAGTTCTTGCAAAGGAAATGCATGGTAGAAAGCGGTTTGTCTAGTGCATTACTTACAACTGATGTCCTCCATGTTCCTTCAAAGCCATTACTACAGAACCTTTAGTAGTGACTTTATTGGCTGTTTTAATCTCATGGTAGAAAGCGGTTTATCACTACGACACTTCACACTAGCAATGGTACTTAATAAGTTTGCTGTTTACATGTACAGTAGCTGCAGCATACAGTATGGCATGCACTCACAGTCTCAGGGTAACAACTACCATTAGCAACCACCCCCTCAACCAGAGCACCAGATTAACCAGTTAAATGGAAATACTGTTTAAATCGTACTAAAATTTCATGAACATCAACTAACTTTTATCATTTTTAACTATTCAGTTCCACAAACAATATCAGGCAACAGCTATTCTTCGAAAAACATTACACTTTTCAAGAGATGAGGATAGTGCTTAATTTGAAAGTTAGGTGAACAAATTATCAAATAATGTGTGAGCTACAAAGCAATGAATTTCTATGAGAACAGGGTTTCCCATGGCATTCTTTTTGTGAGGTGGCCACCTCACAGTTTTTGGCCACCACCTCATAGAAATTTGCTGTACTTGCCACCTGTACTGTAATAGCTATGGAAGTATTGATAGTTCTCACTCACTGATGGTACCAAAGCTGGTATCATATTACCCCCATGAACTAATACCACCTCACACTGTCTAAAACCCAGGGGAAACACTGGAGAACCTTATTTCTTGAACATTGCAGTATCCAAAACTCTTTTGAAAAGAAAATAATGGAATACACTGCATATTTTAGTGGTGCTGGTATGACATCCTAGATTATTGTGCAATCTATTTTTTCTCTGCAAATAGTATTATTTAATTCAGTGGATGTCCCACATGAGAATCAATATTCATGTTTAACAACTGACTTTGCATTGCTCATGAATACAGCCTTTGTTCTATTATTGGCTGTGGACAACGGTATTGAAGCTTGCTCGATAAAATATCACCATTCTTCATGTAAATTGTGTGCTACTACAGAAACCCCTTGACAGTCTGCCATCACATCAACATCAGGTTTCAGTCCAATTGGTTGGATTGGGGTTGAGTTAAATTTGGAAGTTGGTCCAAGGCTGGACTGCAATTTCTTCAAGACACACCCCAAGTTTTAATTAAATGTGATGTCTGATGGGCATATACAAATGTTTTAGTCCATGTCTTGGCTAAAGTTGTTATAACCTTGAATGGACAATGAACACTCAGATTTTATTCCAAACCAATTTTGATGGACTTATCGGCCAACATTCCTTCAACATCATATCCACCTGCATATATAAAAACACCCTAAACCAAAGTGGACCTGAAGGCAAAATTTACTGGGACATACAAACTGACACCCTCCACACACAAACTGACAACACAATGTACATGAACCAACACACATGTATGAACAATAAACCAATGTGATGGACTGTACTGTTTCAGATTTGGAGGTTACTCCCTTTTAGCTTTTCAATGTTCATCACCTTAGCATCCAAAGAATTGCTACTGGTACAGTATTTATAGGATAGACACACAAAATGCCACCATAGCTAGTCAGGTAATGGATACAATTCATATGCACACTGAATATGTGCGTTATGTCCGAAAGGCCAAAATCAATTCTCCTATGTCAAATAAATTCCTGAGTTTTCCCAGATTTTTTGCTATTTTTGTAATTTCCCTGACCTTCCCTGTCTGGAAAAACTTTTCCAAGCTTTCCTAAGTCACTGGGAACCCTGTCTGACTGAGGCCTGCAGTAGGACAGACAAACAAGGGAGGGGGGAGGAGGGGAGATACACCAAAATGCATTAAAGCAATATCAATGTTTTCTTTTCTGCTAGGAATTGCACATTTTACTTGGGGAGTGACACCCCTGGCACCCCCTTAGCTATGGGCCTGGCTTTGACTGACTTTCCCCTCCTCTCCTTCCCCTAGCCCTCCCATATACCCTTCCCACCACTTTTATACTGACCTTGTTCTCCTCTAATAGCTTTCTCTACTTCTACACCTCTAGCTTCCAACTCCCTCTGCTTGACCTCAGCCTCCTGGAGCTGTCTCTGGATCTCTTGCGCCATGCGGTGTCGTTTGAGTTGTTGCTGACGGTGCTGACGGCGTGCCTCCCTCTGCACCCTCCTGGTAAGTTTGGCATTCAGTTCTTCTTCCTCCATCTTCCTCTTTTCCTTTATTTGACAAAAAGTATAGTGACAGGGTAAGTGAGACTTGAAGGTGTAAGATATGCAAATACACATGCCAGAATGACCACACCATGTCCACATCAAGTTTTCACAAAACAATCCAAATAATATCCTCTAACTTCTGATGACCACCTCACAATGACTTAACTCTTAAGATTCCTCACATAAAGTTGGACAAAATTTCACTCTACATGCATGTTCAGGAAACATTTGATTTAAATAGACAAAACACCTTGACAAGTTTTCATCAAGATTTTGATACTTGGATCACATTCAAGGAACCACTGAGAATAGCAGAACAAGATGAGAGCACCATTGCCATATGACATCAATATGTAAAATGATAAATGGGATAGCTTGCAGCAATCTTCGGGTAAAACTTTGGGAACAAGCAGCCCTACATAAGATGCCTGAACTGAATCACACCTACAATTATAGTTGCATATAAATCTAGACTATGACAATGAACACAATGTAAATGTCTTATTACACCATTTTGTAAATGTGACGGATTAAACTTAAACAAAATTAAACTGAAGAGACAATTAAGAGTAAATTATTAAAGGAAAATTTAAAACCAATCATCACTAACTGGTCCCTTGCAGAAGCCACAGAAGTCGCACTTGTGCTACCATACACTGATGTACACTTTGTGGAACATTTTACAGCTATCAGGTTTGAAAACAAAAATGCCAGGATTATTAGATATTTTATCCATAAAATGAAAAAAAAAAGAAGCGGGCAGCACTCAGGACTGGTATCCTCCAGTATGTATTTCACTATATATGTATGTGTGCTGGGGGGTGGGGGATTAATTTCACATAAAAGTTTCTATACTAACAAACGCCCCCAATGCACACATATTGATTTACAGTAAAATCCTTCGAGTCAAGCATGTTTTCTTTTCATTTGTGCAAAACAAAAATTTAAACAAATGAACATCACAGTAATGAGAAAAAGTCCAAAGTTCACAAAATCTCTCTAAATCTGCTTAATTATGTGGTTTCCTTAAATCACTATTCAAACAAAATTGAATGTGTCCTTTAAATGAAGACCCAATGTCTCATTAAGTGCAAATTTTGTGTTTTTCAAATAAGAACTCCGGTTGTTTAGGTGATGGTGACTGACATTTTGATAATAAGGATTCCCTTTATACCTTCAAGTCCTTAATATGAAAAATTAAAGTTATGCAATAAGTGTTTAAATCTACTTGATTTGCAACTAACTGAAAACAGCTACTGTTGAAAACTTGATTTTGAGCCGTTTCAGAACAGAAACTATAGCTAACAATGATATTTTGAATCACATGACACCTACATGCAGGTTATTTCAAGCATGGTCCATCAGTTTAAGACAGTTCAAATGAGTTGGTTAATTTGATGTTCAATTTTTCATGCATAAAAGTAAAATTCAGACACTGACCACAAGACACCTTTAATGGAATGACCAAGGACTGTGACATTAGGTTTATCTTCAAAGATGGTTACAGTATTGTAGTCCTGCAGTCCATTGGTCATTCATATCATTGGTTCTACTGTCCTATGGTCCTATAGCATGTAGATACATACAAAATTCCTTTGACTGAAGGACTACAACTCAGCAGTAGTAACAATCACATTTTACTGTAAGACCAATGAGCTGAAGGACTAATGATTGGCCATTTTCACAATGAATTGTTGGACCAATGGGCTATAAGACCAATGGACTGTGGTGCTATAGGCAGCAGCACCACCAAGAGGGGAATGAGTGGATATTTTCTCCCAGTCAAGCCTTTGTACCGTTTGCCTCCCAATCCAATCTAGAAAACGGTATACAGTGTACAGGAGCAATGCCCACATACAACTTTTGTCACCCCAAATCCCTGCTTGCCCCACTTACCCCCTCCCCCTTTTGAAATCCTGGTGGTGCCACTCGCTATAGGGCAGTCCACAAAATAAACCATGAAATACATTTACACATGTAATAATGTACAGAAACCTTAAGGGTAAATGCAGTCACTGAAATTTGGTTTCACATACACCCTGGTATACTGAATCATGAATGGTTCATGTAACATTGTAATATGTTGATGATGAATTGTTAGACTAAAGGCAAGATCAACTTGTTTACCTATGATATGCAATATTTACATTGTGAGACATCATTAAGATACTCGGGAGCCGGTTCAACACGTTTCACACTAAGTAACATGGAGGACAGTGCTTATGACCTTTAAAGGGTATGCCCAGTCAGATCATCCTTAATTTTGAAATACCAGCAAGGCCAACAAGATTCAGGGGCAAATCCACAATTAAGAAAAACATGAGGCTCATTTGTGAGGACAGTCCTCACATAAAAGCTCCAATTAGGCATTTACAGCGGGAGTCCCCTGAGGAAAGTCAGAACACATCAGTCCTTATTTTCTATTTCCCACACTCTGAAGGCCTTACAATCATAATCAGGGCAATGAAATTCCCAGTCTTCTCAACAAAAAAGGGTAGAACTAAAGACTTCTGAACAAAATGTCTTGAATTTTTTGTAAGTCTTGGAAAAGGAGGGACAGCAGAGAGCATTTCATCTCTCACCTGAATCTGCTATATATGCAAGAAACTCACTGCATACCTCAGCTGAATTCAACTATACATTACAGACACAGTGTGTGGACTAAACAATCATCCTCTTTAATACTGTAACTCATCCAGGAGAAGACAAGGTTATTTTAATTTACCATAAAGTGACTGCATTTACCCTTCAACAATACTTTCCATCATACTTGTTATCCTGTGTTGTTGATTGTAGGGTGGATGGATGGAGAGGTGGGGACGAAAGGCTGTTAACATGAGTATGGTTGGGTGGAGGGTACGTTAAAGTTAGATGTCACTTTTAAGAATCAGAACCATTAGTTACTATGTTGTAAGTGAACTGCACTCATTCTTTGAATAACTTTGCATGTTAGGTTTCAAGTTAGGCTTAATAATTCTGTTGCCACTAATGGCTCCAGGTGACCTGAAATATGGATTTCTCTTTGCAAAACTAGCCATGGGAGGGGGAGGACCACCTTCGTTTGCAAACATTTTTTTCTAAAGGTTCTGGATCAGTGCACATGTTTAAGGTTGGCTTTATGGTAAAGAAATTACATATATTTCCTACTTTAAATAAAGAACATCTTCAAGCAGTTAGCAAACAAATGTGAATTTTAAAATCTTGCATTTTAAGTATTCAGTGTCAGGCGAGCTGTGCTGTATGGGTACATATTAAAGGTGGAGGAACATTTAATATTTTTTTTTTTTTTGCACCCCAATTCTATGTGAATCAACCAATTAAGCTTTCCAATGAAAAAATTGCCCTCAGGACCATTGTGAGAACCATAGAAAGAACCTACATTTACAATTTATATACTGACTAGCTCAGATTTAGGTATAGATCATATTCTTTTTCTCTCTTTCCCTGAGAAAGTTCTGATTCTCCTGGTGTTTTAACAATTTTTGAGGTCAAAAATAAAGCTGAACTTTCCATCAACCTTAAAGGGAAATATTGTGTTCATGATACAGAAAATTTTCACATCTGTAAAACCATGATTTATAAAGAATGACAGGCAAGTCAAAATAAGACAGGATGGTAGCTTCATTTTCAAGAAGTAAGTTTCTCAAAGAAAGAAATCCAGCTATTTAAAGCTCAAAAATAATTGTTTGGCCCAAACTTTCAAAATTTCAAATGATGCAACATCCACAACTCTTGTAATGCATAATATTTTGAGGAGATAAAGCTACTGCTGGAGTTTATTGGTGAGACTGAATGGTTTAATCATGATTTTATCTACTTTCATTGTATGTCACATTGGTTCATTGTAAATGCTGCAATTAAAACACACCAGTTATTTTAGGGGTTCTTTCACAGTATCTTCCTTACAAATGTTCTTGGAATATATTTACACATTTTACATTTTTGCTCACATGTGGTCTTTATCAAATTATGACTGCTAACATATCTTTGTTATGGGAATGTTGCCAAATTTTACATACAACCAAACAAAAGCCTAATGTACCACAATCATGCCCCTCCCCTCTCATCCCCTACCCTCCCCTTCCACCAATGCTGTTTTAACTTCAACTGCATCTCCTGTCATCTTGTTCTGGGTGGTCAAAATTTTTTTCTGAGCAATCTTCCAAATTCTATCACATTTGACCTTTTGCTTCCTGAATTCTAAGGATTACCTGGAGTACCATCTATAGCTTCCCATCCACCTCCCCTCTCTCTTCTATGATTCTCAGATTCCACCGATAGATCAGATGAAACATAATCATAGACATGAATTTTTCGGACATAAGTGAGGGCAGGTTCCGAAAAAACTTATGTGACAAAGTAAAAGATTTTGTCAGGCAACATTACATAGAAATGGGTGCAATTCTGTGCTGGAAAATTTAATATTAGCAAATTAGGGTGCATAAGCAAACAGTATTGACAAAAGACAAGCTTTAAAAGGCGAGTAATAGAATACAGAAGGATGTCCATAGCTATCAGTTAATTCACTTTTATTTAAAGAAGAAACACACAGAATTTATACAATCACGCTGTGTGGTTCTTGCAAGCGTAGTGCACACATTTTTAATTGGTGATGATCGACCTTTTGGTGTTCTGCATGCCTTATATTTCAGGTGAAGGATTGGCTTGATAAGACTTGCTATCATTTTTCTCACTGTTCAATTTCTTTGGATCTTTCCCTCAATTTACTGCCATTATTTTGAGATGAAGGCTTACTCACTGTACAGATGTGTAGCTTGTTAATCAGAATTCAATATATTAACAGGCAAAGAATTTCTCAAATTATGGACGACAGATCATAAAGATTTCAAACTTTCACAGTATTTTCATTACTGACAGACCCGTCTGCTTGATGAATAATTTGGAATTATTAGCTAAGATACTATGAAAGACCCTAATCAGGGTAACCCTGCCGACAGGTAACGTGTGTACATTTGGTCTTTTCACTGATACCTCAATGTCAAGGAGCATTTTACACTGATTTTCACTTCCAGTGAAGATGGAGCTTCGAGGCTAGATATGCATACTTATTAAGAGTGCTATCGTTGTTGGTCACTTGAAGTGTTCAGCCTATAACACTGACAAAATACAAGGTTGAGTAGCAGTGAAGAGTCATGTCAAGTTTTGCCATAACAAACTTATCCAGAATATTTTCAATGTTTATCCACAATGATGTACGTGTGAGGCTTTTAGAAAGGTATGGAGTGAAAGCTATCTTCCTTTCATGTGCTTGACCTCTCAGTAAAAATTGGATTCAACGAAAAACATACGTTGTTTTGGTACAAGAGAAGCTTGTTTTCCATCCACGTTTTCCATTGGCTTCAAATTTGCAACTATATGGATATTCATAAAAGATGAGCGTTCTTATCCCCGATTGGCCCTCCATATTTTTTGGTTGGGAAGAGACTTTCTTCACATTTTGCTCCCTGACGTTGAGTATAAGTGAAAAGACCAAATGTAAACATGTTACCTCATGGTAGGGTTACCCCTGATTAGAGAATCCATCCTTCATTGGAAGGATGATATAGGAATACTACTTGTTATTCAGATTCCCTTTCATATCTAGGCTTACAAATTCTATTTATGAAATTAAGATTGGGAAAGAACTTCATGTATCAGGGTTTTATTTTAGCTTCAAAAAGGGCACAGCAAAACTTAGTCTGATGAGAAGGAAGGGCCATCAGGCAAACATGAAGGGTGCAACAGATTTTGTGATGGAGATAATAATGTCAAACCTTGATGTGATAAGTACCCACTTAAAATACAATGGACAGAATGCAGAATGTTTCATCTACTCAGACATTTAAGTTGTTTCAACTGTTTGGTTTTAGTGGTAAAGACTTACATTCAACATTACAAATTTGATTTACAAAGAAACTGGTACTGTATCCTGTTTTCATTTGAATGCACTTTATTTTGTATGAATAAAGATAAGAGGCATCAAGTTATTTGGTAATTACTATATCTATCTCTATTCTGGCAGAGCTCACCCCCTACCTGCTACCCTAACCCCCTTCCCCATTTTAAATACCATTTATCTCTGATGTCTACAACAGCTAATGTTTCCTTTCAGAGAAGTATTGCAACACAGCAGGCAAACATTTTGAGTAAAGAGTTCAGGGGAGGACAGTTACTGGAGAAAGGAAAAACTGCAAATTTGAAGGAGATAAAGCACACACACACTATACACAGTTGTTATAAAAGCACTACCGGATACAGGAAAGACAGCAACAATCAACGACATAAAACTGATTGTGTCAGTAGAGGGCTCACTACACAATTCAACACAAGGGGCACTAATCCAAACAGTTTTACACAAACACAAAATTGTGCATAGTACCTTTTCTTGACGGGATGCTTTCGTATTAAAAGCCTGTAGAAGTGAGGTAGGTAGGTATTGATGATGAGGTAAGAAAAGAAGACAAGGAAAGCAAAGTGGATTTACAAAAATTCAATTTTGTATACCATCACCCACCAGCACGACTGGTGAAAAGTACAACCATGCAGTAGTACCATTATAATTGCACAATGCACATAACAGGCCAGAATATATGGCACTCACACAAAACACATGACAAGACATCATGCCATTTTAAGGCAGTGCCCACAAACTTGTGTAACACACTTCATGTCTTAATTAGTCATCAGTCATCAAGAATGGTTTTCTAGAAAACACAGCTTCACTTAAATAAGTCCTGAGTTTCATCAAATAATTTTCAGTTTGAAGTAAAATGCCTGTTTCAAGCTTTTATATACAGATTGCAAATATACGTATTTCAAATGCTGCCAAGCTTTACATGAAAGCTTAATGCAACTTTGGATAAAGTATGTCAAAAGATTACAGATATCCTGCTGCTTGAATTCATATGTCACAACAAATATAAAAAATAAATATAGAAAATGTACAAAAATAAATATACAAAATAAATGCTGAGAGATCATTCCCCTGGACAAATTGCACCTCCTTTTCAAAAGAGAAAATTGTGAGTTTCACAAGATTTTACCAAATAAATGACTTCAAGAAGAAACAGATGCATATCTCTCAAAACTACACACAAAATGCATACTTAGTGCCATTTAATGAACTACAAGTTTCTCAATAAAGACTGTTCTGTAACTTTCATGCAAAAAAATTAGATATATTTCTTCCAAACCATTAAACATGAGCATGACCATCTTTTTTTTACCCCTCTGAACATAGATGACATTGAATGTTAGTTAATTTGAATCATGACAACCCAATTGGATGTGGTGGGCCATATTCTGGTTCCAGCCCCCAAGGTCCACCTGCCCCCCTCTCCCCCTCTCTTCTAGCCCATTACGACTACAAAACTATGTCCAATATGGTAAAGTGCTGATTAACCAAATTTTAACACTCTGCCCAACTACACATTTGTCCTGCATTGGTATTAAAACTAAACAAACACACAAACAAAACACACAAAAACCTGAAGAACATATCACCATCATGTCTAGCCGGCAAGCTTTTAAACTATCATCTCAGTATTTTAAGTACTGTACGTAGACTTTCTCACGTCCAAAATTTTATTCAGGTAGTCTTCTTTGACAAGCACACATTTGTATCAGTAAGTGGAGATTGCTAGAACTACCAGATTTTATAAGTAACTGAACCAAAATGTGAGTCTGGATAGGTCATGGAAATAAACTTAAAAACTATGGACTCTAAAACTACAACATTAAAGGGTGTCCACTGGGATGATATCGATTCTCATGCATTGTGCTGGTTACTTTCATAGCAACACAAGAAACTTCCCACTCCACCTGTAAATATTTTAACCTAAAGATGAATTTTAAGAAACATTCCTTTACACAAAAGAAACACTGAAAAGTTACTTGAAGCACTTTGGAATAGTTTATACTCAGGAACAAAAGTCCATTCCCTACAGGCCTCTCCAACTAGGCTTGGATCTCAAGATACCTGTCAGATTTATACCAAAAACCCATTTCCAAACATAAGAATGGTTTAATTTTAAATCAAATTCATGACTTCTCTTTACAGTAATCCAATGGTACAGGATATCTTCGATCTGACCTTTTCACATGGATATAATATCCTACATGTTCTAAACCAAAATAGTTTTAACATGACCTGTTATTAGTAAGGTTAACCAGTCAATTTCTGATTTCTTATTGTCCAGTATTCCATACAAGGTGAGTTCACATGCACATTAAGTTTCACATGAGTCTTTTTAACACTGCCCAGATAAAGTACCTTATATTGAACAGAGTTGTCTCACTGACACTGGTGCACATTTCTGTATGTCATACATTTTGACTATCAAATGTTCATTTCACATTGGGTCCCACATATGTATGGAAGACACACCTACTGCCCATGAGTAGTGACAGCCAGCTGGGCAGTAAAAGATTCATTCTGATGGCACAATAAAAGCTACAGGTTCAAACATCGCTGGTGACTGGTGTGGTCATCCAGTCCTGATTCCATTGAATGCTTGGTATTCAAACTGATGCATTGTCCCCAGAGAATGTTTCTACATCCTACATTGATCACACCATACAAAGAATCTAGTGGTAAAGTAACCAAGCTGGTGATTGAATATACATCTTTATTTGTCCAAACTTTTGCTGTTGTGACATATACCACGTCCTTCAATCTGTCACCATCGCTAAACCTCTGAACTGATCCTGAATGTCCCTCATATTGTCTACCATGCCATATGACCTCTAAGCATCAGTTTCAGTAGTCATGTGCTTCACATTTCTCACTCAAAAGTCATTTTGCCCTTACACTGGCCCACAATGTCCTTCCACTGGCAAAGATACTCTGCACCTAGAATGAACAATCCATATTTGTTCACATGGTATGATGAAACTTTCCACTTCCTGATCCATGACATGTGAACAGATACTTGTTCAATCCTTTTTATCCAGCATGACAGTCTTAACCACCACCCTCAACTTCATAACATGACATCCTTTGCTCTTCTGGTCCTTTCTAATCACTAATTTTGTCCCATGTCAAGTCTTGAATGATCCATCCAGTTCTGATATTAGGCCTCCTGGCCCATGGTACCCATCCGACCCACCCACTTCATCCCTAGCAATCAGCTGTCATTTTTCTGCTAAACATTCAGGATGCATATTTTCCTTTCATAGAAAGTCACTTCAATGTACAGTCTTCTTAATAAAAGTCATTGAAATACAGCAGCAAAACTTCTTTTATCTTTTTTCACACAAGATGCTTGAAAATATTTAAAATACTGTCTTTCCAAAGTGCTAGCATCAAGTGTTGTCACATCCAGGTTACCTGAGTACCTATCATACCATCCAAAGCCCCATCCTCTAAATATCTACTGCACATGCACCAAAAATGAACACATCCACATTTAAAATTCATGGAAACTATCATGCATGCCACATCAACAGGCAAAGTTTTTTGGTCTTGTAACACTATTTTGGTCCATCTTTCTAGTGAAATCCACAAAAATCTGCACCACACTAGAACACAAATCTTGCTTGCTTGATTTACTTGGAGGCCAAACATTTTAAAAATCACACTGCATTTTCAAGCAACTTGGCTAAACACCTTTTCAAGGTGTTAATGCTTCCAAATGGTTTTGAACCTCTCTTTAAAGGAACCTGTCATCAAATTAAAGGAGCAAACATTTTATTGAAAACTGAGTTTTCACCAGCATTTAGATTAATATTCAGTATGACTTATGAGCAGATGCTATGAATAATGGAGGTTTCCGAATAAAACTTTTTGCAAATCTATTCCAATTCAAGGCTTTGAAAGAACATTTGGGCAAATTCTAACCCCCACCTCCACCCCACCTCACCCCCACCCCATTATCTGGAACATTTTAGTGCTGGGAAACAAAACTCAGTTGATGTTTGCATAGCCTAATAAGCTACACACTTGGTTAACAGGTTCATGGAAGCAATGTTCTTCAGATTAAATCTAGATTCCAAGGTCTGGGAATAGTCAAGGCTAAAATTCCAAAAATTTTCTAGTCCAACATGAACCTTAAAAATTATGGTTGAGTATCTGTCCACGGAGTTGTTAGGAAGGAGATACAATGACCAAATCTGTCAGACAATAATTATGTACTTGTAAATGATTTAATTCTTTTCAGGCAATGCCATTTGATAGACAGGTCTCTTTGTTCTTATTGTTAAGTCTCTGTTGACTAAAACCTTTTAATGATGATCTCCTTTCTTTTTCAAGTAATCCCCAGACAAAGGCCGTTGTCTATACATGCTTTGAAGTAAGGTTTGTTTCCACCAATGAGCAAACTTTAATGAGGATTTTCAGTAAACGACTGGCAACAAATGTTAAAATAATGTACTTCAACTGTGCCCCCATGATTTTAATATGTCATCTGCTGGAAACATTGTTCAAGCCTATACAGTTCTCTTAGTTTTGAGCAAATTTCCCCATCATTTAGAAACATATTTGAAACGTAAGTCATAAAGAAATTCTTAGCTAACTTTAAATGAAATGATATTTCGTCTGATGAATAAGGAGGAAAGGTTAAAATTTCACATTTCTGCAGGACGGCTGGCAACAAAAAGTTAAGGAGTTCAACTAAGAGGTGTGTCTTCTCATTGTCATTTTGACAATGATCCTAGTTGATCTAGGTATTGAGACAAGAAAGCAAGGCAAGATTACTGTCGGAAATGAACACTGCTTCAAAGAGACTACAGAACGTTGTATCTCCTTCCTAACACCTCCCTGATCTGTCCACACATTGTTCTACCGGTTGCCTTCTTTATAACCCTCTATTTACTGTCCCATAATCCCCTAACTTGATGATGATACAAAACAGATAAAAAAACCCAAATTCACTGAGACACAAAGAATTGTGTGGAAGGCAAATGAGAACAATCGTTTACAACAAGATGGTGGACATAGGGGGCGCCAGTGCTAAAAGTACTCCAGAAAACGCGCAAAGCACGTATTAAATGCAAATTATGTAGAAACGGGTAAGTATATGTCTGCAAATAGAATACCCAAATTCACCTTTAAAATCCACAAGTTTCAATCCCACATCTGCATCAGTCAAGACTGATTGAAATTTCCATGAAAGTTCAAAAAACTATTAGATTCAACACAAAAGCCGAGAACCAGAAGGGTGTGAAAAGGGGCATTTCAGAAACAGTCTTTAAATTCCCTACATTCTCCTAAATGTTCTCTTTGAATTATGAAATGACTTCAGGCAAATCTAACAGTCATTAAAGTGGTCACATGATGCATTTGGTTTGGAAGCATGCATGGAGAAACATCAAACTCAACAAAATTATGAAATGAAGACTCTACCTTACTCAACCCCTAACGAAAAGATGGCAAGAAAGAGACGAAAAATGCATTAAAATGAAATGGATGAGTTAAGATCATTAGAAATGAGAAACATCTAGCAACCTTATTAAAAATAACCTCTCTCTTCATAATCAAAATAATAAGCAACATTATTTACAAAAGAAGCTATAGAAAGGATTTTTAAGTGGGAGTGTGGGACTAGTTTTAACAGGACGGTCAATTATTCCCATCATTTTCAGAAGCATACAAAACATATTTTGGGAAAGAGGGTCAAAGATTATGTACCTATATCAAGATAAATAGTGGTTTTTGGGAAAGTCCCAGCTATCACAGCTCTTTCACATTTATTAAGCACATTTCTAGAGGGGGGGGGAGGTTTCAGGGGAAAGAATACACTTTGTACACTTGTGAAAATGATGGAGAAAAATGAAAGGTCCTCAACAATTTCAGCAATTTTATGTTTGTGACAGGAGCAGCATATGGACCATATGTAACTACATATAACTAGAAGTTGGAGCCTATAGTAAATAGTTATTTAAGCAGCATTTATTTGGTAGTTTCAACAGGCCTATGGAAGGTCTCAAATGCAAGGGGATTACGAGAGATAACAATCAATACTTTTGTGAGCTAAAAAACTTGAGCAGAATTGTAAAGAGTGGGACATGTTGGCCCTGAAAATATCAATGCCTTTAAGTAGTACTTGCTATAAAGACCTACAACAGTTTTCATTGCTGCTTTTTATTTTGACGAAAACGCTCTCCCAGACTCCATGTAAGACCTCTTACATCTATCATACAAAAATGGAAACTCATCTAAATTTAATTTACAACGAGCTGCAAATGATATATATGCCTATTTATACCTTGAATAAGTTTAAAGAAATGATCACCATATTAATGGTTGGTATGGGATTGAGGAAAACACTCATGCAGAGGTACCAAGAAGCACAGAAAACTCAAAGACTGACATAAATAGGAGATCTTTCTACTCTTCAGACCTAAACAGGTAACCATTAGGCCGAGCAATTTGTCCTTTCACCAAGTTACAATCCCTCACCTTGAATTTCTTTCCCCACATCCGACGTCCCTTCCCCTTACGAAGTTTCACTTCTTCTTCCAGCTGGTATTCTTCATCTTCTTCTTCCACTTCCTCCTCAGAAGATGACTCATCGACATCAAACGATGCCGAAAGTTCTGGATCTACCGTCAGCTTACGAACTGGATGAGGTAATAAGAGGTTCCAACTCATTTACAAATTACAAACAACCATTTATAATATAGACATAGAATGGACAATTTCAGATGAGGCAAAGTAAGTGGGTAACTTTATCTTCCACAATTTGTCAATCATGACTGCTTAGTTTCCCCATACTTTCAAACTTTCAAAAGATGCAAGCTAGAAAAATTATAAAAATTGTCAGTTTGAAGACACAAGACATTCCCTTCACCAAAGCAGAGTTAATTTGTTCTGACATAAAAATCCATATCTGTAAACTTCCTAAAGCTTTTAAACTTTTTGAAATATGACACTTTAAAATTTTATGACTGGGGTCAGCTTTTCCATGACTGCAAAGAACCCTAGAAATGTGAAAATAGCCATTGCATCTATTGAACTGTTCCAAACCAATGGCACGAATGTGTTAGTGGTGCACTGATATTACCAAAGATGGTATTTCAATTCTCAGTGTCAGCTGATACCAATAAAATACTGGTATATGAGTGTACTGCACACTGAACCATAGGCTATTGGGACTTATCAATTACTTTTATGACTTTTTCATAAGGGACATATGGTCAAACATACTACAATAACATAACAACTGTATGAACCACTGGATGAGAAATACCAGCATTTTAGGTCAATTTTACCAATGCTGATACAGAACAAAAATTAGGCCAGCCAATACCAACATTAAATAAATACTAAGAATCCACCCAACACTACACCATACTGTAGTATAGTAACCATACATTACAGTTATGAGACTTGTTTGTCTGTTCACATACACCTCATAACTGATGAGGGAACATACAGAATAACTTAAACTAATTCAGCCATGGCTTTAAAAGGATGACAAGATATTTATGCCAACATCACAAAGGTCCATTCCTGTTATTCATAAATCTTGGTATGAAAACTCATTCAGAGCACAAATATTCTTCTTTACTTTATAAACTGAGGTCCCTAACAATGAAGATCACTTGCTGCCTCTAGGTGCTGTATCCCATCTCTAGGGACAATCCATCCCACCCACAGGCTAACACAGTACAAACAACAGAGAGGGCCTCCTAAAATGACATTTTACTGGCTCCGCTTTCAACTAGCATCCCTTACCTTTTCCTAGTTTCTCAACAACTGGTTGTTAAGGGAATTAAATGAAGTAAAAAATGTGAACTTTTCCAACGAAATTTTTCACTTTTCAACTGCACTCACTTTCAATAAAAAAAAAAAGTGTCTTGACTCACTCAGCCTTGGAAGTTGTTTCTCTGACCCTTCAGCACTTCCTTTGATTAAGCCCTCGATGTCTGGGACCTTCTGCCTCCTTTTTTCACGTTCATCGTCCGGTGTAGTCTCTGCAACAACCAAATCTCCTGCCTCGTCTTCACTGACAATATACTTGGCACTTCTTGACTTGGATTTTGACGTTTTCCTTTTCTTTGAGCTGTTTTTCTTCTTTTCAGGAATGTCCCCCATTGGAGGGGTGGTCTGGTCAACCAAAAGAGATGAATCTCTGCTCTTCCTTACCCCCTTGCGATGCTTCTTGTCTCGGCGGATAAGACTAATCCGAGATTTCTTTTCTTTGGAGCGAGATTCAGACTTTGGAATGCCATTTTCAAACTGGAATGTGGGAACTTCACTACTAGCTGAATGCCATGCTTCACTTCCCTCTGGTGACAAACCGCCCTCACTCAAATTAGTACTGACATCATGGAAAACTGGATCGGTGCTGGACTCTGTCTGTGGAGTAAGGTACACTGAGGGTTTACTTGGCACATTCTCAATATCCCTGACCTCTTCATCCTGCTCAAAGTTACTCTGTGTTCCTCTCGTAGTTTCTGAATCTTTCTCTGAGAGTTTTCTCTGGGAACTCCTACTTGTCTTTTCCTTGAGATTGCCCATCCGGATGCGATGAGAACGGACCTCCCTGTCTTTCTGCAAAGACAGGGTGTCGGCTCGAACTGAATGAGGCTGAATGGCATGGGCGGGAGCAAGATACTCGATTGGCGAGTCAGGTCGAACTTTGATCTTTGTCGCCACTGGTTCTGTTCCTGTATTGTTCTTGTTTTCATTGGCAGGTGTTACAGTCATTTCATCCATCCCAGGAATTTTGTTGAACGAGTTGGAAGTGTTGGATGCTAACATGGGAGATCGGACTCCCCTGTTTTTCCTGGAATAGACACTTTCATAGGGCTTCTTTTCGGTGCTCTCCTCTGCAGCCTCTTCTGGTTTGGGTATAAAAGTCTCATTTCCAGCCCTTGGAGCAGGCTGTGGTGTTACAATACCTCCAGTAGGAGGCTGGGGCAACTTTCTTCGAGGGGAAGGTTGAGGGGAATGTGTCCTTGGGCTTGGCTGTGGAGGCTGAGGTGCATCCATCTCCTCTTTAAAATTATCTGTACTTGATTCAATTCCCTTACCCCCATCCTCTGGTTCCAAACTAACAGTGGGTGGAATGTCTAATGATGCTCCATCACCATACTTTCTGGGCAAAGAGAGACGTTTGATAGGTGAAGCAGATGAATCCCTGCCATCCGACATGGCATCATGATATTCTGATGACCGAGGTGAAGTTGGGACATCTGAAACAGAACTAGAGGGAGTAGAAATAGTGAAACTAGAGTTTGAAAATTTGGAGTCTATCCTCTCTCTCCCATCTTTATCTATTTCACCCTCCTTTTCTCTTAAATCAAAAACTTGCATCTCATCTTCGACATGTTCTACAAAATCCTCATTATTCTCATCGCCTGATGCCTCTCTTTCCACTTGGTCTTCTTCCTCCTTAGAATTCCTTTCCTCTTCTTCTTCCTCCTTAGAATTCCTTTCCTCTTCAACTACGTTATCTTCATCTACTTTCTTAAGATTCACCTCCTCATCTTGGCTGGTCCTTCGTTTCATGTAAGGGAGGTCGTCTTCAAAGCTAGCATAAGTCTGTGCCATTTTCAGTCTCCACCCTTTGTTGTCCTCTGCTCGTTCTTTTTTAATCGTCCTCTCAAGAGTAGAGAGACCAAAGTTGCTATCAACAGAAATTTTTCGGAGACCCTGTTTCTCAGGTTGCTCCTCCTCCACCTTCTGCGTTAATGGCTTTACATTCGTTTGAATTTGCTGTGGTGATGTGTCATTCAACCATTGCCATTTTTGGCTGGTTAAACGGCTGATACGTTCATTGTGATTGGCCAAGTGACGACTCTCAAGACTTTCTTCTTCTTCTACTTCTTCTTCCTCTTCAGATTCCTCTTCTTCGTCTGTCTCATCTTCATCTGATGTAAGACTTACCTCTTCCTCATCTATGCAAATGAGATATATATCAACTGTCACGACACTCTCCTTCACCCACAAGTTAAATCAAAACTACTTTTGAAAAAAAAAATTGCGACTCTGTGCTAAACCCTACTTCATTTACCTTTTCTGGTACTGATATTAAAGCCGATAATTGAATGCAATTCATAGTTATCATGTTACACATTCATGAGTTAAAATTAATAAGATACAGGTTTCTTTTTTCTTATTGGTCAACCAAAATAACTACCCCACTCCAAGGTTTTCTACCACCCCCCTAAAATTTTCCTACAATCTAGGGTTTTAGATGATCTGATTAAAAATTTTATAGTACAAAGTGTTGTCAAAGCACCATTTTTTATGTAAGCCCCAAGACAGAGTAAAAAATTTCACAAAGGGATGATGTTGTCCTCCCCTGAAAACCTCCCCAAGACAATATCCCCCTCCCCTGAAACACCCCTCTAAGTCTGTCTAACCCACTTCCAGAAAATCTTGTAAAAATCCTGAGAAACACTCTTCTTGTGCAAACAAAATAAATGTCAAGAAATCCAAGTGCTATCAACTTCACTGAAAACTGACACTTTCCCCCATGACATAATTAACTCTAGAAATACAAAAAAAAAAAAAGATATGTTACAAAGGTTGAAAAAATAAGACACACATTGGTAATCCTATCTTAGCAGTCCTGTTCTGAGCTGATACTTACATTGTTCACATTTATTCACTTTAACTGTAGACTATTGAATAGCACAATGGTGCCATTAGGCATGATGTACTTTAAAATAAGACAATGGGATGTCTTGCAAACAACACAAGGGCTAACTTCATTGCCAATACACACAGCTTATTATTTTTTAAGATTATTTAACTTTATTTTGGTTAAAGATTGCAATTTCTTGATATGTAATCATGCCTAGTTTTCCCTTCTTAATTTTTCTTAAGGAATTTGTCTTTATTTATTTCCAACAAATTTCAATTTTTACCAGATCCCATTTCCTCATCAGTTAGAAATTCAATCTCTTCTTGGGAATCATCACTATCTGAGGATCTAAATAAAAGAAAAAAGAAAGAAAAAAGTCAACAATAATCCATTCATGTGAAAAGAAAAAGTCACCAATAATAAGTCATAAAATAAAGAAAAGAGGGGAAAGAAAATCAATGCCAGCATTCAGTATGGAAACAGTTTGGACAACCTGGATTTTCTGCTGAAAAGGATTATCGAACAAAATAAAAATAATTGGAATGCTTTCCTGGTTACAGAATATGTCAGACTTGACCCTTAAGTCATGTTTGTAAGTACATAATTTGAAACTTCTCTGCTCCACCTTAATCAGTCACACCAAACATCAAGCAAATTTATGGTGCAGATTATTGTTCCAACTTTGCACTGCCATAATATTTTGCACACAGTTGTAAGGATCTCTTCTACAAGACAGTCAAAACCATGAACACATTACATTTGTACAAGGCTAACAATAATCCATTCATGTGACATGTAAAACACATCAAAATCAGCAACACTAATGTCTAACTGTGGCAAAAGTAATTACATTCTTTCCAACTTAAATCTAAAACAATTATAACAAATTCTTATTAATTAAAATTACTAACTGGAAAATATCTAGGCTTCCTAGCAGCCTAGACTAAAGGCAATGCACCCCCATGGTAGCCAAGTCACTACCAGAGGGATGCTGAGGACAAAAACATGCCAAATCCTACCAAACTTGCCCTCCTTCCCTCACTAAAACTGTGACCACAGACAATAAAAATAGCCTCTGTGTACACAAAAATCTCCCATGAACCTTTTAAGGGTGGGGGGGGGGGAGGGATAACTTTACCCTAAACCATTTGAAAATAACCCCTCCCCCACCCACATAAATCAAATTAAAGCCTGCTTCTTACTCATCATCAAATTCCGAGGCATCTTCATCTTCAGCTCCTCCTAAGTTATAGTTGGCCTGTTCTTCTTCTGTTAGTCGGTGAATCTCATCAAACATATTTTGAAGAACTATAGCAAACAAAGGAGGAAATATTTTTGGAACAACTACAGACAAAAGAATGAGGGAAAAAATTCCTAACCAGAGAATCAATAACAGAAGTACACTGCTGCAAACTTTTATACATGCAGCAAATTCTTTTTTTCAAAAGTTTTCTGACATATTTTTTTTTTCAATAGTTTTCTGACATACTAGGGGAGGGGGATGGGGTAGGTGGGGGAGCTTTTTGTGGGAAAGGGGTTGGCCGGTTTAGGGATGGTATGAAATCTTCTCTGCAACTTTTGTTCAGATATTGTATGTTTGTTTTTCTCTATTTGTTACTTTAGGGAGTAAGCCCCCCCACAAGCCCCCTGGGGTTTTTAGCTTACTTCCTTCACATCATGGCTATATATTATCTCATCTGGTACTATACTGTATTATGTTGGAATCACATGTTGTGTAAAACCAATAAGTGAAACGAAACCAAACGAACATATTTCATTTAGGCTTTAGAAACCAGTTCTGAATAAATTTTGCAAATAATCATGCATTTGTAATCAGTTTCTTACCACACATCATTATCCAAATGAAAAAATTATGCTTTAAACCATTCATCTGCCGTCCAATTACCTCACTTATAAGAATGAGAGCAATTGAAGACAAATCCCACTACAATATGCACCACCCATAACTTTGTAGGCTTTCAATTTCTCTGAAGCAAAATATAACTTAACCTAAAGCTTCAAGTAAAACCTACATCCACAGGTATGATAAAAACTTCCCCCTGAGCCTGTTTAATTGATGTAAACTATAGGCAATAGATTAAAGTTAAAATTTATATCAGGTGGAAATTGTTTAGTACACCATACAGTGCAGAGATTTTTTTCAGGAAAATAAATTGTAGTGCAATCTATCTTAATCCTATGAAAGAGTTAATTTTATAAATTAATATCTACTCTCAAATGGAATCTTCATCTAAATTAATCAGAAGGGAAGGTCAAGTGAAGTGGTATCCTAACAACTATGTCAATATCTTACCTATCCTTTCTGGGGTAGCCTTGTATCTCTTGTTCATTGGAACGCCTAATCCGTCCTCTCCTGAGGGAGAGACAGGAGGGGGAGACCTTGGGGAAGGTGACATAGGAAGACTGGGGTCTTCAGGAATGGTCAAGAAGGACTTCCTTTCTTCTGCTATTCTCTTTTCCTCTTCTTCCTTTCTCCTCTCCTCTTCTGCTCTCTGCCTCTCCAGTTCTTCATTCTGACGCTGAGTCTCAGAAAAGTGGAGTCGACAGTAAAATTTGCCTGAAATGTGCACGTAAATTTAAATCAAGTAATGAATCAGTGAAACAGACAAGGATAGGTATGGGTGAAGGACAAGAAGCATCTACAGGACTATCAACTCAACAGCGACATTCTAAAGCTTCTGTCCCACTTTTTTCCAAATCTGTCACATACAGTAGGTTATTTTCAACAACAGCAGACAGTTTTAACACTGCAGGCTTCAAATCTGATTCAACAATCCAAGTCCCTCTGGTCTTGATTCCAAAGCAATACTTTATCAACACTATGGAGCAGTGAATAAGGGAGGAAGTATGTGACGAATGCAGCAATTCTGAGGTTCAAAGTTTTACTCCCAACTGCACAAAATGATCAAGGACCAGTTTTCCATCTGACCTGGTCTTATAAATTGCAAAACAAGTAAGTCTCTTTCAAAGTTTCAATACAATCAAATACAAAAAGAGCCTGTTTTTCCGAACCCTCATCCAAACTGGTCATGCGATTTATCAGACTATTATTACAATAAAGCTAGTGTCCAACACATTTTTATGGTATTACAAGGCAGTTAAAACTCATGGAAATTTCAGCAGAAATACGCTAATTTATCTCAGGACTATAATGGTCAAGGAAAGATGTCACTATCACTAAAACATTACACATCTGGGCATAGTCAACAACTTGTAACCTCTTTGTCAAATGGGGGAAAAAATCGTACACGTCTGCTTTGAATTTTTTTTTTGGAGTCATGAGTTCGCATATGCCTGATAACCCACATACGATGTACGTTAGGATAGCATAAGACATAGATTCACTAAGTCTCAAAAGTAGCTATCATAGTGGGCTTGTACCTACAAATAAAGACATTGAACATCACGAAAATATTGGAAATGGCTATTTGAGGGTCTTCTACACATTTGTTTCCAATATTTTTGAACTTTTATGCCAAATTTATTCTCTAGATACCTCTCAAGATCGTTACGGCTGCTCTTCAGCACATGCACACATTTACTGTCTACAACTTCGTTCAGGAGACCATAGGCTCGAATTTTGGCATTGAAGTCTCTGGGTTTCAGAAGTCTCCAAAATTGTTTGTCATATCATCAGTCACAAAAAATTAAAATATATCAAAATAGTTTTTTGGCAGTTTTCAGTACTTTTGCTAGCCGTTTTGAATTATTTGGGAAATGTTTTGGTTCTCTTTCTAAGGGACCCAGTGTACTGTACTGACAGCCAAACTTGAAACCCTGTTTACCCCAATTTTTCCATAATCCAAACTACCTTCCAGTCCCGATGTGTCTGGATAAACAGAGTTTAAATGTAAATGAATACAGGTACGTCACCTTTCTCACTTTGTCCTTGATCAGGGGCAAAGCAATATGTCCCGATTTTGAGGTTTATATCGCAATGTTGACAACGAAAGCAATCACGGTGAAAGAACAGACCTTCCGCACTCAATTTTTCCATCACGTAAACATGCTTTCCACAGAAGAAGCAGGAACTACTGCGATGTGACCCAGGTCCCACTGACCCATTCTGCCTCTGAAGTTTTAAAAGACAAATACAAACAAAAAACGGTCATTTTACACCTTTGTGAGTCAATGATTTCCAACAAAAAAGGTGTTGAAGATCTTTGAAGGGATTGTGGTGGACTACTGGTTAAGGCCTTGGACTTGTGATCCAAGGATTCCTGGAATTATTGCCAGCCCAATTCTTTACATTTTGTCCTTGCAGGAATTGCTTCTATATCAATTCTACAATAGCCCTTACCCAGGTTGTTAAATGGGTACATCTGAGGTAGCTTGTAACTCAACTGCTGCCCACATAGGGCTATCTCTAAGACAGATTACAGCAGAAATATTACTTGTATCAGACATTCCCATAATTAATTATCTTTTAAATCTATATTTAAATAGTACTTGTTTTGACATGCTTTTCCCATGTAGAGTACCACTCACCATTTCACATGGTGGAGGTGGTGGGCTGGGGAGGGGAGAGGGGCTGTATTAAGTGTTTTATTATAACTATTGTAACTATTACTGACCATAGTGTGAAGAGTTTGATAAGAATTCAGTTCATTCCTAGCTTTAAGTCACTAAATATACCTGTGCAATCATATTTGTTACTAATAACAACAAAAAGTAACAACAAAGCTATATTCACATTATGTTGGAATATCTTCCAAAACTCACCAACTCCAAACATCTTACCTTTCCAACTGTTAATTGTCCATCTACATCAGTTATGCCAGCAATGGTCCTGAACTGAGCGGTCAGCTGCTCAGCCAGTCCGCTGACCTTGTTCTGACCTCTGATGCCAACATCTGGTTTCTCCTTGCCAATACCATCCTTCTTGGGCTGGAAACCTTCCATCAGTATCTGCCTCTTACGATTAAAGTCGGCATCCTAGGAGAAGGAAGACAGAAGTGACAATACATGATGATGACATGAGAGGAGGAAATGTAGAAAGAAAAAGAACAATAGCAGAAATGAAAGATGAATCTTCATTAGAGTTTCAACCTTTTAAAGCTGTAAGGTCAGTTTTGGGAGTCTTACAGAGACTATAAACTAAACTTTAGGGTTGTTACGATATGACAATATCGGCAAAAAATATCGATAAGGGATTTTGCTCCCGATATCGTTTATGATAACGCCTAAACGATATCGTGAAAAAACATGCACGAAACATCCACATAAACTTCAAGAGCGGCATAGAATAATGGCAGGTTGTCAAAGCTTTGTTTTACTTTTTTAACGTGAGCATAAAAAGAGCGATATTAATGCGGAAGATTCAGTTAATAAACCTGCAAGATTTCACGCCAGATAAAGTGACCCAAAGACCAGCATGTCGAGTGTGACGGGATCGCTGCATTGCATAGTTAAAGTGTAAAATGCTTGTACAGTATGTGCCTACATCATGAGTTACAAGCCGAGGGACCGTGTGAAGTGTTGCACGGGTATTTGACTAACCGACGCCTTTCGACGTTCTCTAATTACCCATTTCCAAATTTACATCCCAATTCCTTAAAAATGTTGCTCAAGAAAAAACTCATTCCCAGTTAATGACTTCTTCGTTGTTCTTTTTTCTTAAATCCCAACTTTAAAAAGAGAGTAAAAAATGCGGTCATGTTACCACACTCAATGTTCAGTATACAGCCGAAACTGAGCTTAGAACCCACTTCCCAAGCGAATCATTTGTGCTCACTGTCCGTGAAAAACATCGCAAGGTCATCGTTACATAGAAGCTTGATGACAAGATTCTGGTCAGCTATTGGCTGTTCAATAGCCTAATTGCTTCGTGAAATCTGCCCAAAACTAGGACTACCTTCATTAACTACCCCAAATATCCAAGTTTCTGTTTATCAAAATGTCAACCAGTTAAATTGTTAAAATGTTTCGTAAAACACAGATTTTTCCGTATTGCAATCCCCCTCCCTTCAAAAAGAAAAGAAAAAAACAGCAACAGTTTGTACTAGTATTCATCAAATTACATTTGCAGTGCCTATCGACTCCCCATCTTGTCAGTATTAGCATGGCCGTACGGCACTGTTTTTCTCATGGAGGGCGGTGATTTTTGCCCGACTCAGACCTACTGTCCAATTTTCCGCCCGCCGACTGAGACAAAATATCTGCCCGATTTAGTCAGGTTTTTGACAGTTGGGGGCGGCCGCCCCACAGCCCCTAGCCCCCCCCCCCCGGCCCGTACAGCCATGAGTATGAGATGAATCACATTTTCTTCTGGATACAGCCCTAAGAAGTGCAAAAAACAGTTGTCACATTCAGTAGGCTAGCATGAGCGCAAGAGCTCCGATAGTCTAAAGGAGTAGGCCTAGCCTATACTGTACTAAACATCTCGAGTGTACTAATCGCAGACACCTCAATTAATGGTTTAAATTTGTCACTATAATGCTAACCAACCGAGTGCCATGTGTTAAGTACTATGATGGGGCTATTTATATTGTGAATATTGAGAAAAAGTCACGGCCGAGCCATTATTTTAAAACTAGCAAACACCAAAATGGCGCCCGTGCGAAGTTACGATAGATTGAAGGGTGGCCAAATTTAAACCGCAGGGCTACGTACGGAGAACAGCAGCCTACCGAAAAGCATAATAGAGACTTCCGCAAAGGCAGTACTACACATCGCCAGATTGGATGGGCTGAAGGTTTACGTACATCATGCTTGAGTGTGTACTACGATCAGACCGAGCCGTATATATTCCTGGCTCTGCATGCAGGGAGGTGCTGCTTTAGTTCTAGTGACATGCTTGCTGCGCTGTTAACACATGAACGTGGCAATTCAAGGAAAGTTCCGCAACATTTACTGTAACACGTGCACGATAAGGCGGGAAGCTCCCGAACTGTTAAAACAGATAGGACCTCGAGCTGTTTTGGCTTGCGATTGGTCGAAATTAACGTGCAAGAAGATGTCCCTAAAATAATCTGGGAAAGTTGCAGCTGGGACCCTGCCATGACTGGTATTTTTTAGTTGTTGTTGTTTCATTTATCAGAAATTATTGTTTAGAAATGAAACAAAACGATTTTTCTGGACATATTCCGAATGCCAAGCCTCTCTAAATACGATCTGATTTGAGGGTATTTGGGTTCAAATTACCAGTTAGACTTGGCGCTTATTTCTGACGCCGATCAGCGGTGACCTGTTCACCACTAATGTATAGTAGGCTCACATCTTTTTTCTTATTCGATATTTCTGGCTTCGTCTGCAAGTCACAGCAGAAAATAATGGTACACAGTGTTGGGGAAAATTTCTTACGTGGGCAGTCATTTAGTCACAAATTTTTCGGCATTGTGGCGGCCGTGCTGAAGTTCGTAGCACTATCGCGGCCGCTATGCATTGGCCAGAAGCAAAACATTTGACACGGTGGCTTAGTAAACACAAGCCGGATTACACGATATCGCGATATCGTTTGGGAATTGAAGGCAAAGTTTTTGCGATATCAATATAGAAAATTTCATATCGCAACAACCCTACTAAACTTAATGTTCTCATTAGTGAGTGATAATTTTACCTTATTTCTGTAGATACGTCTTCCTCTATTTGTACTTCATAAGCTCATATCACACACTTGAATGTACATATTGTAACTTGTAAACACAGGTATTCCTGTAATCTTAGCAGTCACTGTCACAATAATACCAAATATCATGTATAATTTGCACTTTCAAATGATTTAAAATAAAGGCTCTGGTCACCTGGTTCTGCCAAAATCTACAAGACCATAAGCCAAAATGGGTATTGGACTGGAACGTGGTCCATGCCCACTTTCTCTAAGGCATACACATTAGCTGCTGTTAAAACGCATGATAATGACATCAATAACACAGACTACACGGCATGGCCAACCTATCAGTAAGGCAGAGGCTAGTTGGAAATATATTCACACATACCCACCCTCGACAAACTACAACTTTGGTACCAGGGTTCCAGGGTTTGATTCCAGGGTCACTTTGACCAGGTGATGCACCCAGCTTGTATTTCATATTTTCACCCCAGTTTGTAAGTTTTTCACCTGGTTAAGATTTTAGCTTACAATGATAAAGGACTACTAAAACAAGACATTCAACCCAGTACAATAGATTGGTTAGCCGCCTGTAAAGGCTTGGACTGTCAATTTTCTCGGTTTGATTATTAAAGCTGGCTATAACCCTGGATACATTACAATAAGAGAGCTTGATATTAAAGAATGTGTGACATGAATTTTCCTAAACCACCAGACCCATTCTACCATGTTTGTCACATACACACACAAACTTCCAGTGACTGCTACCATATTTTTCCACATATACACAGACTTCAAGTGAAAGCTTTCCTTTCTACAATTAAACAGAAACCATTTCAGCCTTTGCAGTTCAGATTTAACACACTTCATTTTAAGACAATGTCCTCTTCTAAGCCAATTTTCCACCCCCCCCCCCCGAACTGATGATGAAAAACCATGATAGTAGTGCAAAGACTGAGTGTTTTATATAACCCTACAATGTCTTTATCTATCGTACAGCAAAAGTTCTACCCTTGTAATCCTACTATGTCGAACTAGTTGATTGTCATTGCTGCAAACCATAGAACCAACCTTGTCCTGCTGAGACTTTCGTTTGAGGGCCATGGGACTAAGTGGTGGCCCTCTCACATTCTTTTCATTCTCCTCTGGTATTCTGTCAGCCTCATGGTGAGACTTGCGACCTGACTTCTTCATACGTTTTGTGATCCTGGAGAGGAAAGAACTCTTAGGGGGCCCTGCAGAGCGGCTCAGTTGCAAGTCCTCTGAGATAGAATTATTTGCTAAAATGAAAACCATGGGAAAAGTATGGAAATATGAAGAGGGAAATGGAAAAATACTGTTTTTTGATATACTCTTTCTCTGTTAGTTTGCCTATTATGACATGCAATTTGAAGATGTGGAACAACTTTAAAAGATTAACATGTCTACAGTTTTCTTACCTGAAATGACCTTAAAAATTTCTACTGTGAGTTGACTTGCTCACTTGGAAGCCAGTCAACATGAATTTGTAACTCATAGGCCTACACAAGTCTATTCTTCATACATGGTTGGTCAGCAATGAACTAGTCCACCCCCCCCCATCCTGTCTCATTACTACAGATACACAGAAATCTGGCAATGACATTCCATGACTCTCTTTGATCATTTCTTACAAGGTTACAACATTTCAATAGTTCATTCCCAGAACCTTGACCATCACAAAAAAAAAAAAAAAAAAATCTGCATGATAATCAAAAAGATGACCTCCACAGCCCCACCACCTTCTACCAGCCCCCCTTCTGGCCCACTTCTCCCTTACCATCATCCAGTTCACTCACTTTATCACAATATCACCATCCATCATTTTGGGAGGGTTGTTCAAAAGCAGATGTCTTTGATATGACAGTTTCCCTTGAAATATCCATGGCATCTTTTAAAACCACAAAACATTATCACTTTTTCCATGCCTTTCCATGACAGTTTTAAATTACAAGATTTCCACGACTGTACATAACTTGGATATTGAAGTGACACAAATGGAGTCAAACAAGTACTTCTTTACTTACGGACAATACTGGCTTCAGGTACCTCATCCTTAAAAAGATCATAAAATCTGGAAATATAAGCAACCATGGCAAGTTTGTCTGGTCCTTCAAATGATGCCATATCTTTGGCTGACATTGCAGGTGATATACCAAGATGCTGTTCAGCTATTTCAAATGCCAACTGGTTGTTTTCAATCATGTCTTTGGCTTTTAAAGCATCAAAATCTCTGCAACGGAAGTAGCAAGAAAGAAATTTTGAATACAATGCGAGAAATAAATCAGATACTGGACTACCATTTTCAACTGGCAACGATGTATCCCACATCACCAAACTTCAACAGGGGAATGACTTAGCCATCGGCATACATCACTAGACCAGTCCAACTAGGTCATCCCCCTGTTAAAGTTCAGTGATATCGGACACAACGTTGGGAGTTCCAAACCGTAAGTTCAGCATGTGATTTATTTCTAGCTTCATGTTAGCTTAACGGGATGACTGAGAACATTCACTCATTAGAAACTTGAATATGTTGTGAAAATTTGTCTCTTCAGTTACAGTTTCTAATCTCTACAGCAGTTAATTCAAACTGGAATTAAATTGCTTAAACCTGTGTGTTCCTTTTTTTGATATGGCAACCCACTAGTTTCTTGCAAGCTGAACTCAACTCACCACCCTAGTTAGCTCAGCTATGGTGGCGATGGTGAGTGGAGGGGTGGGGGCAGCATTTTCATCATGCTCAGTATCCCCAATCTAAGCTTACCAATGCATTCTTAATAGGAATGAATAATCTTATTCAACTACATTCCGCAGAATTCCCCCCCCCCCCTTTTTGTGACCTCAAGTTACAAAACTGTTGTGACATAACCTGCACTAAAATAAGTATGATATTTCATGGATTAAGCATAACAAGAATGTACCAAAACTTCTTTAAGAAAGTGCACTTACATTAACTGGGGTCTATATCTATGGATAATTGCACATATAGCCAGGCCATTCCTCCACGATGAAGTCATGTTCTCAACGTTTACATCCTTGTAACTTTCTGTAACTCTTTGACACCACAAGAGCAGCTTCCCACTTTTCATAACTGACCCTGTTACAAAATAATACTTCAATAGTAGATTAAAATCATCAAATTTATGGGAGAGGTATGCTACCGTTTGTAAAAGGCATTCATACTGGCCAGTCTCTATTTTGGATTCTTAAGCCACATAGTAAAAGAGTCCATCAGTAAATTAATTACATTTATCAGGTATGTGAGTGGCAACTCATAAAAATAGCACTGCATTCTGTGGGGTCCAGGAGCAATGCTGTGGTATAGTACATCAGGGGTTAATGAGGGCCAAGCCCCCAAAGGTTCTTGGCATTTTCTGAAATTAACAGCCTCAAAATTACAATGGACTTTGTTTTCTGCAAAAAAAAAAAAAGACAAAAAAGACCACACACCCTAGGATTTCTGACATTTTAAACCTAGGTAGGTCCCATCCATTTGTTGTTTCCACTTGCTTTTCACTATATATCACTTTAAGCAACCATCCTGACTGGATGGCATCCCTCCCCCACGCAAACAAAATGCTTTTAAGCTCATTGTGCCAAAAGTCTCCTAAACGTAGTATGCAAACGATGTGAGGATGCGGTTGCTTCCAAAGTTCCATGAAATATTATGTATCTGTATAGGCTAGATCACTCAGACCATACATAATACATGTTAGGGTAGTGAAACAGGTGGCTGCAATAACTCACAAGCTAAAAGCATCTTACAACAAAAGTATGAAAGTATAGCTTACAAAAATTATATGGATGGCTCTTTTAAAGTATTTTACATGTTACCTAAACATTACCGGAAATGTGCAATGGCTGATGTACAAACCCTTTGAAGGTAGATAATAATAAGACTGTGCCTACTTGCTTCTCTATCAATTGCACAGAAGTAAGCTAACCAGACAAGTGATAGACCACTGGGCTAAAAACACAAAATTTCTGAAATTGTTATTTATGGAAACACGTGGTAATTCTGGTTAGCTACGTAGGCCCTACTGCAATGGGCACCCAATAGTCCCAATGTCACCAATGCATTTGTGAAAGAGAATGTTTCCATGCCTTTACAAGTATGACTTACAGATGTGTGAATAAAATGATAGGCAATTCACAAAAAGGCAGCTGGGAAACTTTATATTCAAGAAATAAGAGAAACTGATTATTTTACAACTCATGAATGACGGTCCAAACTATACAAACGATGAAGCATTCACAGCTCTTGTGTAATATTTTTGGAAAGTTAAGCTACTGCCAGGTTTTGTTGATGAAAATGAATAGGCTTTCAATGAGTAAAGTTATCTCTGCCCACGTCACGCAATGAAATCTCACCATATTCCTATTAATCAGCTTTTTATGGACAAAACATCCTAACTTTAGAATTAAAACCAAAAATCTTAACTAAACGGGTGATATTCTCAAATTTTTAACCACTGACCTGTTCTCTGGAATTTTGGTGTCACTTTCCTCTCAAGAATCTCAAATTGTTTTTTGAGGTCCTCGTCCTTGGTGTCATACAGGTGCAGGACCTCAGTGGCGGGAACTCCTTTAAGATTTAGGACTGGATAACGGGAGTTAGGGTTGATACCATAGGCATCATAATCTTTGTGTAAATTCTCTGGAGTGGTTTGGGCAAGTAACCTGTAGACAGCCTCTCTTTCAGCCAAACACTGCAATGGGGTAGACTGACCGGAGGCCCAACAGCGAACCATCCAAGCAGCATCGAATGCCCCCAGGAAACCCCTTGCACAACCTGAACCTGTAGGCCAAAAAGGCTAGGAGGAGAAGGGAAATCAGCCATTTACAAACTAATTCAGCCAGCTTTATACAAAGGATATTTCAAGCAAAGATGTAATGTGATAAAATATCAATATTTCATAGGCTATGTATATACCTTACTTAGGGAATAATTTTGTTTCTTAGCTGTCTAACTACCAACAAGAAAATATTTTTTTTATTGAACAAAGTTCTAAGATGAGGAGATCAAAATATCTATAAATAAAGGATATGAATAAAGTAAAAAAGGCAGCACTGCATAGACCTCCATGCAAACACTGTTTAAGTCCTATTTCTGGGTCTATCTCAGCTGTTACTAAAGCAAAGAAGGAACCACAGGCCAATTGATGCCTTAATGCAAATGTTCCAAAGTATATCAATCAATCCAATGGAATTTACATAAGATGAATCACAGCTTTGTAAATCTTTAAATCAGGAGTGGGGACCATCTCATCCCGTCCACAAGGCAATTCATAAATATAAATTTAGAATCACCTGAAAAGTTATCGATGATACTAATCTTTTAGCCTTATGTGCCCATCGTTTATTCTGCTTATACCAGTTTGATGCGAAATATTCAAAAAGCCCTGCGAAACAATGCCACTAAGCCTTGTACTCACAATGTAACACTGCTTCATTAGACATAAAACCAGGTGTAGAATGCTTGTACTTCTGGTTGTTATGCAACATTCGGTTGCCTACAAATTTATACAAACTCCAGAGCTCCTGGGGGATACACCCCATTTCCAGGACTCTTCCAATCCAGACCCACCAGTGCCTGTTTGTGGCCCCTTGTCCTATGCCCTATCGAGAAAGCTTGCTGTGCCCTCACTGTCTGTGGTCCGTGAGTGGATTATCACTATCAAAATGGCCACTCAGAGATAAAAGGTTCCCCATCCCTGCTTTAAATCTTTGTTATGTAAGGAGCCTATTGTTTGTACTTTTCTTTTTACAACCCTTCACCCCACCACTCCCTCCTTTCTATCACAAAACAATACGTTTAATGGTGAGGAATTACTAACTGAAGCACAGGAGGTATCATTGCAAGTTTCAGTACCTGCTAATGAATGCCATACACTGTGCATATCTGATGAGTACCTCTTCTGAACAAAACCATGGTATTAGTCAAGCGATTCCTATGTATACAGATGTAAACCTTCAACAGTGACATTTGTTATTTACACTGTCATAACTATCACCTAGCCCACATCATGTCTCAAGCTATTTTCATGACATTTTTGATAAATATCAAGAAAGAAATCTATGTATCAAGTAAATTTTTTGAACCCTGTCTTAATTTGCCCTAGTACAGTGCAGTATTTTCATGTTACAATTCTCCATTCAAGTGCTAACTCTGACAGCTCGGACAGACAAAAGTGATCAACCTCAAATTATTTCCAATACAAGACACATCTGACATGAGTTTGCCAGCTTTTTTTCAACAACTTAACAAGTTTACGTATGTTTTCTTGCGAGAAGTGACACTGTCTTTTTACTTCGATCGTTAGGCTGTAGTATGTATTGCATACAGTACACTTGAAAATGATTGCTAAAGTGAAGAATGCATTAACAGCGAGTAAATTAGTCATATACAAAATTGCTGTTTATTTTCAAGATAATACCTCCTGAAGCATACAACATCAAGATGCTTCAAGTGGATCATATTCAAAGGCACAAGTCCTTGGGTTCTAACCTTGGTACTAAATAGGTGCAACTAAAATCAATTTTTAAGCACATTTAGAGGTCTGCCGTGACAGACCATAACAATAAATGAAGGACGACATCATAAGTGGTACTTTTTGTAATTTACATAAAACGCTGGAAATTTATCCAGCAAGTGAGTTGACAAAATTTCTACAATAAGAGCCACTGGAGGGCCAACTCACTCATAATAAATAGTACCAACCCTATCAACAAACTTTTACCCTTAATCCCTCCCCTCCAAAAATAACACACAAATGTAATAACTTTTACTTCAAGATGCATACCTCCTTTTGGTAAGTTGTGGGTCAGTCTTTTAAGGGCATAAGCAGTCGCCCCAAATGACAGCTAAATGTTACAAATCTCATGTAATTTCCCTTCAAGTATCCTTCATGATATTCCAGAACACAAATGTTGCACATTCAAGGTAAACCAAAGAATTCCTTTGTGTGAATTTCACAATTCAGTGAGAAAAATATTGTCACATAATTTTCAAGAGCCACTCATGAAATAGGGTACCTGGGGGTACTAATCCAAACTAGGGTTACTACATTTTCCCTTTAAGCATACATGTGTCAATATTTTGTTAGTACATTGATTCATCAAAGATATCACTTAAGTTTACCTTGAAAGATCTTTTTAAAAGAAATAATTTGAGATTTGATGTATTAAGTTGGCATTTCAAATTAAGAAACTTGAGATGACTGCTAATCCCCTTTTACGAGGTCAGTCAGATATGAGCTAGTACCTCTAACAGACTGTCTCCGACTAAGGCAAGTAACAACTTGTGACCATTTCTGTCTCGTACACAAGCTGCATGCTTGGCAGCAAAAATAGAAGTGAAATCAAACATGGCAATGTCTGGAAGTCCGTAATGGTTGAGGGCAAAATCCAGGGTTGGCAGCTGTCGGTTGGTGGAAAAATCAGCAGCCTCTCTGGCATAAATCTGGAGTTTGTCCTGATTGACATTCTCATGAGCAAGAAGTTTTGCTGTGTCTGGGAGATCCTGAAGGATAGGCAATATAAACAAAAGTACTGTTAATGGATATTTCCAGCAAGAGTGAACCAACCACCCCTTCTCTTCTGAAAGGAGGATGATTTTGATTCATAGAGCTACTGGCTTGAAGAAATATTCCAGTTGCATACTGTTGAATGCCATGTTTACAACCTTTTGGTAAGTCCATACTAGTTTCCCCTGAATATGCCCCTGCTATTCAACCAACCCATCTTTCCTCTCCTTTCTTATTACTGAAACAAATAAGGATTCAACAGGATTCTTAACAAAAACCTCTTTTAATTATTTTATGCACTAATGAAGACAGCAGGCTTCAAACAGCCCTATCATGAATAACCCATGAAGACTGCATTATTTCTGAACTGTACTATACACAACTTGTTGCATGATAAGCTTTGGTTCCTCAGTTCATGAATCAAAACTATGGAAAACCAAAGTCCATGATGTAATTCAAACAAATAGCCAATTATCTTCAAAGTTGGCAATCAGTTATCAAAAGAACAGTAATATTCTTACCTTTGGATTAGAATTTGACGACAAGTGTTTGTACACAAGATTGACATAACTTACCAGTGATAGCTTGAACATACACAATTTTTAAAGGGATACATAAAAAGTAAACCATTGATTATTAAAGCCATGTGTAAAAAAAGGTAAGAAGAGATAAGAGAGCTTGATGGGAATCATGTTTGCGTCATGACAGAGTTTCTTGACAGGTTGTCAAAACAATCTTGCCACATTAAGCACACTTATCTTGAGTTTTCCCTGGAAAAATGAAACCTACAATCAGGCTACCATCACATCCCTTACTGTGCAGGTTATTTTTAGTGATGTTAGGTTTTAGTACTTTGTGATAAATTATTCACACTCATTCACGGTATTTTGTGGAAACAAAGTTCCCTGATTTTTCCCGAGTTTTGATTAACTGATGAATTCTTCAAATTCTAGGATAGTTACTTTGACCAGCTTCCAGTTTATCAAACCTTCATTCACTGTTTAAATATTGGGAAAACTATGCCCAACTGATCACTTTTGCTGACAAAATTCCCTGGATTTCCCTAATTTACATATATACATACATTGAAAATATTTATACAGAGCTGTTCCCAAGAAGGCTCAAAGTACTTCACACAAATACCACCACAAGGAGGTTGTATATTAAACAAACAAGGTTGAACCAAATCTTTTGATGTAGGCAATGGAACCATATGAAGCATTTTTCTCAAATTCCCTGACATTTGATTGACTGGAAAAAGAGAGACATATTTTCAAGTTTTCCCCTGACTTCCAAGAAGGTTGGGAACCCTTTTCATGTTACTGTAATTGAGACCAATTTTGTAAAAACTTACAAACAACTTTAGCGGGTGGTAAACTAAGCCATAAAATAAAAAATAAACTAAACGACTGCATCCTTTCTCAATCAGATCATTCTCACTTATATTTGAGACATGAAATCAATAAACACAGCAGCAATGCATATACATGTCTGAAATAGGAACAACCATGCATCACAAGATACTGTACAAATTCATGCAAAACTATTTTACAGCTAACCAAGGCTAAGAGGCCATGTCATAGAACAACCACTTGAAAATTTTTTTCCTAGTAAGAAACTCTCACACCTCTCGACTTTACACCTATACTACTAACATCTGTTAACAATATCACAGTCAACTGAAGACAGATCACCCAATCTTTAAATCTACATTCAGAATTTTACAATATTTGTAAAAGACACTTTAAAAAGAAACTAAAAACCTCGATAGTACCAGGAGGAGATATAAAATTCAGCACATCTTGTACCTAACGAGGAAATTGATACATAACTTTTGTGAAGGTCACATAGTTTATGGCACTGGTTTAAAGGTACAGGCAAATATCATGTCCCACAGCACATCAGGTATTATATCAGCAAGAATGAAAATGAGCTACAGTACTTTTACCAAAAGTCCTTTCAGCTGGATGCCAAAGGGCTAATACCAATATTATCCCTGAAGAGGTTCTGCTCCCTCAAGGGGCTAAAACCCCTGATGGGACTCTAAGACCTAACTACAGCTCAACCATCAGACCCTTTCGTAATATGTTAGCATGCTGGGCTACAGTTAAATTAATGTTTCTCTCTATGTATTCATCAAAGTAAGGTCATTTGCAGCAAAACTGTTAAGTATATCTGAATGTTTTGATTTTGGTGTCTAAAAAAAAAAGCACTGAATGTGCTCATTTCATTGTTACTGCAACCTCAGTATATCATATGGTTGACAAAATACCTGATTAACCATGGTGCCTCACAAATAAAATGAAGCAAAGTTGTCAAAATACTCTTCTTTGTTAAACAATGTTTAAAGTCCACTTTTCCATTGTCCTGATTGGGAAGTATCAGGCTTTAAAGTGGACCCGGGTGAAAAAGTAGGATAAAAGTGGGATGAAAATTTTCAATCAAACAGAAGAAAAGTAGGATATTGTACATTACAAGTAGGACAAAAACTTAGGACTTTTGCAAACTTTTATTCATCTATACTCAGCAATGTTGACAGTATCATAATGATGCTTTTAGACATTTTTTCAGTAATTTCAATTAAACCATTTTAAATGCATTTCTTGCAAGTCAAAAAAGTAGGAAAAGGAGGCAAAATGGGATGAAGTAATATTTGCAAGACACATTTGAAGTAGGAGGTATGATCAAAAAGTAGGAGACAAGAAGATAAGTAGGAGTCACTTGATACCCTGAAGGGTTGACAGAGCTAAACATAAGCAATGCTACCTAAAGCTAAAAGTTGTCATGCCCTTGGTGTTAACTGTGGTGCCCTTCATAAGGCATCAAGGGAATGGTAATGTTGCTGTCAGTCCACCTCCCTCAGGTTTTGTTTTGCTGTGTCCTTCCTGCGACTTACATCAAGGCCTGATTTGACAGGATTGTAACATGTACACCCCTGAAAGTTAATTTACTCGTTAACAAGTCTCCATGTTGGAAGTCTGGTGTTTTATCGGTTTTATTGACAAGCACCCCCTCCCCTCTAGTCCTTCCCTTTCGATATCTCTCAATCCTGCCTGCCCCTCCCCCTTCCGAGAATGTGATGCATTAATTATTATGGATGTATAAACCTTGATGTAGCCTATACTAACTTACTGCCAGAACTGCATCCATGCACATTAGTAAATGGCAATCATAAAGCTGACACATAGTTTTCAAAGAAACAAAGTTGTTTAGCTACTGTAGAATAAATTTGCCAAGCAAATGATTAACTAGTATTGATAATGACATCTCTAAATACTATATACTTCCCATAATGCCATTCATACAAAAACTTTTCTTTCATTTAGGATCAGTGTTTGTATTTCAACCGTTGAGCAGTCAATAATTGCAAAGAACTTTCTGTATGCAAGGTTGATGTTCAGGATACCTTTTATAAGGCCACAATGGGCATTGGTTTGTTTTTGTTTTTTATCTTTTGGCCTCTTAGATTTCTCATTTGGCCCCATAAACCACATCAGCTAGGGGCCACTTTGGCTACCACTTTGTAAGCAAGCTTATGTCTTTAGAACTGATTGCATGAAGATCATTTTGTCCAGAATTTGAGCTTTTAGCTAATACTGTTTCGGTTCCTGGACATTTTTACCCGGGCAATTCCCCAGGGCTGTAAAATTCCCCAGGGCAGTTCCCACATTGGACAATTCCCACCCAGACTTAAACCCTGAGTAATTCCAAACTTTCTTGTGGTGGAGGTTGTATGATATGTAATTGTCACGGGTGAGAATTGTCTGGTAGGAATTGCCCGATGTTGGAACTACGTACATGGGAGTGGACCAAGGGAGGTGTTCTGGGAGAATTGTCTCAGTGGTAATTGTCTAAGGGAAATTGTCCAGTCAACATATTCAACTTACTTCAAGAATGACACCCTTCTGCAACAAGCTCTGTTTCTTGGCTGTCATTACAAAGTAATGAGTCTCATCCTTGTAGTACACTATATTTTCAAGGTCAATCCCTGTCTCAGCTTTTAAATTTTGAAAGAACTGTTGGTTGAAAATGAAAGCCACACCACTGATTTCTTCCACCCGGGCATCCGCCTGCGTGTGCCGGTTTATGAAGTTTGCTGTTACGGCAATCGCTAGCTTTCCTCTGAATTCCTTACGGTCAAAACCTTAAAATGGAGTGATAAACATCAGTTTTGTTTAACACATTGGTCATCAAGATGAGAGTTAAAGGGATAAATGCAGTCACCCCACTCTGAATTAGTGTACCTAGGTATCCTGTTTCATCCATGACTCTTTTTAATCATGTGGCAAAATTTTTGTAACCAAATTGTTAAATTCATGCAGATAACTCCTTACTTTACCTTAAATATTCAATCTTTACCTTAAATATCCAATGTTTATGTTTGGAAACATCTATAAAAGTACTTGAAAGTAAAATGAGAGGAGATTTGTAAGATTTAACTGATGTTTCATAATAAATTTGGGGTGACTGCTTATTACAGTTAATGGAATGTAGAGAACATAGAGAATGGAAAATTGTTCAAATAAGGCTAAACAATTTATATTTGATATGCAAAACTCAATCTGGTAAATACTTGACTTCAGTAGCATCTTCTACCTGATGTGGACTTAAAGCAAGTAGGAGTCATTTCATCTCTCCTCATGTTATTAGTCAATGCTTTGTTTTCCTACCTTCTATTTAGCCCAGGATTTGAATTTAATTGACACAAAGGGTATGTACGTTTACAAAATTCCAATGGCTTTCATAAATCACACAGGAAAAGCATATTATAACAGAAAGTTTGATGAATATTTTTAAAGCAGAACAACAATGTAACTGCTGTGCATTCTCTATCCCAGGGTTTGAAAGGATTATTAGTTGGCCCGAAGGGAATGTTAAGTTTGTTAAATTCCAGTAGCTCACGTGAACTGACATTACAAAAATATCACATTAAATGATGAAAATAAAATACAACGTTAAACAAGAACAAGTGTAAAGGCTATGGCATATCCCCTGCTTACCACTGCTTCCTTTCACTTAGGGTTAAAATCGTCATCTGATTCCTTCAATTTACTTTATCTTGTACAAATCAAAGATAAAGTTTGGCTGAAAGCATTCTTCTAAAAGGTGACAGAAACATTGAGATAAAAAAGCTGTATATATGTGTGTATGATAACTTTGCATGCCCCCTGTCCCGTCCCCCATCTTCCTTCACAATGCCTCCTGCAATACTATTTGAAATCCCCTTCCCAGAAGTGGATGTGAGGACTGGTGCTGAAGGAAAGAACACACAGTATATGCTATTACTATGCTTCTTTTCTCTATAAAAGTTACAGTTCCTCAGTACCACATCTACCAAAATACTGGTTTAAGCATTTTCCTCCCACATTACAGTACCTGGTAGAGTGTTTCTCCTTCCATCAGCTCCAATTATTACATCAAACTCAAACTCTGACACTGGGTGATCCAGTGGTTTCAAGCGGGCCCTCCATCCAATCTCTGGGGAGAGAAAATAAAATCATCTCAATCACTATTAGATTGTATTTAGAATTTTATGGAGCAGAATAGCTAAAACTGAAAATAAGTAGGGGTCAGGGACTACTTGACTAAAGGTCATCCTGACCTGACCTCCAATCCCCCCCCACTCCCCAATTCTATTGACACCTTTGAAACCAGAGGACACTTCATTGTTTAAGGTAGCCCCTGATAGCATTCTTCCAAGCTACACATCACCATGTTTTACACATCATGTGAGATCATGTGGGTGATCTCCTTCAAATCTGTTCAGAAGTGATTTCAGTTCTTGAAACGGGCTGGCACCAGCAACTGTAAAAAAGAATATTCCAAACATCAATGCCAAAAGTCTTCAACTCTATGTACTGATAATTTCATGCACTCCAAAATTTGAATCTTGGTTTTATTACACATGTCAAAACAATGACTACTTACTTTCTGGGCCCTCTTGTTCCTCTGGGGGTTCCTCCAACTCTTCAAAAGTGACATCATAGTGAATTTCTACACCCAGCAACAGGCTGACTTTCAACAGTATCACCTGTAATTGACGGATACCTGGAGTGATGGACAGAAGACAACAGACAGATATTGTAAATATATCAAACTGCTATCACTCTAACTTGTCAAACTTTGAAATTGCAAGCATGCCTCAGCCCATAGAATACTCCTTTATACTCCTCATCCCTTCCACAACTGCAGAAAAGGAGCATGCATGGTGGACAGTTGGTTTAAGTGTTGGGCTTGTGATCCAAGGACTACTTGTTACGGTAGATTCCAGCCTAATTCGTTACAATGTTTCCTCTAACAAGATGTTATATTTCACATGCCTCCTTTCACCCAGGAAGTCCTCAACAAAATTGCTTGCTAACTTACCATTGGCAAGTTAAATTTTATTAACAGTGACATTCACTTTCACTACATTTAATTTTTTATGTCCCTTCCCAGTGGAGAGTTGATTTAAAAAGTTTTGTCAAAGCTAGAACTACCCGTGAGATGGAAACCTGTCAAGGTTGGCAATTTTTTTTTTTATTGAAACAGATTTTTTTTTATTTATTTCATGTGATGGAATAATATATAAACCTTAATTTTCATCACTAAGTATGCTCATTTATGCCAATTTCATACTTTCCCTGTCTACCATGGAACTCTAATGCAATGCTAGCTTGTTTGCAAGACAGTCAAGTTTTTTCAAAAATCTTAGACTAGCAAGCCTACCTGTTGTGGCATCCTGTGAATGCTGACAATTCTCTTCTATGGGTTGTTTCTACACTTGCCATAAAAGCCCTCAAGGAATCTAGAACCATATGTGTGATCATTATTTTGAACAATGGATATTTATAGTTTGTTAGATCCCATGCCTTTTAACTTTTTCAATCCATTGATAGTCTTAAACAATAGACAACATGTTCCCCCTATCTTCAATGCGTAGGAAGCAACACAGCTGACATCATACCCACAACGGTTGGGCTGCACACATTGGTTTGTCTATGCCCCAGGTAGTAAGAAATGACACTCCCATTCTTCTTCTGACATCACAGTGTATCAAAATTTCTTTTTCAGATTATAGACCTCTTGCCCTTGTACTTCTCTACTAGTACAAATGTTCTGCTGAACACCTCCCCCCCCCCCCACCTCCCTTCTCTCTTCTTTCAGTTTGGACCTATAGACAACAAACAACCTTAAAAAACTTAAAGGCAATGTTATTAGTTTATCAGTGTTACAGTAAGTTACATAAATTAACTTCAAATGTAAGCTTTGCACTATTAATCTGCCAAAACAAAAAATGCATTTCAGGTTCATGACAGCCAACCAACAAGTCATGCTGATTATGATGCGTTACCAAATACTATAGACATTTAGGGAATATTGCACTAATTTATTTCTACTTCTGCATATTTTACAGAAATAACATGCAGCTGATCTAATCAAATCAAATCAAATTGCACTTCCAAGCAATCTGTTTGAACCAAAAGGACATTCCTTTTAAACCAAAAGTCAAATCAAATTGACAGGTTTTCATTAAATATTAAGACTGTTTTGACGAACAAGAGGCTTTGTTAACCTCGCAGACATTCTACAATCATGCCACAATAGACAGTATCACCATTTACAGTGACTCAAGATCATCATTTTGTCAACTCTTGCATTTTAATAGCTCGCAGTTGACAATCACTATCATTACAATTGTTTTATATTCTTGTTCTTTTGTTAGCTGTAAGGAGCTCATTTAAAATTCTAATGGTTTCTCTTAGCTGTACAGGAGTAGTTAAGTTTTTATGACATGAATGCAAGTGCTGTCTTAGATATTCAATGATACGATCTGAAGTAGTTGTCCCATGTGACTACATTACAGAAAGTGTTCTACAGTAGTAACAGTGTGCTGTCATAACACAAGGATGTCATGTTACCTGAATGTAAAAGAGGAACACTAATTCTTACACAGATGACAAAAAGTCGGGAGTCATGTTGTTATTGTTGTAGCTATTTCACTGAAAATCAAAACATCCCAAATAAAAAGAGGAACATGGCAAATTTGAGGTGAAAAGCTCTACTACTTGACTGGAACACTCTCCCATCCTCCCTGCTGGAAGGTCTGGGGTTCGACTCCTGGCCGGGTCATATCAAAGACTAAAAAATGGAACCTACTGCCATTGTGCTTGGTGTTCAGCATATGGTGTAGGGAAAGCAAGCCAGTGAGCCACAACTGGAAAATAGGCTGTGGCCGGCCTGACTTAAACCAACTGGTTAGAAACTGAGCCATAAAACCTCATCTACCTCAATCTAACCCATCCTCCCCCCCACCTCCACACCGACCCCTCGTAATTAAGCAAGACAGGAGGCAACAGAGTTGGGGTGGGATTGGTTGCACAAATGGTGAAGAGAAATTTGGAAAAGACAAGGTGGGGAGATCCTGTAGCTTGGCAGTAATATCAATGAAACACCATGTTCGTTTTTTGGATCGAAAATTTCTTGTTCAGTGCAAGCTGTGTTAGGTTTTCAAAGCTAGTGAAATTACATGAAAATGGTCAATTTAGGCACTTGAACAATTCCAGACTACATAAATAAGGAATCTGAAGACTTTTTTCTCTTACTTTTGTCCCTTGAATTTCAGTCTCCAAGGAAGTTTAGGAAAACATCAAAACTTCAGTACTTTGAAAAGACTTTCAAGTACAACATTTTTACAAAAAAGTAACCATGGGAACCCTGTTTGACTAGTGCCTTGGGCAGACATTGGAGAAATTATAACCTCCTCTCACATTTCTATCTGAATGAACACAATCTATTGAACAATCTTTGATAAGGCTGAGAATCCTAACCTAAACTGAACTCTAAATGGCTTGACCTTTGTTCAAACTAATCCTGATACAAAAGAAGCCAAAAAAGAATAACTGATTTAATGGAGTGAGAGGACTTTAACAGCAAAATTGCTTCTTTAAAAATACCTGTGCAGCCATTGTACACTTGGTCACTTCTTAGTACCTCTGGTCTTTCATTAGCCTCCCATTTTCTATGACACATTTGCACTATGTAGTAACTTAAAGAAACAATGGTACTGCACCACCACAAAGACCATCAAAAATTAGAACCTTAATTGTAAACTTACTTATATGATCTATAGCCCCAGCACAAAATTTCCCAAAGAACTTTTTGGCTCCAAGGTTTCGTAAATCAGTTATGAGGAATGGCCAAAGATGAAGGACATTATTTCTGGAAAAACTGCTTCTCTTCTCAACTATGACAACTTTGGCTCCAAGCATAGTCAACTCAATGGCAGTTCTAAGTCCACATGGACCTGCTCCAATCACCAGTACCTGTGGATGAATATTGAAAGGTAAATTTCCTATGTTTGTATGATCATGATGTGCTAGGTTAAAATAAAGTACAGTAGTACCTGGGCTGTCAGCAGTGCCTATCAGGGGTACACTACAAGAATGTTTGTAGGCAAGGTACCACTCTGAACATGTTGTTTCCAAGGGGTAGCCCACCCTGCCCCTATTCCTTTCATTTTAAAAATGTTTCTGTGCAAATATGGCAAATTCAAGGAAACATGCAGTGTACAGTATCATGGCTTGTGTGACTGCCAATGATCATCGACTGCATTATATGCAGTTACTATACTAAAAGAAGTCCTGTTTGCTGAGCAGGATCAACACTGTACATAGGAGGTTAGCTGTTGGCATAAGCTAGCACATGTGCCCAACACTACTTATTTCCCAACCCTGCCTCCTTTGCAATAAAGCTAGCCGTCCCCAAAGGGGGCTGTACAGTACATGCAGTATGGTAAAATATGTGCGTTGAAGCTCACTGTGTTATGAATCTGTGTGCCCTGACACTTATCTCCCATTTATTCCCCCCCCCCCTCCCCCCTTCCATCCCACAAGTATAGGTCTGCATTTCAAAACTGGTAAGGTTGTTAGCAAACACTCACATTTGTATGGAGACATGCCCTTCCTCGCATGTACTCCTGGCGATTGAATCGTTTGTCCAGTTTGGTCCATAGAGACTTGGCTTTCCATGATGTAACCTTGGACTTTAAGGTGTTGTAAAAGTTTTGGTGGTTCACAAATGGTTTTATTTCCAGATGTTCACACAGGGTCAGGAATGATGAGTAGATACCCTTGAAAGTCTTTGCGGCAACAAAGTCATCAAAGAGAGCATCACTTTCACTCTTTGAATCCTTGTCTGGCATGGTGCTGTTAGATTAGTTTCAACCAGCCATGTGTATATTCTGGAAAACAAAATATTTAAATATTAAACTAAACTGAAATATTTTGGAGTTAAAATACATTAACCATAACATAACACCATATTTAGACAGGTCCATCCCAAAGGCTACACAATTAAAATTCAACATCAGAATAAGTTAAGTTTCAACAGATGACAAAATTTGGTGTGCCTTACTCGGACTAGACAAATATACAGACAGCGAAGTGGTGTAGGTCACCCTCTAGCAATGGTATCCCACTGTGCTATACAGTAAGTCTTTCCCAGAATGAAAACTTGAAAGGCAAGTACAAGGGCTTAAAGGGAGTTAACTATGCTAGAGATAAAAACAGTAAGACACTTAGCGTGAATCCGAGTCCGAAAACTGTAAAAGCTTCGAGACTTTGGAGACCCAAAAACCTCTGAGGCAGCAGCTTTGCAGTGGAAGGAGAATGAGAATGAGCTGTCGGCCAAGATGGCGGACATAGAGGGCGTGGTGTCAGAACTGTCGCGAGCAGCGCGCAGCGTGCTAGAATAATTCAAATTAGATGTAGCAAGGGGTAAGTATATGTCTGCGATTTGAATATTTAAAAGTCCGTAAGGAGGAGTAAATGGACATACCTCTCCCACTTGCTCCTGAAAAGAGGGCAGTAACCTCTTACTTGCTCTGAAAAGAGGGTGGTACAAATTCCTTAAAGGCCTTTAAAGGTCGTGTGACATGCCACCAGAAAGAGCTGTTTCACTTGTCAGTTAAAGAATTAAGCCCTCGAATGAAAGATCCGTTGGAATTATTTCAATATCTTTTACCATTCTCAAAATACACATCTTCAAAGTTTGATGTTTTCTGAAGTAACTTATTGCCTATGCAAAAATAATGTGGAGTGTAGCACAGTAAAAGATTTCTTTTGATAACCCTATATATAAATTATCTGTTAATTACTGATCAGATAGTTTACAGTTTGGTGAGTGATATCAATATTTCTCAAGGAAACAATTTTAACTTTCATACTAAAGCCTCAGGGAATAACAATACTACCAGTGTCCTTGAAATTAAGGTTGAAAAAACAAAGGCAAACATAAGCCATATATGGTATGTCAGGGTTTCCGCCAAAGGGGGGAAAGGGGGGATTTGTCCCCCCCCTTTCCAGAAGAAGGTGGGTAAAATCCCCCCCTTTTCATTTCATAAAAATTAAAAAAATTGTCCATATCTTGGTTTCTTACTTAAGAAGAGGGCACCTTTGAAGCAATGTTTGGACTTTCATAAGTAAATGGCCTTTAAAACCCTTCAAAATGCACCTTATAGGGGTCTTGAAGCAAGCTTTTGTCCCCCTGAACCAACTTGTAACTTTAGCCAGGGACAGCATCAATTTGGACTAGGGGTTTAGGAGCAATTAATCCCCCCCCTTTTTGGCATTTCTGGCGGAATCCCTGTATGTCATCCTTTGATGTCACATATTTGCACATTGTAGCTAATGTTTATTCATGATACAAGTGTGAAATAGAAATAACCTCATAAAATGGTCAATATCTGATGGATCTTAATGGGAATTGCAGCTATTTTCTTGATTTTTAATGCTTTTACATCAAGTACTGTATCCAACTATGTAATTTTTATGTCACCAGATCATGTCACCAGACCTTTAAAATGTCCAATACGTAGTTATTGGGGAGGTAAGCAGAAGAATCAATAAGATTGTGCAGTCACTCCACTCACCAACACTTTGAGAAATCACTGACCTAATACTATTCTGCTTCCTCTAATACTCATAGCATTTTAAATCACATTTTTCCTAAAAAGGTTTACCTTGTATGAGTGTAGGGGAGGGGGTGGTGGGGAAATAATGAATGAATATAATGACTTCAATGAGAAAATGAGAATGTTTTCAATCTTCCCACTTTAGCTATCTGGATTTGGATTTTTACCAATAAACTCTGCATACTAATACATTTTCTGTAGTACCATAATTAGCTCTACTGTCCAATAAGATTAAAGTCAGTGTGGTTGACAGTCTTCACACTCTACAGTATCTGTACGCATTGTCTACAATTTACAGTTTACATTTGACACAGCTGCTTTCCCTGGTAGTTATGTACACCCTTCTACCAGCACAAATTAATTGTACTTCTACCAGGGAAGTTATTCTGAAAATTGCTAGTTGTATGTCAATAACTTACAAAACCATGAGGGCTGGGGCAAACAAGCTTCTTGTCTTTACACTGTAGGCTATTTAATACATAACATGACCAATGTTACAGAGTTTGTGCTAGGAGCAACAACCCTGAAACTGAAATACAGTTTCACTTTGTCCATCCAGCCTAGCCCTTAACTTTTTTTTTCAATAAATGTGACTTTTTCCTCAATTAGAACAACTTTCTAGGACACAATAAACATACCCCTACAGATACCTTGTTTCCCCTTCCCCACCGTCAAGCAGCCATTTTTCCCCTTGACCTCTTACACTTTTCCCCGCATTTCTCACTTTCAGAACAACAATCTATTAGCTACAGCAGGTAAAATTTACAATTCCCTTTCAGAAGTACAATGCCCTGTGGTCACAACTAAAGTCTAACTGTATAAAATTATCTAAATATTAACTTCCAGGGCAAATTTAAACCAGAAGTTTTGTATAAAGTAACTTCATTACACATCCCACAGATTAATTAAGGGCTACTTTATTGCACACAATTTTAAATTATACTCTACAATGAAAGGTGCACTTCACATGACTACAATAAACTGAGGTACATCAGGGTTCAATATTGAGACTATGCTGCTATTTCCTTTAATAATCCTAATTACAAAGCAGATAAATTTTCTTCTCTCAAAATAAGTATTTTTAACTACATGCATTCAGTTTCCATTCATGAATGCAAGCAAACCATCGAATAATTAATTCAAAAGCACATCAAAATTGGCTTTTATGAACCTGTTAACCTGAGTGTTGCCTAAAAGATGTGATCACACTCCGAGTTTTATTGAAACTTTGCAAATGTATCTGAAGAATGGCATCTTTATTGTTCTTCGATCACATCACACAGGCAGCTCTAAATTTGCACTCAAAATGAAAGCTTGGCTGATGCTTCTGGAATTAAAACCCTGCATAGAAAACAATTCAGTCATTAAATAGCACTTTAGTAGCAAATAACCATGGAACTTCAAGCTGTTACTGAAAGGTGGCAAATTCACACCAGTTTAAACCTTTACTGAACTTTGACAGAGTAAGCTCATGAGAGTGCTCATCAGTCGAGAAAATTTCAAGCAAAACCCCCAAAAGTGTGCAATACAAATTTACATTTCCAAAATACACATACCCTGCGAAGTCGGCACACATCCAAGATTGACACTTGTAACTCGCTATTGGTCGGTCTTCCTGCAGTCACTCTGAAACCTATACAACGTGTTCTCAACATAACTGCACGTATTGTTTCTAGGTATCCCAAACTTACACATGTCACCCCATTGTTAAGATCCTTACATTGGCTCCCTGCTGAATCTCGTGTCCAGTTGAAAGTCTTGCTGATATTATATAAAGCCATGAATGGTTACACCCCCTACACTCTAGAATTGGTTCAGGCACAAAAACCTAGACCTGGGCTGACATCCGCAGTTTCTGCGAATTCCAAAAACCTGTGTTACCTATGGGGACCGCTCTTTCACAGCCTTTGCTGCTAATACCTACAATCGCCTACCTTGTGAGGTTCGAAATTCTCCTACTGTTGACTGCTTTAAGTCTCGTTTGAAGACATGTACTTGTTTATGTCTCTTTGAGATAGCTATTGTGTTTTTGTATTGTGCTTTGAGCCTTTTAGGGGAAAGCACTATATAAGAACTTTCAATGTATGTATGTATATTCTAACAGTCACTACTGTAGGTATTGATCAAGAAACTTAACAATTTTGTAGATGCACTGCTGAACAATTGTCACACACAAAATATGCACAAGATGAAACATAACTGTACTGAATGAGTGTCATGTGCAATGATTAACTGCAGTTCATCATTACAGTACTTGTCCATGACAGCCAAGGCATAGTTACTAATAATATTTAAATTTTGCATTTCACTGTCCAAAATGATCAAATAGCTGACATAATTTGGCAAAAATATGTAGCTTTTGTGTACATATTGACCCCTTCAGGGGTTTGCACTTGTAATAGTTCCAAAACCCCTGTAGACACAAAACTTGAATACCCTACAATTTATTCTGTGACAGATGCAGTGTACAGTACCTTCCTCCTTTAGTACAACTCAGTCCATAGGTCAGATGTAAGCATGCTACTGTACAACATGACAAAAGACCAAATACCATAGGGATCTAGAATAAGGCAGGTCCCTGTATGTCAGTGCTCTCTGCTTCTGTCTAACATTATGGTCTATACTTGTTCAAATGTGCCACACATAGGCACAGTATGCGGATGTGGTGTACTTCTTGACTATTCATCTGACTGATCCAAAATTTTCCTCACTGTCAACCACAGAGCCACATTAGCAGATGATTGATGCATGCAGGTAGTAGTGGGTCTATACAGTATGTACGATTATTATACAGTGGCCAATACACAAATACTATCATATATAGGGTGGAATGCTTGGAAGCACACAGGTCACTAGAAACAGATCAAAATGCCAGAAATGCTGAAGGTTCTGAATAATTCAGGATACAAGCATAGTAATTTTTTGCCACTTAAAATATCTTTGAAATGAAAAAAATATTTTTAAAATGAAGGGAAGCTCTATCTTTGGCTATTGGAAAATAAATGCAGGTCATCATAAAGACAGTTCTGTGATGGGGGAGTTGTAAAAATGTACTGAGCACACTGCAGAAGTCTGTGTATACACCATGGTTAGAATTTATGGGGTAATCAAATGGTTGCAAGATTCACTAAAAAAAAGTCAGATATTCAGAATACAGAATAAACATGAGTGTGTTAGTAAATTGAGGGATGGATTCTGTACATCTCATGCAGTGTACCATATTGTATTCCAGCTGCAATTCATATAGCATCACATAGAAAATCTTCACTACCTAAATTGGACACTACGAAACACAATCATTATGTACAGCAATATGCTGAATTTTTATGCAGGATGAATGGGAGCAGACACAATTTAAATTAACTCACAAGGTGCTGCCTTCAGAAACTTTTGTTAGCTAATTCAGAAGATATGTGCAATGTACAGTATGTACCACAGGCAACACTGATTGCCAACATAGATTGGCCAAAATGGCTATATATCTGGTCTATAGTTTTAAAAAGAATTTAATTAATTGCCTTGATCTTTAATTGTAACAAACTACATGAATGATGGTATCAATGTGTTTTCACTCAAATGAAAATATAATCAACTGAGACACTGACTGACGAGCTAACACAATGCAATATTTCTGAACCTTAACAATTAACTGTTTATAAATTACATTACTTGTAGATTTCAATTAACTAACTTGCCATAAATGGTGCTACAGTAATGTAATGTAGAGAGTTGGCTACAGCACACCGTGGTGCTATTATGCAACGAGTATATGTATGCACGTTTGGCACAAAGAAAGCCTAACGGCTTCAAATTCAAAGCATATACTCTACACAGCTCGAGTCTGAATAGTCTACAGTATTAACTTCAAGTTTTGTTCAATATCTTCACCTTTATATAAAAATTTATAGATGGCAATATCTTTCATGATACATGGATCCACAAATCTGTACTATATAAAGCATGGAGAGTATGACAAGTTTATGCCCAACATCACAAGAACTCCCCCCCCCCCCAAAAAAAAAAAAAAAAAACTAAAAGCACTATCAAGGTAAACCAAAAGGTGAGTACATACTTACCTTGTCGTGAAAATAAATCACCCTACTTGAAGAACTTGACAATTTCAGCTCAAAACTGCCAACATGTTTTTACTTCGAAATTCACTTTGCACAGCTCAGTAAAACACTTAATTTGACAGCACATTCAGAGGAAATAAAATTTGAACAAGTAAATACTCAGCACACCCTTTACTCTGAACTAGGTGGGTACCTTCTAAACCTACAGTAGCTCTCAATGTGCCATCTCAACAGCTTGGATTATCTTGCTGAACTGATATGGATTCTATTTGAAGGTCCTTTATATACCCCCATACCTCATAGGGGATTCAAATTAGCTTTGAAGTATGATTGCCTCTTCTTTTATCAAAGTCAATACTATTTATACTATTACCTGATTTCCTGTGTAGGGTACTTTGTGGTGGTATATCTTTCCTAAGAACAACCTCTGACGTCATCAAGTTTACTATCTGACTCACACATGTGGGATAACTTGTCTACCACTTCATGGAATGAAAGCACTACTTGCTGACCTTTGCCTTAATAAATCACTTGCCTTGTTAGCCTGAAGAGGCAATCTGAGAAACAGCATTATAAATCAATAGTAACACAAGGCCTGCTACTGAAACAACTAAACGGCAAATAGTGTCATTTGAAACTGAAATGAAATTGTTCATAAATATACTCCTTTCTTTGCTTCCTCTTCTTGAGAATTAATGGATCATGTACCAGTATTATAGGGTTCTAAATTTGTGGGCTGATGGGCAATTCGCCCTCACAGAACCAACATCTCTGAAGAAAGATGATGCAGGGAACGGGGTGGCGGGGGAACACCATGTTATCAAAACTGGCCGCCTCTCCACGAAAAATAAAGTACATGAAGACAATATGTAGCTCTGTGGATACCCAAAACAGTCTTGGCAAATTTCTTAGACCTGCAAGGCCGTTTTTCCCCATGCATTAGGAAGCTCACACCCCCCCCCCCAGAAAAAAAAAAAGCAGCAAGCAGAAAGACTTCACAATTTCTTTGAACTGGACACCCATACCAGCACAAAATGTTTTTACCCTGTATATCTTTTGTTTAGTAAACTATATACTTTAAAGTGCAGACTAAGTATTTTTTCAACCCCTGATTTACAAAACCTTTCATTCTTGCTCGTCTGTGTCTGTTCTTCTAACAAAACAGTCTTACAACCTTATTTAAAATTGTTAATGTTAAAAGAAATATGCAGTCACTCTGCTCACCCTCCCCCCCCCCCACCACCACCACCACCGATTCATTCTAAAGTAAATGAACCAACAACAACTGAATGCCATTCACATCAGAAAATACATCCAAAACTCCCTGGGTTTTGGAATCTGCAAGCTCTGATACAGGTCTCTTACAATATACAATCCCCACTTACTTGCAAGAAGACCCTGGCCAACAAACACAGTGGTGGAGGGTGCATTTCTGCAATTGAGGGTGCCCTCTCTTGTCCTCTGCTGCTTGCTTTTTGTGTGCCAGAGTCTTATTGCAGGTAAATGGGGATTGCATGTAAATAGGAGGTAAGCAGGGGCAATGAAGATAAAGTTGTTATGCATGAATTTTTCATGTCAGTAAAAAAACATTGTTACATGAAGTCCTGTATTCAAAATGGAGTGACTTCACTTGCCTTTTATAACCTAGACCTTCCATTGCTGACATATTTAGCTTGAAAAGCAGTGTACAATGATAATGTTGTTAATTGCCACTGCAACAATATTTAATCTGGAGTACTATTTAAACATCCTTCTTGCTGTGACTACAAATAAGCTGTGAACAAAGTTTTATTAATATCTTGAGATTTTAATCAATATTTCACACAAACAATTTCATAAACAGTATGGGGCAGTGCTGTTGTAAAATGTTTGTTTGAATATAGGTCCTTACGAAGGGGATATCCCTAAATGTTGTAAGATATGTATCAGGAATTAATTTCATAAATTTGTATCTGTTACACATCACCATTCGGAAATAGTTTTGAATTTTCTGGAAAATAGATTACCATGACACTAACCATTAAGTTACTCTGCCACATGAACATAACTACATAAAGCGGTGTACAAGTGTCTAGATATAGTTTTTTAAACTAATACGCGAGTTCGGAATGAACATAAGGAACGAAGGTCAAAAGTCAAATGAGGGGAACCTGCAGGGAACGGACGAACTTTTTGCCACCGTCACTGTGTAGCTAGAGCATATACACAGCCAATGAGAGCCTCTACGCAGACACTCGGCTGATGGCGGGATGTAAACATTCAATAATTACATGTACGTAGGTACGCGATACGCATAGTGTATATAAACTGTACACATGATTGTATGATTGTGCACGTACAAAGCGTTATTGCGCAGAGACAGGTAGCTAGCTGCTACTCGACTCATAAGCCTCACAGTCAGCAGTACTCAGATTGATCACTTATCGACGCAGTTTAGGGAAGGTTGTCATGAGTTAGGCTCACAAAATCTGGGCTATTGAGATTTATGGAAGATGATGATGTATCTACACATTTAATTTGATAATGGCGAGTCGAGAAAACGGGGACTTAAACTAGCTTCGCTCTAACATTAAGTTAGTCTAACGTTAACGTTAGTGTTTGCCACACTGAAAATGCCAGAACTCGAAACGCTACCATTAGGCCTACAACACATTTCCATTTAGAATAGAAGAAATGCTTGTGATAATGATCACTTGAAAAAATGGTAAAGAAAATAAACTACGATTTCCCTTCACTAACCTTGTAGGCTATACTTGATGAAGTTCTCTAGCGTCACCCGACCCACACCGGCTAGTCAGTCTGCATGTGCATGTGTTGTGAGCTGCATTATTATAATATCTGCCGTATACTACTACGCTTATAACAGATATACGTACATGCCCTGCACTAGAGGTACAGTACGTGCAAGAAAAGAGTACGTACGCTTCGGTAGCTATGCAGAAGACATTCCACATACGTCTGCTTACAATTCCATGTATCTAAAGAAAATTTCCTGAAATAGACACTAAGTGCGATTCATTTTAGAAAATATTCCAATTTTTGCACGTTTTCAGAAAGACTTTTTATTTCTGAAATTTCTTTCGACCTTGGAAACCAAAGCTTCTGGAATCCACTAAGGTTCTTTTTATGAAAAGGAGATTTCCATGAAGGTAGAAATATAAAACGCTGCTGAAACAATGAAAACCCCTCACTTGACCTTATTTAAAAGGTCAGTACACCTGCGCTGTAGGTATTTCCGAACTCACTTATACTTATATCAACTTCACAGAAACAAGCACAGATACTGTAGCTTAAAGTGATTCTGTGTAAACCAAACAAACATAAGGTCTTATGTTTTTCTTCATTTGTCAATATGGAGTTCATGGATGATGTTTTTCATTTAGTGACTTAAAATGACAGTGGTGAAAATGAAATGGTGCAAAAACAGCTTAAATTTTCAAGCTATTTTGTAGAAAGCCATTCTTGTTATAGCCAGCCCAAATCACACCTATCTGAGCACTATAAGAATATGCAATGAGTCACATAGGTGCACGTGTATACCCATGTACACTACATTCAGTAAGCTTAATTGCCAAGGCTCTTCATGTATCCAGCTGGGGATGGTATCCATGGTAATGTAGGGTGTATATACATAGTGCACAGAGTACACTTGACGTTTTCAAACAAAAGAAAATTTTCTTGTCCAGTTACAGTTTGCCATATCACCCCTTACCACAATTCAAGAAGACATTTGCCACACAAATGTTACTAATGTTACCAGTTTAATAATACAATTGTGCACCTCACCGCAACCAGGCCTGTCCTTGAGTGGTACATGCAGGCTCATATTGAAACTTTTATGTAAAATGTACAATGGTACCGGCTGAGCCTAACTGACCAAAACTCTGTCACCAGTGTAAGTGCAGAATACAAAAAGGACCTGCACCAACCTCAAGTTGACATTCCAAACAAAAATACGTGTAAGTAAAGGCCTGTATACACGAGCAACATTCCAAAAACATTCATTTGCAACAAACTCAAAACACACTTGTTTTCATTTAGTTGCACAATGCAGACAGGGTATGCAACAATTTCAAAACATTTTGAAAATGTTTTTAAATTATTTCATACTTGTGTACACTGTGCAACAAACTGAAAACAAGTGTGTTTTGGGTTTGTTGCAAGTGAACGTTTTGGGAATATTGCTCGTGTATACAGGCCTTAATCCTTACACCTTACTATTCAGGGGTGGTGGTAGCCTAATGGCTAAAGTTTCAGGCACATACTATGATGGTGGCCTGAATCAATATCCTGTCAGGAGTGCTTTTTCCCTCAGTCAACTTGGTATCTCACTTGAGGACTCGTGTAAAAGAATATGTGACTGTTGGATCATGCATGGCAACTGTGTACATTTCAGCTACAAAAAGTAACAGGGAAGGTACAGTAACCTTGCCCTGGTAAATGTCTCAGGTGTCAGAATCCATGCTGATAGGGTATGACCATGTTCAAAGATTTGAATGACTCACAAAGTGTTCAATATTATTCCTCAGAGGTAGACTTCCGGTTATAACAATGGCATGTCTTGAAAAATCCAGTGTGAAAGAGTTACATGTTATCCTCCTTGAGCCCAGGGCTGAAATTTAGCACTCGTCCGATCGTCCGTGACGGGTAAAACTTGCATCGGACAACCACTTTCTCTCTTTGAACTTGTCCGATGGACGAGTAGATTTTATTTGTAACTGAGTAGTTCCCTACATCAGCAGGAAAGTGTCATAAAAATCCCCTTAAGAAGTGGCATTGAGACAATGGTTTTGACTACCATTCATCATTGTACCATGCCAATAAATGTGGAAAAATGCAGAATTTAAAGTAAATGTTTGTTTTCTATGTGAGAGACAGGAAATAGAATTGTTCATCTCTTGTTCGTCACTTTCATTCGGACAACCAAAAACTATTTCGGACAACCTAAAGTTAGCTTCAGGTTGTCCGATGGGCAACCTGAAAATTTCCTTAAAAATCAGGCCTGCTTGAGCCTAACTTCAGAATCATACAAAAAGTGGGTCAACACCCTTCAGTGATAATAGACTTCACTCATTGTAAAAATTTTACGGCCTGCTGCCGTCCAAGTAGTGAATCCCCGCTAATATGTTGTCACATAGTCACTGTGCCATGTTATCCGCTCACTTGTAACTTACGAGGGCTGAAGTCTGTTCCAAAATTGGTTAGGTGAACTACTAACGGAAATAAGTCCCTTTGATTTTATCAGTTTTCAGTGGGAATTAGAGTAGTTGCTTTTTTTTGTTTGCAAAGCGACCAGTGTGCTACAGTCATCCTCTACATGAACAGAGCTAGACTATTGCGTGATACAGTATGTACAATGCTCGTTCACAGGTATGTGTACTTGGGACTGTTTGTTTTGCTGTTTTTGCTCAGGCCTACTAAATGTTCATATATTACTGCACTGCCATTGGTTTGTTCAACCCTGGGTGAAATGAAATGGACTGTTTACAGGCATTGATTTTCAAATTTTGCAGGCGTTTTCAGATTTTCCAGGTGTGCTACATATCACACTCCTCAGGAAATTAAGGAGTGTGGTAGATCAGGGAGCTGGAAGCCAGCTCCCTGGGTAGGTATGCTGTTTTATTGAACTTTAATAGATTTATCTGAGATCCCATTCTTTATCTAGGTGTGCAAAAAATCTCACTCCTCACAGTGATTTGAGGCGAGTGGTGTACGATCGTACTCGCACGCCTCAAAATTTAAGGCCTGATTTTTGTCATTATTTCCATTATAACTGAACAATGTTTGGCAGAATTACTTAGGGATCTTTACTTGTCTTTACTGTTAGGATGAACTGCATACATGCCAACACTTTGGACAATTTTAAGTACTTCCCTTTTGTTAACACACTAAATCCTTTTAAGCATTGCCAAAAACATGGGCAATCCTTTAAATGTAAACCTACACATTTCTTCCCTTTCAGATAGTTTTGTTTTCTGGAAAATGTTTTCACTACCACAACACTGACATTGTTGCAGTCATGCTGCCTGTACTCTGTGATATCTGGTCTGCATTATCGTGCAACATTCATAAATACAGCACAGAGGAACAGTATGTCTAAATAGATGGTACTCAGTAGAGACTTGAACTGACAGTATAACAGTACTGTAACCACCAGATACATCCACCAAATAAATAAACTACAAAAAGCTAATTATTGCTCAAAATTATAGTAACAGTGCAAACTGAAAACCTTCAAATTCCTTCACTTCCCATATTTTTTGTTGGGGGTGGGAGGATGATTTTCTTGATTAGGGAGAAAGGGGAATGAAAGGGGGATGAAAAGGGGAGAAGGTGGAAGGAAGGGTTACTTGTTAAATTCTGGCAAGGACATGCAAAACTTGGTTTTAGACCACAATGTGGGAAACATGTACTGTACAAGTGTGTAAAGTATAATTTCATTTTCAAGTGGTTTCCAATAATATAATTGGTAAAGGTTACAGTATGAATCATAATTTTACCAAAATTAGCTGAGTGCAATGTTCTAGTCTATTTCAGACATGGGGAAATCAAATATGTTCAAGTTTGATGTCCAGGTTACCACTCACAGTCAGACTCTGGGTGTTTGCAGATCACCTCAGCATCAAGAGTTAGGTTCCTGGGTGGGGATCACAGATCTGTGACACTATCAAAACTGGCTGAATGTAGTCCTACACGAGTGGCCTGGGCAAGGATCCTAGCATGCACATACAGAACAATGTCAGGTCCATCTTACCACTTCACTATACTCAAGCCCAATCTTGACATTACATGGTAGCCCTTTACCTGATAAGTTTCATTACTTCAAATACCATCACTGAGCCTAATAGCATAAGTTAATAATGATCTCAGGGCCTTTCCAGTTCTTTCAATAATCCAGGGTATTTCTTAAAACTACTTCCAAAATGATCCATTCTGAGGTACTGGTATTAAACATCTATCACTGAGTCATCATAGTGTTGGTATACGATGCTGAAGCATCAATTAAAGCAAAAATACAATAAACAAATACAAACACTATATATTGAATAATATGGCATTAACCAGTGAGTAAGACATCATGTACTGTACTTCCGACAATTTCATTAACTTCCAAGATTTAACTTCACTAAAAAACTTCACGAAAGTTTGCTAAGCACATCCTTTCTTTGATAACTGACCAGTTGCCAGCAGTAACAGTGCCTTCTTCTTGGAATAGAGCACATGTGATCATAATATTGTGGTCCCCTTGACAAAGTCATTATGAGGTACAATGAGCTGCATTCCACAAAGCATCTTTAAACAGTCAATAGCCAGGTTTAAGAGACTTTGTGGGTTTTCCACTGAACACACACCAACAATAAAATTGCAAGGGTAGGATCTGACCAAATTTCATTCTGTTCATTCACTTCAGTGGTCTGAGTGGTCTCCTTGTACTAGGGTTCACCTATATAACAATAAACAATTCCAGTTTTATAACAGCATTACCCTGCAGTGTACATCCTGTTTTCTCTGAGTCAGCTTCACTAAATTTGTCAATCTGAGTCAAATTCATTTTCCAGTATTTTAAAGCAAACTTAATGAGTCACAGCAAAATTTCAACTTTTCTGGAAAAACATCCAGAGAATGACTAGGATCTGAAACTCTGAATGAAATGTTTTAATTTTGGTTGGTAGTATTTTTGCCTTAAATTCTACTAAATAATTGTATCATTACATTAATAATTCATTTATACATAATATTAAGTCCTATAAAAAATCCTGTAAAAATCCCCCACAACATGTACTGTGCAATCTCTTGTAATAAATCCTCTTGGATCAATCCCTTTTCCCTCAGCCTGACCCTGAAGGAATCTGCTTTATGGCTGTATGGTAAACTGCAATATATGGCTATGTAGGCTTGCCCCACTGTAAAAACTTGCTTGTCTGTAAATGTGTTGAATGAAAATTTTTGGTTGTCATAATTAGTCCAATAATTGGTGATTCCATACCCAGAAAGCCCAAAGGCTTAGTGATTCCTTGCAAAAACGGGTGTGTTTTTACACTGGGGTTCACCTCTCAAATTTTTACTTCTTGACTATATCATTTTTTACAATGTTGAAACAACTTGACCTCTGCTGACCTCACTTGACCTTTCAAACCCACCAAAAACTGAAAAACAAAAAATTAAATAAGTGTATTGCTTTTTCCTTGTAATGTCATGTTTAAAAAGTTTCTGTTTTTGACCTCTAGTGACCTTGAATGACTTGTGATCCACCAAAAACAATAGGGCTCCTCCTCTCAACATGACAAATCTATATACAAAGTAAGGAAACTGTCTGTTATTTCAATCTTCACATATCATGTAAACAAGGTTTTTGACCTCCAGTGACTCAAATGGCCTTTGAGCTCTACCTAAAACAATAGGGTTAAATTTCCTCTCAACATGACAAATCTAAATTTATACCAAATATGAAAAGGGTCTGTCATTCCCATCTTCACATATCATGTTAACCAGGTTTTTGACCCCTCTTGACTTCAAATGACCTTTGACCTCCAACAGAAACAATAGGGTGCTTCCTCTCAACATGACAAATCTATATACCAAACTGAAAAGTGTCTGTCACTGGCACTATCTTAAGATTCAGAGTTTACAAGCCATTTACATATTTTTCGCAGTTTAACCTCCGGTGACCTCAAATGACCTTTGGCCACCACCAGAGACAATAGCCCTGGTCTTCCTTTCATCATGGCAAATCTATATACCAAACTGAAAAGTGTCCATCTTGCTATCTTGAGATATCATGTTTACAAGGTTTAAGTTTTTGACCTCTGGTGACATCAAATGGCCTTTGACCTCCATCAGTGACAACGGGGTTCTTCCTCTCACCATGCAAAAATTTATATACTACTGTACCTTTACACATGAAAAGTGTCTGTCATTGCTATCTTGAGATTTGTGTTACAAGCCATTTACAAGGTTTTCACAGTGGAACCTGCGGTGACCTCAAATGACCTTTTGCCTCCACCAAAAACAATAGGGTTCTTCCTCTCAACATGACAGATCTATACACCAGTTACAAAAAGTGTCCATCATTGCTGTCTTGAGATATCATGTTTACAGGATTTCTAGTCTTTGACCCCTGGTGACCTCAAAAGACCTTTGACCTCCACCGATAACAATGGGATTCTTCCTCTGACCATGACAAATCTACATACCGTACCACATATCAAAAGTGTCTATCATCAATTGCTATCTTGAGATATTGTGTTTACAAGCTAAGTGTCACATACATACACACGAATACACACACCGTACATCACCATCGCACAGATTCCTTGCCTGGGCAGGGGGTACACAAGCAACTTTTTTCATTCTCTTATTTTCATTTGCAAGTATTGTAGCGGGGCTATACACAGTGTTTGCAAAATGGCAAAAAAGCCGGGTAAAAGATATGTTGAATTATTTTGACCTTCAATTGTCCATTATGAGCAGGAAACTTTACTGAAATTGTTCAAGGAAAGTTATAGTAATTATCAAATTATTATGTAAATTTTAGATTTACCATCACAACGGTAGAAAGTCAATATCGCCCAACCCACTATTCTGCTAAGTCTTACTATGTATGATGCTGTATAGTTGCATTGATCACGAAGCAGGGAATAATTTAGTATGTAAATTTTGCGTAGCAGTTTTGAGAACTTTTTCCTTCTGTGGTGTAGAATCACTGACAACCCTATGGTTAAGCACACAAAAAAGTGCTATACATTTTTTCATTTGTGTAGCAATTTGGCCAGATTGTGTAGTGCTGCTACCAGATCTGTGATACCAGATAAATTATTCCCTGCAAAGTACACAAACTATAATGTCCACTATGAGAGTTCAAACTTGCAAAACATCCTACTCTTTCAGTATCAACAAATATGTTATGGTTCCAAGAAACAAAATACTCCTCCACCATTGGTCAGCATGAAAATAAAAAATATCTGAATTATTTCCTGTTCAAGTAAGAACACTGGCATGATGGCACAAATGCTGTATTAGGGTCAAATTTTTCAGTCAATTGACGATGACCAAGCAGTGATAAAATTGTTATCAGAAAAACAAGGGTCAATATCCTCGAATATTGAACAATAATATAGTATTTACTAACCACACATGTATCCATAACCCAGTACATACAGTAGCATTGCTGCAGTACCCATCCAGAAAATGGAAGAAGTTGCAGATTCCTCAAAACTCCAGGACTACTTTAAGAAAATCAACCCTCACTGGCACCTACAGAGTATGAACCTGGCAAAGGTCTTACAGTAATACCTAGAAGAGTTAGATTTGAGGGGCATCCTCTGGTGAGCCCTCCTCTATGCTTCAATTGGTTCAGTATCAATCCTGCTAGGATCTTACTACGTACAGTAGTAAAGGTTACCAAAATTATTGAGTAAGGTGAAGGGGGGCAATGAAGATGCAGTTTACTGTGTCCTTCATGAGGCTCATGTCAAGCTGTATACAGAACAAAGTTGTGCATGTTGACCAGTTCTGGACAGTGCTCAATATCCCAATCTGAGGCAGCTACCCCCAGCACTAAGTAGCACCAAGTATCCACAATATCACATAAACTACCTCCAACCCTCTTAAAACTGCTGCTTCTGCCCCCTCCCTTCTACCCCTCCACCCCCACCCCCTTCTTGAGGTTGAAGTGTTCAATGGAATTTGAAGCTTACAATGCACAGTAGTCAGGTCATTGACTTAACATACTGTAGTGCAGTGTCAATGATTCGTACATTGCAGTATATAGTACAGTGATGACTGATTGATTTGTTCAAACAATGTGCAACCTTTGATTCTGAGGCTTGACTCCATCATCCATGCAGGGAAATTGAACTTAGACAAATGATCATTAGCAATCAAATATTGAGCTATTATTTAACAGGGAATAACAAACATTAATACTAGGGAAGTGTAGACGTGACGTTGCCACTGTGTCCGCTTCCCACCATTCTTCAGTTTCTAAAGCTAGGATTACACCTATTACAGCAAAACAGTACTTTACATATCATGTATTACCATACCAACATTCAGAATGCTTGTTATTAGTTTGGTATGTTAGACATACTTATAGAGCATTCGGGACAATTTGCATTGAAATCCCATGTGTAGTTCTCAAAATATTAGCAGGTAAAGCTGTCACATTTTCAATACAAGTGAACTTGAAGCAAGCAAATATGACATCATAGCCTCACATTTATGAGCACTCTTTTGTTTTTCTTAAAACTTCACAACTAATTGTCTCCTCCATATCCCCTGTTATTGGAATGTGAATGCATGAGAGGCATGGGAATTTTACACACTTAAAATTCTACCATACTTGTACATGGGGAGCTCCTATTGCTATTAACTTCAAGGTCAGCACAACAGACTGAAAAAAACAAAGTAAAAAAAAAGCATTTCTCATCAAGGTGAGGAAGTGATATAACCCCTGCTGGCCCCAAGTTCACTTTAGGTCACACATGTAGCAACTTCATCTGCTGATATCTTGAGTACTACATGTCCAATTTGAATGAAAGTTTCACCAAACTGTGCAGATTTAGTTCCTCCTTCACATGTGAATGTTAATTTTTTGCTTAAACCCTTCCTTTTTAAAAACAGGCTTGGCAGGTTTAATACCCATCTCTACTGAACAGTCTTGAATGCTGGCTGGAATAAGAATAGCAACTCCACTTAATTCCTTAGAATTATGACTCCTGAATAATTTTCAATTATCAAAAATTGCACAAAAATCACATTTAGGAGATAACATTTGTGTTATTTTGCAGCTTTTAATGAAGTATTTAGGCACAATGAGCTCTTTTGATCATTTGCTTTATTCATTTATAACTTTTCTCTACAGTTGGCCAGAACAATTATAATCCAATGTCAGGAAAGTGGTTTGGCACCTTAACCCTTTATAAGCCACTTGATAGTGTGCTGGTATCTTAACAATTGTGGATAAGCAAGTAGTCAAAAGCTTATAAGCAGCTGATGGTATCAGGGTTCATGACTGCAGAGGGACTGCAGGATTCATGCATATCTAGATGTTGTCAATTAGCCTAATTCCTGCACAAGAAAATATGTTGGGAGAATTCGATCCCGCAAAACTTTCATGATGGACCAATTCTGCGAAATTTCATGAACTTTCTGCTGCATGTGTAAAATCATTAAATTTCACAAGCTGCACACACTAATTAGTCGATGGAGTATTATGCATTGACTTACGTAAAATTCCATGTGCTTGTAATGATATGGAAAGCCTGGCAAACTGTGTTGCATGCTCTACTTGGTTCATCACATTGCCAATGTATTGCTACCCTGTTGCCTGTCATAAATGTGGGCTCAATACCATGTATTATGATGTAGTCTCTCTGTAGGATCACACTGATCTCATTCAAACATGACACTAGTGAAGATCCAATATATTTATCTTCATACAATATAAACACGTTAGGATAGCACACTTAGTGTGAGAATTTGTGAATAACAAAGGATTGCATAATTTACAAAAGAACTCAAAAAAAGCTTCCAAACATATGGAGGCTCAGTTAGAGCGATAATTACACATGCCTCAAAATTATTTTACAAATCCTATGCAATCTCCCCAAAACTCCTGGTTTGGGAATCTGCCAGCTCCGATGCTTATACCTCCTATTGCAGGTAAAGTGGGAATTACATTAGTAAATTAGAAGGTAAGGAGTCAATAATTTTGGATGCCTTCCAATTTCACACTGAAGATTGGTACTGTGTCACTCCATGTTATGTAGTGTGTGCTACAGTAGAATTAGAATTTGTGTAAGGACTAAAAGGAGTGACCATAAGCTCCAATTTTGGGACAACAAAGTTGGCATTTTTAGAAGCATGAGGGTAATCCCTTGGACGTGGACCAAGGGACCAAGAGTTTTATTTTACTTTGAAAACAGTTAACTAATCTGTCTCATCCTATGACTACTTACTGGAATAAATCGAAAAAAATACTTGACAATGTCCAAATGTCTTGGAACATAACATTTTATGTACACGTATAGGGTTTTAAAGAGCATGTCAGGGATGGACATTACTAACTAATCAAATTCATTTAAACTAATTATTTTGTTCATGAAGTAGGTGTGATGACATTTTAAGGATGACTTTATTCCATACTTATACTGAAATTCAAAGGAAAATCAGGTGAAAATCATTTCACATGGTTGCCTATGTTTGATGCAACAAGGTCTGTCCATGACACAAAATAGGTACTGTACCAAAAATTTCCTTCTTTCCCCTTGGTACATATTTTTTGAAAAAACCTGCAAAGTTATCAATGCTCAAATACTGTATGTCCTGCACTGTACAGCCATAAGATGATCATTCAGAATGTTTGCTGTATGCTGTCATGGACGGACACCATCAAAAGTCTGTCCAGGAAAACCTATTTTAACACCCTTGTGGCTAAATGGAAGAACCCATGCAGTGGAGAAATGTGAGTGTTTGCAGAGCAATGGGCCTATCTATTCAATCACCCCTTGCAGTGAGCTAAGAATGGTGTGAAAACCCTGCAATTAAAGAAAAACAGTCAAGATAAAAATAATTTGCTCATTTTCCATCTACAACAAGAAACATGTCTGTCCATGACAAGAAATGTGTCCATCCAGGACAAAAATGTGTCTGTCCATGACAAATCATGCTGTTTTCCAGCCCTCAACCTAGAAAGGAATCAAATTTTCTGAAGATTATATATGGCATCATGTAGCTGAAAGGCTTAATAGCTTTCAGCTGATAACTTCTGAATTTTCTCAAAGTTACAGGCCTTGATTTTAAGAAAATTTAATGGTCATCCACTGGACAACCTGCCTGCCATTTTTAGTTGTCCAATTTAAGAAAATTTAGTCCACAAAGAAATTTGCAGTAACCCTAGAAGCACTCTGTTATCTTGTTGCGTGAACTATGGTTGTCTATCAGACAACCAAGTTGAACCAACCCACCATTTTTTGGTTGTCCTCACAAATTTTGGTCATCATGGGTGACCGGGTGACTGTTAAAATCAGCCAACTCAAAGCAATTTGACCCCTGGGTACCTTTGCTGTCCATCCATGACCTCCATCCATGATGCCTAGAAAACATTATGTTTTACTCCAACAAACAGAAATGAAAGATTATTTGAAAATGACACATAGATCTGCTAAACAAGGAAACTAAAGCAGCTTTTGTTTCTACATTAAATTATAAGTGAACTTACATTAGTTTAGATAGAAATCTGATCTGATGAGAATACCAAAAAGGGAAAATCCCTTAATTCATGTGGTCCATCAATGACAAGATGTTCTGTTGATTCTAGATTTACAAGTAACACACTTTGGCATGAACCATTTCCTTTGTAAGAGACTGGTAGAGTTGATGATACCTTTAAACATAACGCCCATAACTTCAGTGCAAATATCATCACATGAATATATATGTTTTCTGCAGCCCTTTTCTTTATCAAGATGATGTCCGTCCCTGACAAACTGATCAGCCTTGCATACAAATTTGCTCATAACCATCGATCCTAAAAGCAACGAGACCAACTTGATACAAGTTGCTGTATTTGTTTGATTATTGTTGCTGAATTAAGTTTATTTGGTAAAAAGTTTTGGCACTCCTTTTGCATTGGGGATCCCATCATGTAGAGTAAGTTATGATGCAAATTCCTAAGAATGGGACTACATTTTCCATGAATGGGATTATGAAAAATAAAATTTTCTGAGTCATGACACAGTGCAGCAACTCATTGAATAGGCCTATTCTGAATGTACAGGTACATGATTTCATATGGACTCATTAAAAACTCATCTGCAGCAAAATTTCTCTTTCCTTATTTGCAGTGTTGTTCGTTATGTGTTTAAATTTAAACTTTCGGCAGATACTTCAAACAGCTGACATAAAACTTCGAGCCATGAGTCCAGGGCTATTTTTGGAAACAGTTCAAAGAAACAAAATGCCTCTGCATGCAGCTCCCACCCCATCCATTGGTTTTCTTTCTTCACACTGCAATTTGGGAGATTTTTGCAAGCAAATGCTGTACTGAACCCAACACTGATTAATTGCAAATTACTAAATGCAACAAACCCTGCATGGATGCTCTCACACCATGTGGAACCCCCCCGCCTCTGTAGCTTACTTAGATCTATGGTATTGTACCATATATTTACAGTATGGTGCCAGCCATGCCCTAGTGTCCCTTCCTCCCCCAAATTAACAATACACTATCAAACTGGGTCAGACCAATTTGATGCCACTGTACTCTATTTCTGACAGTTGAAACTAAATTGACAATGACCTAGACATAAATATTGTACCCTGACTGTTAATAAAATAACCTACAGGCACAACTACTGTACTGACAATACACCAGCATGAAATTTCCTTTTCATACAATCAAATGGAAGGAACAATACAAGTTTGACTTTCTACAGTACAGCCAATGACTTCCTTCAAAGTTTTCTTTGAGTACAAAGCTATATTTTAACTTTATACTGAATATAGTGTCATTCTTTGAGGGTGTTAATCAAGTACAGTATGTTATCATTTATAATGATTTGATGCCTCTGTTTGTTTCTAGCACTTCAGTCTCAAGTGTCCTGACTCAACATTAGGTTTAATATTACAATTTACTGACATACTGTAAGTGTATGCATTGCAAATCCATAACAAAAGTCAATCATATTGGGAGTGCATGTCTGTGTTATGAGGATGTTATACATGTATGCATTAAACATAACCCCACTGTACAACAAAATTCATTGCATGCATGATCAATGCTTGGAGTTGTCATTTTGTGGAGTACTGCCCTCTTCCTGGCAAGTCCTTAAATGCTACTGTATATTAAATGTCAGTACAAGAGCAGAATGCCTCTTTCTCCCTCTTTTTTCTGACTGATAAAAACTGTACTTTGAGTAGTTTCCCATTGACACTTCTGGTTTAACCAGCTTTTAATTGAAGGCTACTATATCTGATAAATTGTATCTTCCAGTAATGCTACTTCAAGATTACACAAATTGGTGTCATCTTCTTGTAGCTTACAACCACTGTCGTCACAACACCACCAGATCCCTACTTCTGACTGCACACTGCACAGGACTAAATGGATGTGAAAAATGGAAATGGGCCATTCCACACTATTGGGGTATCAAAGTGTGACAAAGATGGTGAAAACTGAAGTCCTCTAATATAAAAGTTTTGTGGTGGTATTTAGTTTGGTAGGTAGTCTCAATAATTTCTCTGAGGGTGGGAAGATAATTTTCTTCATGTATCATCACTTTTTGGGTGAAATTGTGTACTTGATTATGTTCGTAACTAGGACAGAATTGGAATCTCTTTACTTTAGAGAGACTTAAGCAGAAAAATATGTATAAATAAACCTTAAATTCACTAGAACTATAAATAATGTTACATATTTTTACAGAAATCATATTACCAGTGGAAAAATAGGGACTATATGAGAGATGTTTGTTTACGTACGTAACATGGACAGAATTTCTGTCCTCATTACGTACGTAAGATCAAACTATTTTCAAGAAAATTATGCACTTTGAAATTCTTGAGTGTATTGTAACACAAGTTTTACTCTTTCCTGAACTGTAAATTTGTGAAATGTGATACATTCATAGTTAACAAATGTCCCTGATGTATCTATATTAACATTATTGATATATCACAGACTAGGTCTTGCTAGGACAGATTTCACCTTAAAGGCTCTCAGATCCTTGTTGTGAGTAGAAGGATAGAGGAAAGCACACAAACCAGTAACAAATATGGCCTTCTTTAAACTGATGCAGTTTTATCAAATTCTCTGGAAATTTGTATCCTGTAGGCTTGTAAACATGATAGTTATGTACGTAATGATGAGAGGACAGAAATGTTCGTACGTTAAATAAATTACTCTGTAATCAGCTATGATGTGTTTACTGCTGGAATGATTTAACTTTGTATGCTTCATACAACAATAATGAAGTATTTCAGCATAATTTTAGATCTGGAAATCTTTTCTAATAGTAATAATATCAATTACTAAGATTCCATATCCAGAGGACAGAAAAAAGTCCAAATTGTACTCCAAATTGCTTATTATATTTTGAGGTGTTATTGTTCCTCTAAATGTCCCTTTTTCATTTTACATTCATTTTGTACATCAATTTATGAATGGAAACCAAAAAAATTGCATCAGTCACATTTGTAAAGGTCTTATTTACATTGTAAATTTGCACCACATCTAATGTCACAAAATATTGGTCAAAAAGAGGGTAAAATAGCCCCAAATTCTCCAAGAACTACCTTTATATAAATTGGACATTCATAAAATTGTCTTTATTATCTCTGTGTAGTCCTCCAAGTATGATGAACTATAAAATCATCAAAGTATACACACATTTTTCAAAATATCATCATGGGAAAAAGAACAGACTGAATGTACCCCTTTAGTGTGGAATTACCCAAATAACTGTAGGCTATCCATCCTTAGCACTACAGTAATTAGCACAAATTTGTGTGTGAAGGGGGGTGTGTGGAATGGGATGCAGGGCAGAGGATCCAGTGAAGGGGCCCACAGAGGAGGCTGTAGACTTTGCAAAGCAAGGTATGGTAGTCACAAGTGATTACATATTTGCAGTACTGTAACTGACAGGTTCTGGGTGGCGTTGCCTTGGTGGTTGAGTGATCTGCATTGATTACAAGAGGTCCCCAGGTCAAATCCTGGTGGAACCACTTGAAAACCTGCTGGGGACTAAAATCTGCTGGTTCAGCATAACTACAGCCCAGGGGGTTTAAATTTTTCTTAAAACTGGATATCTAGTTGTCTATCTCAACAGCGGCAATTTTTCAAATATTGGGGGACATGTCCCCCTGTCCCCCCAGATCACCACCCATGGTCTATCTCAGGAAGTTGTCCGATTCAGTAAGTCATCCCTTTTGCTTGCAGTTCAGCCATCCCATAGTAATGCAGACCAAGGATCCTCAACCCTTCCCAGCCTTTAGGAAAGAAGGTAAGACTGGGGATACACTCATAAATGTCTTAAATGTCATGTCTCTAACTTGTTTCCCTCTGAACATTCACTAGTCAAAAAGTGAAGGCGATTCTTGCCAGTGTTTATCCACCATCAATCTGGTAAAGGGTCTTTGATGAGCCAAGGGGCATCCTGACCCTCAAAACATTGAGCAATGCATTGACAGTTCTTGAATTACACTACTGTATTCCCACAAAACTTGGACCTTGAGGTCCAAGATGGCAGACATTGGGGGAGTGGTGTCAGAAGTTAAGAACTGTCTCGAGCAGCACGCAGCGTGCAAAAATTTTTAATGCAAATTAGATGTAGCAAGGGGTAAGTATATCAGTGACGTGAATCTTGCATAAAACAAATGCATTACACCAACTGCAACTACGTGTCACTTGCAAGTTAAATTTTGGGGGAAGCCCCTCCGTTGATTCACAGACACCTCCTTCTCTACACACTTACTTGGTGACAAGAACAGTATATACAGTATTAAGACATGTCTATCAATGACTTACCAGGCCAAATGTAACCTCATCACCCTAATGGGTAAGGTTATAAAGAAAAATGGAAGAAAAAAGTAAGCTAGTATTTACCCTACTTTGTACAGTAATTTTATACCTGTACTGTAATTTCTGTGTTATAACTGAACATCCTGAACAGGCAAAAGTAATACATCACATGATTTCAGTAAGTTGCAATGTACATCCAAGTGATTCCCACCCTGCTCTAAGCTGCAGGTTTTGAAAACCTTTCCAGTGTAAAAATAAGTGAATAGTCCTTTCAAATGGACGCTGAGCTGTTTGATTTTTAGTCATGGTGAAAACACCCATGATACCCAACCAAGTTACAGAACAACTCGCTGAATGAAGGGGCTGCTGCAGCACTCCAGACATATTTATGGGCTACCTGGTATCTCTCTTCACAAATGATAAACACTTTGATTGACATGAAACAAAAGCTTTATGACTTGTCAATGACTTGTGCGGATCAGTGAAATGTGATGTAGCCCATTACAGTGACAAATCAGATTACACTTTGTATACATGTATTAAAATCACATACAGTAGGCTAGTATGTTCTCCAGAATATGGCCTTGAGCAATTTTAACTCAGTACAATACTATTGTACAGTACTGTAGCTATGCCTGTTAGGTGCAGTAGCCAGTTTTTAAATGCATCTTGGCCAAGATAATAAGTGTCCCCATACAATTATTCAGCCCCAGGGATGTACAGTACAGCTTAAAATAAATCGGACGTTAGTTGCGTTATGCGTTAGAAAAGTTGCGTTAGATAAAAAAATCACCTGGAATGGGCTAACGCATCTAACGTTGTGTTCCAACTAACGCTGTTTCCGTTATCTGCGTTATTCAAGCTGAAGGTGCAGTTTTTCTAACGCTACTACCGTTATTTGCGTTAATCGCCGTATACCGTGAAACTGCGGTCTTAGCTTTGGCTAACGCTACTATCGTTAGTTGCGTTAATTAGTGTTTTCACCGGGTAGGAAATTTCTACTCCAAGTCTGACCGCTTGATGTCGTAAAATCACAGTTCCTCGCGCGCGACTAGCAAGTAGATCAGATTACAGCTCTATTGTGTAAAGGTGCATTTCTGCATAACAATGTAATACAAAGGAAATCGGTTTTCCTCGAGAAGTCGGGCCCGTTAAAAACTTATAATGGTGCTTAACAATCGGAACGCATATTCGGTCAGGAATTTTACGACTTGATTCTTAAGGAAAGGTTGATTAACTTTTACCGCAACAGCGCGCACAGAGGCAATTTTAAGAACGCCTCAAAAGTGGTGTTGTTGGTACCGGTTCAGCGAATTCACGCAACTGAAAACACTTACAGAGGATGATAAGTTTCCGTCTTCTCAAATATTAAATGCTGTGTTTTCCGTATTCTGTCTGCATGTTTCATGCAGTCAATATGTTGTAGTTCATTATCATTTTATTGTCAATTCCGTGTTCTACAATTTCCTACGGTACTTCTCTTTGTTTACCGGTGTACGACTGCGGGAGGCATTGCCATTGCTCAGATGAAAAACAAAACAGCATTTAAACGGATTTAATTTAAATAGCTATTTTCGCAATTGTTTCGTGAACTGGCCTTAATTATTTTAATTACTTTATTGCTTTTCACGTGGAAATGTCATTTCACGTTTTTCGTTTTCTTCCTTTCCGTTGTTGCTTTCCTGCAGTTTCCAGTATTAACGGAAAAGTCACTTTATGCAGCGTGGGTATCATTATAAACACAACGCTGTCTTTGATTTTTCTTCTTGCCTTGACTGAAACGTTTCATGAGAAGTAAAACAAAGACGAGCTGTGCATTCGTTTTGCCTTTTGTTTTATGTGTAAAATAATTAGCCCATATAACAACTCCATGCTTTTGCGAATTATCCCGCATGTTTAAAATGCTCATCTGTACGCACTATAGCTTTCGCTACCAGTTGATCTACAAAGTTGGTAGGCGTCTGTAAGTTTGCAGTTGAGCAGGTATTTTACAATACCTTGAAAAACAGGTCATGTCTTCAAGGAATCGTAAGTTTTTAAATGGAATATTGAAACGATATAAGTTTCTTAACGATGTCTCATTCCATCATAATCCAAGCAGTTTTTAATATGCGATATCACAAAAAAAATTGCCAGAAGGCCAACAGACTTTACCAGTTTTTTGAAAACTTAAAACGACATAAACTGCACAACCAGGAACGCAGGGGCAATTTTGAAGTGTGTGTGTGTGTGGGGGGGGGGGGTGGCTAATCATCGAAGCGGCCCAATATGTTCAAGAAAACAAAAGCCTATCAGCCCAGTTTAAAGGCGGCCCAAAATGACCACGGCAGAAAATGTGCGGGGGCTAAAGTTCCCCTAACCCCCGTCTCCGCGGTCCCTGTAATCGTAGATAAAATGAAAGGAAAAGTATTAGGCAAACGATTTTAAACAAATGGGAAAATACCGAAACACAAACTTTATTAAACAGGAGGTCGGTAGCCTGAGTAGTTCCTGAGAAATAAAAAATGCCATATTTAAGCTGGCTTACTGTGCTGAATTTTACCGGAATGCCAGTCGGCTGGAAGATGTAGCCTAACTAATAAAGTCTTTCAATTTGTAGAAGGCTGCGGTGTTTGTAAGTTCCAGTATTATTCCGTTAGCCTGAAGGTTGAAGTGTCGTTACCAGGTTATTGGGTAGATCTCACATTATTTGAGGGAAACATCAAGCTAAATTTAATCCCCAGTCCACATCACGTTCAACTATCAAAGCGATTGGGACGATGCAGCAGTAGGGCATAGCTGGACTTTTAAGGCCATTGGTATTCAGATTAGCTCCCCTTCCACTTCCATAAGTAAAATAAATACTACCTGAGCCGGGTGTGTCAAGGGGCTAAAACTTCACACCCAGCTGCGTAATGCTGTTTGAAAACGCCCATATAACTTGTTAACAAATGAAATATCCAATGGCAGCTCAGAACTGAATACTGATTCATTCATTAACGGCCAGCGCCCATTTTTGCGTAGCCTTTTTTGGAAGTCATGTGGCTTCGTCATTTCTCGTGCTCTAGCTCTTCAGACACATATGACGTCATTCACTTGGACCTGGAATGCTTTTTGCGATTGTTGAAGGTCGGCGCCATTTTGGGATTTTCAATTTTCCGATATTTCACCCTTTACTACACGGTTTAGGAGTATCTTTAGCAGTAGTAGACATAACTTAAAACCACGAATAAAGCTCGGTATATCTGGATGGTATTCGCTAAATTAGCCAATATTTCAAGGAATTTAAATTTCGCCCGTGGCAGCTGGCCTCAACACGAGTGATATTGCGCATTATACTGGATATGACGTTTTCTTCGTTAGGTTAGCCACACTTACAGTAGGCCTATACGCGGAAGTGATAGTACGACCGTGGATCGGCAGTGTAGGCCTACATGAGCTAGCGAAGGTCCAAAGAATATAAACACGGTGGCCGTGTCACTAGTTTGAATTTGCCATGAACTGTTCACATGTTCGTTGGCCCGAACGATGCAGTTAAGTTTTCATTAGGAGGGTGGGATGGCCGAATGGGTGAGATGAAAAACCGTAAATGTGGACTGAGCCTGGACTGTAGGACAAGTTTGTAATATGGATACACCGGGCTGGCCAGAGAAAGTATATGTGTGTGCATAGGCGAAAGAAGCGGGGTGGGGGGGGGGGGCTTTAGTCCCCAGTCAAAAATGTGGGGGACTGAGGTATGCTTCTGCCCCCCAAGATCCAAGGCCAAAAACCCCTTATTTGTCTCTTCTGTAAGAAATGCCAGAAATTTGCAGTAATTTTCCTTAAAATTTGCCAAAAATGTTGCACCAATTGCATCTGAGGACCCTAAAATGCCCAAAAATTTTCCAAAGGGGAGGGGGCCCTCCCCTTAGACCCCTCCCCAGACCGGCGATTCGAAACAAAGTTCAGCCCCCAGTCTCGAAGTTTCCTACGCCTGTATGTGTGTGTTTGGGGTGGAGGTGGGGTCGGGGGGAAGAAGCCAACGAGTCACTCAATTTTGCAGTCGAGTCAAGTCATTTACTACTTTCAATGCGACTCGAGTCACTGTATTATTTCTATGAGGAAAATTATGATACAATTGCTCGAGTCATTTCCCTTCTGAAAATTAGCGACTCGAGTCATGACTCGTTACAACACTGAACTTGAGAAGCGCATTAACAGAGAGGGATCGTCGTCTCTGGGAGGGGGGTGTCCAGTGCGCGGGAGTTCCCCACCTCATTTGAAATTTGGAATTTTTCCGTCTCTCCCAAAGTTGATATTTTCTTTCTCTTGTTTTTTTTTTCTTTTTTTTTTTGTTAAAAACTAGTCCCCGATAATTTTTGAGGGGGCAGGTAGGTCACATGCCCTTCATGTTCCCTGTGGCTACGTGCTTGATACAGGGTCCAAGTGATGCTGCAGCCTAGCAACCTGACTATGGGGGCAGGGCTGGTTGCACAGTCGAATGGACGAAATAAAACCCAGGCCTGAGAAGCTAGAAAAGGTTTTAAGGGGGAAATGCATTTTCAGAGGACGGTGGTAGGGCCTATTTTCAAGGGATCGCGGATGTTTGGGTAATCATTTTTACCTTCTCTAAAAAATGTCTACAGTGCGAAAATTTTTCTCGTGACATCTCTCCTCCTCCTTCCCATGGCCATTGGCGTGCAGCTTATTACTTTTTTATGAAGGTGAGAGTGACTTGATGGTCATTGTGCCTCTACCATTTAAGAAGTCCCACGTAGATCCTGATCAAACCAGGATATACACTGGATAACCTGTACCCCAATTTGGTTGTTCAATTACCATCATGGCTGAATGCAAACTGTACACTTTAGCCCGGCTGAAGGGGGCCTCCCTTTTGCGGGATTCCCACTTCGACAACGACTGGATCCACCATGACAGTAGACCATGGCAGTTCTTAAACCTTGACGCTCAGTAAGCAAAAATCCATTTTTGTCAAAACTGATCTGTGTATCTGTTTGTTATAACATTATAGGCGGCGGCACCTGGGTGTCATCATACTGTACGTGAATAGCCCCAGGGGGACTGGACCACCAGAATAAGATTTTGGCCAAATTTCTTTACGCCTACATCTGAGTGTCATGGGGTATGTGTGAACGTTATACATAAGGAGTCGGGACCTACCAATAACTTAGAGTTAGTCTTGGTGTCATGGTTCTCACTGCAGTTACTGGCGTTGGATAATAGGCGCAGTCTTAAATGTAAGTTTCGATGGCACCCCAACCATGGCAAGCCCTTGACTAAAGTTATTTGTCAGTAACACATAACGGAAAGGTGTGTTTATTGACCATTCTCCTACTGTACAATAGGCCCGTAGCCAGCCAATTTTTCTGGGGGAGGGGGAGGGAGGGGGCCATCGATGTTGGAGTTTCGCCTGCCTGGGGGAGGAGTCTCTAGATGCAAAGAGGTGCGAGATGTTCCATTTTTCTTATCATATCATTGTCTTCCAAAAATGCTGGTCTCGTAATAAATTTTTCCTCCTTCAGTGCAAGACCTTTTACGGAAAAATAAAAGCCACCCATGGCTACGTTGCCTGCTGTACACAGCGTTCCTTCGTGATAATGACAGTAAAAATCTTTCTGATACATCTCCTTGGCCGTGATTCACCCATATAGTAACCATGTACAGCTTGGAACGATAAGGCACATACTGTGCATGTCGTTATCACAAGTAGCGAACGTTCGTTTGCCGCCATGTCTGGTGCTCTATTCGGTATGTTGTGCTGAAGCAGTGCACGTGACTTTGGCACACCCCACTTCACCGACGGGTAAAGAAAGAAAATGGGGAAAATATTTTACTCTTTTTTCCATATGTTTGGATTGTTTGGATGCAAAAAAAATTTGCAAATAGTTTGAATAGCAATGAAAAATTATTAGCATCATAAATATGGGAATCATTTTAATATTTAAGGGTGTAACAGGATAGAAGAAAGTTTTGTTTTCCACACGACGAGAGATACCCCTTGAAAGAATGTATACGATGCTGGGGATGAAGTGAATTTTGTTTCCAAAAAATCTGTCTCCACCAAAAATAAAAAGTTTTAGCAATTGATCAGAGCCAAAAGAATGTTATTTTGGTTTGAATATGTGCATAGCTCGTGTAGACATAACTGTATAACTGAATTTACTTCTTACGAAAATGGAAGCATGTCATCTTAATTTAAGTGATAAGTATTAAATCTAGTCATATTAATATCAGCCCAATATTTAGTACGGCAACAAAATGTACTAAAAATTTCCAGCACTTTCTTTTACGCTACTTCTTCGTTTCCGAACATTCCCGATCCTCACGCAGAGCGTGCACATTGGTAATGAGCTGTCTTTTCACGTTCACTTATCAAGGAGATAGGCTAGGCTTATCTACAGTATAGTAAGTTGTTTCGTTAACTGGTATAGGCGCGGCTTGATGAACGGTTAGAAACATGCATCGCGGGACTTTTAACTGGTGTATAGTGCAATAATAACAAGGTCCGTCCTAGTACTAGTAGTAACAGTGAATTGAAGGGCACTTCCCTGTAAAAATTCTCAGATCTTGCAATTAAATTTCGATATCGCACGTAACGAAGCGATAGCCTGGGATAGACTAGCCTACTGTACATCGACACAACTCTTGCACGGATCGTTGTCAGCGTCGATGTTGCATTTGTTCTCAAACCACAATTAACGCAACTAACGATGGAATCGTTGCTTAGCTAAAATATCTGTTCAGGTTCTAACGCAAGTAATGTGGTGAGAAATCTTGAAAGCCGATGCTGCATTTGTTCTCAAACCATACTTTAACGCAAGTTAACGTTAGAGTTAATTAACGAAATTAACGTTAGTTGCGTTGCCGTATGTTCAATGTAACGCAGCCAGCGTTATTTGCAGTAAATTCTCTAACGCATAACGCAACTAACGTCCGATTTATTTTAAGCTGTACTGTAGCTATGGTGGGCGGCATTGGGCGGCCACACCCAGCACTCAAAGTTCCCGCCCGGCACTCCAGGCAAACACACCTCTCCCCACCCACCACAAAACTGCCAACCGAGACCTAAAACTAGCCCCAAATTTACTCCCTAAAGTAAAATGAGGGAAAACTGAAAATTTAATGGCTGAAAATGGGGTAGATACCATGAGGTGGGGTGAGGTGCTTTCCAGATATCAAACAATTATCCGGCACTCAAATTTGGCTACAGTACCTGCTCTACATCCCTTTTCATCCCCCACTTGAAACAATGTTCAGTATATGAGTGTCAGATTTGTCAACAGCAAGATCTACCCTCAGTGAGTAGACAGTATCAATGTAGGGAAGACTGGGGTAATTGTGGCCCCTTTTCTTCTTTCTTTAGATATCCAGGTTTTGAAATATAGTGGAATATACTGATTTTATGTCAACAACTAGGTCTGTCATTGGTCTACAGTATACAATAGAAAATATTTAAATAACTGCTGTGATTTGCATACCAATTACCATTATTTAACAAATTCACAGGACCAGAAATTTGGAGCAAATGTTGTCCCTATCAAAAAGTATACTTTAGAGTGCACGTAAATTTTCCAATGGTTAAGCTTCTGACTACTAGATAATAATTTAAAAACCTATTGTCAAGTCATTGTGGTTGTTTTTACCATGATTTGGGGGGGAAGTAAGTGACCATTGCCAGTTGAGAAGGTGGCATGTTGCACATTTGGTTAACCGACTTGTGGTAATTAGGCCTTAGTAAAGCAATGAGAAAACATACAGCATGTGCTTAGAATAAGCTGAAAATTCATTAATACAGTAGTACTCTCTTTTGCTTACTGTACTTTACATACCGTAATACATGCTTGTGGCAAGACGCAACTTTCGAATGCATTTTTCTATTGGGGGTCACAATGGCCCCGATGGACCTAATTAATTCATTTCTGGTAAAACTGTGAATGAGTTGGAGTGAAATTTAGCTTTGTACTAAGATGCATAATACTCACTTAATACAATAAACATACTAAAATTAAAGATAAGTATCTGGTCTATACCAGACTCACCTTTCCAAAGTGGACATACAAGTTTGTGTCGGTCAATTTTGGAGTGTCTGTTAAAATCCCCCTGCCCTCTTTTCTATGCACAGAGCCTTCACTGTGGTTGTTGTTGTTCATCTGTGTCAGTGATGTACCTCTCATATTACATTACTTTTAACAACTTCTTAGTAATACTGTAGCATATTCAAGTAGCAGGAAAATATTTTCCTAGGGGCCACAATAGCCCCAGGGGACACAATTAGCCCTGTCTCCCCTACATAAACCCACAGTGGCTACTCTAAAATCCCTGAAGACCCCTAACATGTCTCAACATGCAGGTATGGTATCAATCACTGGCTTGCAAACCTTGCATATAGGCCTATAAAGAGCTAATGTAGCAAGGTTTGCTACTCTATAGCACTGAAGCTGGCAGCCTCCATGGACAATAAGGTTACATCTCTATGTTTCGACATCTCTATGTTCCGACATCTCTATCTTCCAACAAATCGGCACCAAAGTACATTTTTTGTCGGAACATAGAGACGTCGGAACATAGAGACTTCATTTACGTATCTATATGGGTGTTTATTTAATTAGGGTACCAGACTGTGACATGACATTTATAGCCCTAATTTCATGTATCATAATTTTTGATGTGAAACCATGGGTGGAATTGTTATATTTACTTGTTCATTGTAGGCTTAGGCCTAAATGATGTTGTACAAGTTGTTTTATGAATGTTCAGATGACGTTTGACCTCAAAATAGCCCCATTGCACAGAAATTACAGGTTTCACAGTGTAACATGAACACCAAAAATATATTTGTCCCACTAAGACTACTTATTGAGTTATTTTATATCATTTATGGGTTTTCTATAGTTAATCTGAGCAGTCTGAAGCTAAAACCTCTTGTGATTACTTAGTCAAGGGTTTCATCTCAATTCTGTGGTACAAACAATACGTTCCACGTGTAACCTAGATTGGGAGAACACCAAAGTAATATTGTATGATATTTCAAATCATAAACAAGGTGGCACAGTTTTACTACCTGTAAGTTAAAAGCTATGTTAAATACTATAGTTCAGCTAAAAGTGACAACATATCAAGTTTAGGAAGTAGTAGTATTTTAACTGCAAAGGTTCACTATGTAACATATTTCCGTGACACCAAAGTGGCCTGTCAAAATGCAAAATGGCTATGTTTTTCTTTTCTGTTCAATTGCTTTTGTCCAAACCTATATATGCATTAAACAATTGCACAGGCTTCAATCAACCACTAAAACAAGAAAGATTTAGTATTTACTGTAGGTAATTTTTGGAAAATAAGATACTGAAATTTCACACTGTAACGGTAACACCAAATGTTACACGTGGAACCTATCTTTCGTCGAATCCCAGGAAAGAGAAAAATGTCAGTTTCACATAAAATATGAGTTTCAAGGGTACAATTGATACCTCATCAACCATTTAAGTTAAAATAACTGAGCAAGATAAGTGTAAAAATAAGGGAAAATCGAATTTCTGCTATGGTAGTTTAAATGTCACACTTCTTGCCCCCAAAATTGCTAATTTTAGCCAATTTTTTCATCAAAATTGGGAGGATTCACTACAATGATACTTATTTTTTGGAAGATATGCACTTACATAAATAGTGAGGACAAAATGAAAGCATAGCAAAGACCATGTGGATTAAAATAGCAAGACAGTTGCCTTTAAAAGCATATTTTACCATTGGTACCCTAATTTAAATAATCACCCATATTTCGACACCTCTATATACCGACAACTCTATATACCGACTTCTCTATGTTCCGACATCTCCTATGTTCCGACAAAAAATTACTTTGGCGCCTATACAAAGTGTACTTCGACGCTGAATGTACATCATTGTCGGCGCCAAAGTACATTTTCATCGGCGCCAAAGCACACTTTGTCGGTACCAAAGTACATGTTTGGCGGTGCCAAAGTACATTATGTTTCGATGCCAAAGTCCATTCGCATCGGCACCGAAGTACATCATTGTCGTCGCCAAAGTACATTTTCATAGGTGCCAAAGTACATTATGTTTCGGCGACAAAGTACATTTTCATCGGCGCCGGAGTACATTTTTGTCGGCGCCAAAGTACATTTTTGGCGCCAAAGTCCATTCTCATCGGCGCTGAAGTACATTATTGTCGGCGCCAAAGTACACTATTGTCGGAACATAGAGACGTCGAAACATATAGACGTCGGAATATAGAGACGTCGGAACACAGGGTTGTCGAAACAGAGATGTCGTAATACAGGGATGTCGGAACATAGAGACGTCGGAATATGGGGACGTCGGAACATAGAGACGTCGGAACATAGAGATGTCCCCGACAATAATAGTGCTTAAAATGGGCCAATGGTTTTTTTTCTTTTTCCATTTTTGAGAGTGAAACACTTCAAAATTATCTGAAATTACATCTTAAACTGGTTTCTATCCAATGATTACAAGGCACTTTCAAATCAACTCAATTCAATGCTAGCTGGTATTTAATTAGGCTAGATGCAAATACATCAAATTTACAAATTTAAGTTGTTTTGTTTTGTTTTGTTGTTGTTTCTTTTTTTTTTTTTTGCAAAACTTATCAATTTCTATGTTTTTTAAGAAGAAGTAATGGGATTTTATGTACCACACAGGTCAAAATGTTCAAATACCAAAATGGTTAAAGTATACAAATGTAAGGCTTATATATCAGTCAATCCTGAACTGTTGTTGTTCTCATGAGAAAAGATTTTTTCTCACTGAAAGTAATGTACATCATTGTATTTACAGTATGTATCATGCATTCTGTGCTACAGAATGTCTTTGTTTTTTTTGTTTTTTTTTTGTTTTTTTTTGTATTTTTACTTTGCCAATATTGACCAAAATAGGGTTTGAATTGAATAAAATTTATATTTTTCTAATAGTAAATTCCTTAGAAATATGATGTGCACAAAAATAATAAAAATCATATCAGGCCTCAAAATTCACTACGGCCATCGCGGCCATGGCCGATGTAAATTTTATTTTGGCCTCCGACAGGCATTTTTCACACACTTATCGAAGGCCACTTTTGGCCGACAATGTATCAGTCAAGCTGCTCTGTACTAGCCTACCTGTTGTACTATGACCGAGTGCACTTCCTTCATTTCTTTTTTGCACTTGCATTCACAATGCCGCGTATGTGAACCAATACTTTTTTCACCTTCGTACCGTATTCGCACGCTATGTGAATCAATCGTGTGCTTTTTAAGTGCATAGAAACGGACACTGTCGCTATGCGAATCAATCGTTCATGTCCAATCGTTCATGTCGATGCTGTGAACAGTTATGGAAAGGCAGCTTAAGTCAATGGTGAATCCCATTTACTTAACTGCATGTGAGAGATTTCACACACTAAATGTCCATTAACGATGTCGCGAGTTGTGATTGGCTGGTTAACTCTGAACCAATCACAATGTTTGTTATAGATTCTGCTTGTAATTAAACAGTAACCTTGCGTAGTGGGTCCCTGTGGCTGTTGCTATTGGTTTCTTTGTAGAATTGATCAGCTGAACGAAAACATTTCGTTCGCTTCCCGGGCTACTTAGTCTGATTAGAGGCAAAGCATGCATTCTACAGTACTGCATTGTGATACTATGAGTCGGTCAATTAATAAGTGTTGTGTAGACTGTGCACGTGCCATTTTGTATGTAGTGACCAACACAAGGTACTGACAGACTCAAGATACACCCCACTATACACAGTTTTGCAATTTATTGGAAAAGAACAGGGATTCACTGGTTGTGCATGTTATAGTTTCCTTTTAATGCTGTACGGGAATTACGCTGACAAGATTACTTCAGTCGTCCCAAGGACAGCCTTTATCAGCAGTTTGGGGATAAGTTAGTCGTCTGACGGAAATTCTGGCCGTCTCCGGCGACCGTAAAATTTGGACGCTGACTTATACGTACGTACATACGCACAGTATACTTATCCACTTTACAGTAGAACCATAGAGCAGGATACCGTACTGTGCTAATGTTAGGCTTCCGTTCAGACCTGTCTGCGTGTATTACATTTTGGCCTTAGATGAGAGAATTTTGGCCTTCGTTTAACCCGAAAACTGTTGGTTACGAAGGCCATGTTTGGCCTTAGAGTGAGAAAACAAATTTTGAGGCCTGCATATTTTTCCCAAGAATGGCCAAAAATGACCTAAAAATTGATATTCAAAAGTGCTAGCCCTCCCTACCCCCATATTAATAATTATTCCTTACTGTATACTTTGGTTCTGGCATGGCTGACTGCTTATACTAAAAAAGGCCCACATAACTTTTTTTTGAAAGCTGTTTCTGCCCATGGCTGGCCCTCTGATACAGTGCTAGACTGCCTTCTACATTACCTTTTATGTTCTACATTACCTTTTATGTGCAGTAGATGTACAACTGTACATGCCTTCATTATACCATTCCCCATTGTGTACACAGAGAGTACATATTGCTGCTCAGTTTCTCACACCTATCACAGCCTCAACCAGCTATACAACATATATTTAATTTATACAGTATCAGTGGGGATTGATCATTACTACTGAATATTTCTCTCAACCCAGACAAACCTTGGACAAGTGAGAAATATTTCAAGCACTGCTAAATTTAGCACACACTGGGCAATATGAACTAGTTATGCATATCTCCTAGTAAGTGTTGAAATCTTCAGGAGCAAAACTGAAGGGTCTTTGATCATGATGAAGTGTGTGTAGGGTCTGGATAAGTTTGCATAAATAGCCTTGATGACAAGTAGACACAGATCACACTGTAACTAGCGAGTTTCCTAGGAACCTTCAAGATAAATTAGTATTTAAAAGTTACTGTATAGCAAAGCAGTAAACACAATCCGGCAAGCTTTTCCGGGACAGCTATTAACTAATGAAAAAAATTCTGTAATACTATAGGCTAAACATCAGGGAGCTGAAATCAAATTTATATGCAAAGTTCTGTTCAGGAATAATGCAACATACTGTGCATCAATTTCCTGCTTACAGCTCAGATTTATCATTTGAGCATGACTATTGAACAGCCATAAATCAATCAGAAGTTTGGTTAACATACAAGGTACCTGCCATCAGTATCTCTATGCCTCAGTCAAATTGGACAATATCTTGACACAATACCCATAACTGGATGTGAGAGAGCAAATACAGTCTTGGAGAGTGAAGTGCACTCTATGCCTCAGTCAAATTGGACAATACCTGGACATTTTAACCATAACTGGATGTGAGAGAGCAAATACAGTCTTGGTGATTGAAGTGCACTTGGGGCCCTGGAAAGTTTGCCACTGTGATATTTTCTAGTGGATTTAACTTTAACAGGCCTGTAGGATATGAAAATAAAAACTTAGGCTAAAATAAAAACATTGCTCAGGCCATGAAATCTTTTCTTAAAGGGTGCATGCCACTGCATCTGACAGGCCACAGAGGGCTCACGTGCATGCCCTTGGTCTAAAGCACACAATATCCACCAGCAATTAGCATTAACCTGATGGCACACATATCTCTACTCACTTTTTTGACGATTTCAGAATGGTTGAACCTTCCAAGTAAGCAACAACAACTGAACAGGACACACTTCATCAACACTTCTGCTCACAAGATACTGTGCTGTCTATTATGATGAAAAGAAAAAGAAATGAGCACAATATTTACAAAATTATTTTAATGAGACACAAATTGCTATTTATAGCATAAAAATTGACAGGATCCAAACATTGTCAGATTAATATTACACGGTACATGTAGACAGTTGTTCAGCTTGAGGTATGTTGCAGTATTATTCAATATTTCTTCTTTTAAAGAAGCAGGCAAGCACAAATTCACTGTTGTAACGTTAATCCATGTATAATATATGGTCCCCCCAGCATGGGTATAGGTGAGGGTAACATTTCACCATATAAAGAGAGGTGATGTGGTTTTTATTGTCTGCCAAACTTTGATATCAAACGATGCCTCCACTTGGATTGGTACACTGACACATAGCAGCTAAGCAAAAAGGCAGAAAGTAGGATAGACTCTAAAACAGTCATTTTTATTTTGTATGTCAATACGTAGCAACTAACAAGTACGATCTTTCCTTTGTTACATGTCAATGTTCCTCACTATTCTCTTCAATTAATTTGCAAAATAATTTTTTTTTTTTTCTGTTTCAAAGTTGAGACCTAGCAAACTGAAACTTTTCAAATTATTTCCATATACCTAAAGATCAGCCTTGAACACAGATACAAAACCAAGAAAAAATATGCAAAAATATTAATTACATACATTTTGCAAATATCACTATATGTTTGCCCATAATCCAGTAGCACTGGAACCATGCACACATTTAATAACTACTGTACTTCAGGGTTTTGCACCTAAAAGTTAATAAAATTCCATGACTTTTCATGACAATTTCATGACCAAACTAAATAAGTTAACTACTGTAGATGAATAAATTTAAGGCTTTATCTTGGGTACAAAAATCCATGGAAAAAATATGCATTGCACACAAATGTGTACCTAAAGTCTTGAAAGACAAAAGTGCATATTTTAGAGGTTGGAAAATTAATCTCTATATCCAACCGCCACATCATAGCTTATTCCATTGCTGAGATATAAAATATTGAAATTTATTCTTTTAATTTGAAATAGTCGATAGGGCAATATTTTGTGATGTCCTCCTTGTACAACTCACATTACCTGCTTTTGTTTCCTTATGAAATAAAAATTGTTAACATAGCCTTGAAAACACCCTCTTTACTTGCATAGCTTGTTGTATAAAGAGGGACTATATGTAAGTCACACTATAACAGTAAAATAGTTATCACATTTTGGCACAAGGGCATGTGGCTTTCCGAAAAAGCAAAAAAAAAAAAAAAAAGTAAATTTGAGAAGTACAAGAATGACATCACAAGTTATTGCACAATCTATCACATAAAACTGTGTGAATTAACTTCCACATTGTTATCTTCACTCAGGAATGTCCTGTGAAGATGGGAGCTGGATCATTTAGACTGATTTTTCAAGCACTGAAACTTTTTTTTTTTTTTTAAGATTTTATACTTTGGGTACATTTTTTTTCTTTTCACATCTGGTGTCTTGTGGATGACTGTCATTTCTCACTTCTCACAACATTCTAAGACTTTCAGGCCTGTAAGGTGAAAATCAGTCTCTCCCAGGCTACAAGAACCCTGCTTGTAATTTGTACATGTATGTATGATCAGTCTCCAAAATGATGTCAGCTGAAAACAGAATAAGCTAAACAAAAGAATCACAACTGGACATAACTTGTGTATTGGAGGGGGGCTCAGTTACAGGTATAGAGACTGAGTATAGCCCTTCCCCCATCCCCTGGTGAAAGAAAAAGTCATCACTATTTAAAAATTGCTCTTTATCATACCGCCAAGACTTTTGTATTTTGAGTGGGAGGCAAACGGAAAGCTTTTAGCCATGTACAGTAGTGGAAGAACAGTGCAGACTTAGCCAGCACATTGATTGGGGCCTACGAGTGTTCAAACTGTTACGCTTAGCACTACAAATAATGCATACTTCAGATGGACAGTATTGAGCCTACAATGAGAAAAATACAGTAACATGACCAGATATGTAGAGAAGTCACAGACATCAGTTGTACTTAAGGTTACATGAGTAAAGACTTTATTTGGCCAAAGCTAACCAAGGGTCAAGTCACTCAGCAACCTGTAGGAGGAGCCCTCCAGCCAGACCACAAGCAATGGTTGAACAGAAACTATATATTTGCAGTACATGCACACAAGCAGTAATGAAGGGAATTCTAAGCCTAAAACATAGGTTTTTACTAATATTTATAAAGCATTAATCTGTGTAAAGATAGCTGACAAAATATACCAACAAAATGCAATACAACAGAATGTAAATGAATTATCAGGACCAGTAAACTTCCAATAAATACAATTTGGCCTGAACAAAAGAACTGAATATTCATAACATTCCAGAGAGAGACTAGGATAATGTTTTAAAGGGTGCTTTCCTTTTCAATAAAATATCTCATCCATCTCTTCCCACTCCAAGCAAAGGTTTTCTTCTTGCCCTCTCTTCCCTCTCCCCCCACCCCCTGCCCCCATTTTCCAACAATAGGATTTCAGTTTTCTAAATCTGCTACTTTCTTCGACTTCAAAGCTCTGCCTTCATTGTGCATCTAAGCTACAGTACGAGAATTTTTTGAACAGGAGGTGTGTTGGGGAGGTGTGTTGCTCCCCTTGAATCCCAGTCTAGGTCAGTCTATCCCTCCTCCTCCCCTAGAACACAAAAAATCCACAAACTTACCTAAAAGTGAAACGGACATAAAAAAAAAACACTGCACTAAGATACAGTGCAAATGAACTTCTTACAAATCATACATGCAGGCCTCTGCAATGCTAAATTATGAACTATTTCCTTATTTAATGTACAACTTGATTGAGAGGAAAGTACTTCAAGAATAAAAGATGTTGGCAAAAGAGATGATCAATTGGTTGCTTTACTTTCTGTCTTTGATAATCTTTTCTGACAATTACAGTAGTTTCCCTTTTATATACTGTAAGGTGACTACAGTTGAGGGCTCCTTTTAATAAACCCTTCACAGTAAAAATATATATGTTTTCACTTAAGCCTAAAGTAGGTCAAAAATTTGTCTCCATAGAAATTACAGTAGATATTGCATAATTGCACAGTATTAAAGCTTCTGAAAAGGGAAAATATTTTTAATACTGTTACAGTAGTCTGTTTATCTGGCTCTGGAATAAATAATTCAGTGACCCAATTGATTTTACTACTGTAGCTGTCAACTTGAATCAACATCCTAAATTCAGCAACTAACATCATTAACAAATGTCCCTTAGTTAAACCATATATTGTCATATGAAACTGTACAGTCTAATGAATGCTTCAAATGTAATTAAAAAAAAGTAAGGTACAGTACAGGGAAAAGATCTGCCCAGAATGACTCATTTCCATGTCTGTACAACAAAATGCTACTTGAGGTGAATATCATCAGGAATGCAAGAACCACACTGAGATAGCAGTCACACTTCATTGGAAGCAAGAGGATGTGAAGTAGACACCACAAAGGTTAATACATGTGTTATAGGCCTACATGTATAATAGTAACCTAGCAACAAAATGAACAGCTGCTCTTAGATTCATCACATGACTCTAACTAGTATGTTGATTCATACAATGTTTGTAACATTACCAATGCTTCAAGAATGTTCATTTTGTGTAACTGTCCAGACACTAAGGTCATACAGTATGTAAAATGAAGTCATTACACCTATGACATAAATACTCAGCCCTGTAAGGTGCCCATATGGAATGCCCTTCACATTACAGACTACAGTAGTGACAGAAGTTTGTACCCTATTATGTCTGTGCATGTCATCAAGGAACCAACTGCTTCTCAATTTGAGAATGATAAATCATAGCTGTGTCTAAATACTGGTGGTTTCTAAGCAAGAAAACTTTACTTCCACTAAAGTAGGCCTACACAGTATAATAAAACTGAATTCAATCCTACCTACTTTCAGTCCAAATTAACATTACTGTATGTAGTACCAAGTAGTCATAATACCATGTCAATACGGTATTTCGGAATGAACGCAAGTAGCGGAGGTCAAAGGTCAAATGAGGGGAACCTGCAGGGAACCTGCAGGGAACGGACGAACTTTTTGCCACCGTCACTGTGTAGCTAGAGCATATACACAGCCAATGAGAGCCGCTACGCAGACACTCGGCTGATGGCGGGATGTAAACATTCAAAAATTACATGTACGTACATGTAGGTACGAGATACGCATAGTGTATATATACTGTACACATAATTGTATGATTGTGCACGTACAATGCGTTATTGTGCAGAGACAGGTAGCTAGCTGCTACTCGACTCATAAGCCTCACAGCAGTACTCAGATTGATCACGTTATCGACGCAGTTTAGGGAAGGTTGTCATGAGTTAGGCTCACAAAATCTAGGCTATTGAGATTTATGAAAGATGATGATGTATCTACACATTTAATTTGATAATGGCGAGTCGAGAAAACGGGGACTTAAACTAGCTTCGCTCTAACGTTAAGTTAGTCCAACGATAACGTTAACGTTAGTGTTTGCCACACTGAAAATGCCCGAACTCGAAACGCTACCGTTAGGCCTACCAGTTTAGAATAGAAGAAATGAGTGTGATAATGATCACTCGAAAAAAATGGTAAAGAAAATAATCTACGATTTCCCTTCACTAACCTTGTAGGCTATACTTGATGAAGTTCTCAAGCGTCACCCGACCCACACCGGCTAGTCAGTCTGCATGATATGTGTGCATGTGGGCTGCATAGTTAACACTGCCGTATACTAGTACGCTTATAACAGATATACGTACGTACATGCCGTGCACTAGAGGTACGTGCGAGAAAGAGTACGTACGCTTCGGTAGCTATGCAGAAGACATTCCACATATGTCTGCTTACAATTCCATGTATTTAAAGAAAATGTCCTGAAATAGACACTAAGTTCGATTCATTTTAGAAAATATTTCAATTTTTGCACGTTTTCAGAGAGACTTTTTATTTCTGAAATTTCTTTTAACCTTTGAAACCATTTTTAAAGCTTCTGGAATGCACTAAGGTTCTTTTTATGAAAAGGAGATTTCCATGAAGGTAGAAATATAAAACACTGCTGAAACAATGAAAACCCCTCACTTGACCTTATTTCAAAGGTCACTACGCCTGCGCTGTAGGTGATTCCGAAATACCGTATTGCAAAATTATGGAATACATCTAGAGGGAAGGAGGACTTACGTAGATGTAAGTTTCTACTAAATCCTACAAACAATGTGCAGAAGTCACTGTCCACAATTGTTCAAATGAACAGAAAATGAAGCGCACCAAATGTTCACCGCTGTGCTCAGTACAACACTTTTTTGTTTGTTCTTGTAGTACAGTACAGGTCTGCTGTACAGTCATTGTTGTTGCTAATATTGTTATTGCAACTGTTGTTATTGCTGTTCAGTGACAGATTCAGGGGGCAAGGGTCCCCCCACATTGGCAAGGTCAAAAAAGGAAAATAAAGAAAAAACTGATATTTCTTGTGCATGGATATTCTTGGGGGAAGGGAAATGAATTACAACATTTGGCATATATATCTTAATGCCTCTTCTGAGAACCAAAATCATGTGTATCGATCATAAAGCATGAAAGTCAATGCAGAACATACCTGTATGTATACGTATAATGCCACCAGCACTACAGGTATGAAAATGCTTGCATAGCCTGCACCCAGCATATCTTTCGCTTGAGGCGTGCGAGTGAGATCGCACACCACCACTCGCCTCAAATCACTGTGAGGAGTGCTATTTTTTGCTCACCTAGAACTCAGATAAATCTATTAAAGTTTAATAAAACAGCACACCTACCACACTCCTTGATATCCTGAGGAGTGTCATTTGTAGCACACCTGCAAAATCTAAAACTCAAGGCCTGCTTTCGTAATAAAAATTTTACTGAGCATGTGTATGTATAATATTGTGGACTGCATCAGGTGTACACATACTGTATCATGCAGAACAGTGAAACTCTTGAACACTCTTCATCTTTAAATATCGTGACATTCAGGCCCTTAGCCAGCTCACTGTTGGCAGAGCACTCCATGCTCCCAATTCAGGTGCTTTCAGAGCTGAACAAGCATTATCATTTAATTTTTCCCCTCACTTGTGAAAGACATGGTAAGAGAAAGAGGAGATTGCCACTAGGCAGGGGAAATTATGGGCTGCTTGGTGCACATGTGCAAACTGCAATTTCCTGGGGCTATCTTGCTGTGGCTATGCTACTGTATAGCTTTCCTGTAAGTGTCAAACATTCCAAAAGATAAGAGAATTGCATCGTTAAATAAATCCCTTGAAACAATCTTCCTAGAGCATCTGAAACACTAAAATTCCCAAAACTCCCTGAGCTCACCCGTAGGTTCAGAGCTATTATTGGGTCTTTTTTGTCAGGCTTTCTTTTTAGGGGCTAGCCAGGCCCACTCCACAGACCACTGACGGCAAATGGAACATCTGGCCCTTGTAGAACACGAGCAGCATTTAGCACACAGATCATGGCCGTCCCAATCCGGTAGAAATTGCTTACAGGTACGGCACCTATTGGAAGAAGCACCTGTACAAAAAAGTCAAGGAAAAAAATTCATCCAGAGGGCGAAGCCCACTGGATGTACGCAAAATGGCACAAATACAAGCATGCAATATGAACGAACAAATAAAGTCTGGCTGGAACACGGGACATGGCTAAGCAATGAAAGCAATTAAGGTGGGAGAAAATCCCGCCTGGAACACGGGATGGGAGGCCACCGCACAGCGGAAACGGGGCTAAAAACAAGAAATTTACAAAATATGCCAATGGAAAAGAAACTAAAAGGCGGACAGCAAGCACAAAAAAGCTTGCCAGGGACTTACTGCGAGTAAGTGGGGATTACAAAGTGTAAATAGGAGGTAAGGAGGGGCGAAGCGGATTGTCTCATCCAGCTTCCAGCTAGGCTTCATCCCCAGCTCTGCCCCACTTGGGCTTTGTGCCCCTGGGCCCACCAAAGGGCAAAGGCCATACGTGAGGACCCTGGAGCCCACTTGCCAAGCACATTTGGCCCCACTACTAATGATGTTCTGCTGCTACTGCCCTAACTGACCATTCAGTTGTCCCCCCCCCCCCCACCCCATCATAAATCCTGAACACATCTTGAGCTATTGCATTTACGAGCAATGTCCAAGGTTTTTGCTGTTCCACCTCCAGTGGCCATGTGTAACCTTTTACAGTACCTCTATGGGTCATTCCATGAAGGTGGGGCACAGCCATTTTTGGGCCACATAGTACACAGAACCTGTTGTTACAGCTTACTTACTTGTCAGGTAGAATCATGTTTAGTATCAAACTCATTGTTGTGGATGTCTCTTCCATGGAAAGTGGAAGAAAATGATATGGGATTATTTATGCATAAATTTCAGGACATTATTTTATGGTGTCAGGGCTAAATTTGCAAGAAAATTTGTGACATGGAAAGTACTACTTTTTAGACTGATTGTTTGCATTGCTCAAACATATTTTTATAATGCATTGGTCATTTTTGCACAGAAGATGCATCAATAATGATGAGGTTTTGCAGAGAACTTCTTTTAAGATTTGTGTTTTTTCACAAGGTGTTCGCAAAAAGTAGTGTACCTACGTAACGCATGGTGTCCACGTTTTGGGGGTGTATTACGTAGGTAAAATGGCAATTTATAATACCTTTATATACCTACATGAATACTTTTGCTATGATGGTTTCATAAAAGTAAATGAAATCTGTAGTTTTGATAAATCTTTGAAGGATCCATTTACATTCCAGAGCTTTATGGCATTTAAAAGGGGCAACTTTTACTGACGGAGTCAAATGTTACATCAGGTAAAATTTTAGAACAATCAGTTCTAAACTGAGTAACCTAAACATGCCATGCTCTCCAGTATATCCAACTTATAGAGTAGCATCATAGTTGTAATATCTCACTTCCCCATGTGAATCCATTACACACACTAGATTTCTAACAATGCTAAAATAGCGGTGTCCAAATGTTACGTCAGGTAAATATTATGAGAAATGAGGGTGATTAAGTAGTTTTGGCTAAAGAACATGGCTTCATGTAAGCAAATTTGTTGAGAAAGTAGAATAATTTAATCATATAAGTCAACCCCTAGTTAGTGAATCGCACTGTATGAATTGTATGTACACGAAATAACAATCACAGACCGTAACACGGTGTCCTTGTTACATCAGGTAAATTTCAGGCCATTTGGCAACGTTTTCTTTGCCTTTAATAACTTTTTTCAAACGTGTATTTCATATTAGCACAGGGGTTTGATCATACTTTATAGATTGATCTAGAAATACACAACAAAGTAACAGTTTCCCTGAAAATTACATCAATTTCTCACATTTTACCTTGATTTTGTTACATCAGATACTTAATACTACATGAAAATTCTTAACTTTAATCACTCTAGTTGTGATTTAAGTGGAAAAGTAGCTCCATATAGTGGCAACAAGTAATGCCATTGTCATTTAGTCATTACTTAGGTTCAAACTCACTGCAAATGCAAACCTCTCTTTTGTGTGGGGAGCATGTGGTGTCCATGTTACATCAGGTAAATTTGGGGCTAGGGGTATTATCGTTAAATTTTTTATCAAACACAACAAACAGAAGTGGAATTTTTTATCCATTGATACTTTCCTGTTACGAGGATAACATATCACTCATAATCTTTGATAGGTTAATGAAAATAATGGCACCAAAATGGTTTTATCTCACATACTGTGAAATTTACAGTTCTTTGTAATTACATATGAGGCATTTTTTCATATTCTATTGTGATATTATGCATGCAACTACTAGAATAATACTTGCAATCCACATGACTAATCATAAAATCACATTAAATTGTATCAAATGAGAAGTTCCCAGCATTTACATATGCCATGGTGTCCATGTTACATCAGGTAAAATTAAAGGGTTGGGGTGATTTAAGTTACTTTAATTGAAAAACTACTGAACTGAAATAGCCTTAAATGATGTTTTGATGTTAGTCATCAAGTAGTTTTGAAAATGTGACTTTGGAGAATTGACAAAATTGAAAATGTGGATAAAGAACACTTGACTGCCTTATTTTTCAAATTATGCATTCCATCTCTGCATATGCTATCCAGAAATGGTTAGTTTTGGAAATGTAAATGAAATTTAAATGAGGTTTTGACATACATACAGATCCAGCACCTTGGGAAGAAACATTTGAATGAGTAAAACTCCATTTTTGAAGAAATTTAATGGCTACCTACGGGGTTTCAAATAGGGATGGTGTCCATGTTACATAGGTATTTTGAGCAACACTTGAGCAAATAAAAAGCTATTTTGTGGGTTCAGAGATGACAATAACCAAAGAAGCTATATATTTTATTATTCGGGTGGCCTCCCACTAACTCATACTTATAATAACTTATAAAATATCTGAAGTCTAAATTTTGACACCTATGTCACACTTTGAACCCCAACTTCATGGAATTACCCCTATCAAAAAAGAATTGGTTCATCTTCTGACTCTAACACATGGATAAGCCAAGTATGAAATGTATTCACACTTCCTACACTGGGATATTGTGTTTAAAAGGGATTAGATTTTGACATCTTGTGACCTCACATGACCTCCAACCTCCACCAAAAACTTGTGTATTCTTCCCCTTACCTGATACTGTAAATAAGATATACCAAGTATGAAGAGTATACACCATTCCTACCTTAAGATATCCTGTTTACAAGGGTTTCAGTTTTTGCCCTCTGGTAACCTCACATGACCTTTGACCTCTACCAAAAACAACAGGGGTCATCTTCTGACTGTAAAGAATCTACATGCCAGGTATGAAGAGTATCCATGCTTCCTAGCTTGAGATATCACTTCACAAGGTTTTTAGCTTTTCACCTCTGTTGACCTGACATGACCTCTGACCTCCACCAAAAACAATAGGGTTCTTTCTCTCAATATGATAAGTCAGTATACCAATTATGCAAATATCCATCATTTGTATTATTTAAACCAATTCCCAATTAAGGTTTTTGATGTTTCACCTTCTGCAACCTTATGAAACCTTGACCTCTACCAAAAACAACAGGTTTCATCTTCTGACTATTAAGCATCTGAACGCCACGTATGGAAAGCATCCATGCTTTCTACCTTGAGATATCAAGTTTACAAGCTTTTTGACCTCTGGTGCCCTCCACCAAAACAATAGGGTTCTTTCTTGCAATATGATAGATCTATACACCAGGTATGAAAAGTACAGTATCCATCATTCCTACCTTGAGATATCGTGTTTACAAGCAATTCCCAAGGGTTCTGAAGTTTTACCCTCCGTGACCTCAGGTGATCTTTGACCTCTACCAAAAACAATAGGGTTCATCTTCTGACTATAATGCATCCACATGCCAATATGGAAAGTGTCCATGCTTTCTACCTTGAGATATCATGTTAACAACGTTTTTGGTTTTTGACCTGTTAACCTGGCACTATCTGTGACTGCCACCAAAAATGATAGAGTTCTTCCTGTCAATATGATATATCCATACCAAGTATGACAAGCATATCCATCATTGCTATCTTAAGATACTGTCTTTACAAGCCAAGCATTACAAACACACACACATACACACACACACACAAACACACACACATGACATTGTGGCTGCACTGATTCCTTTTTGCCTACAGCAAAGGAATCAAAAAGGTGTTGTGAAACCATCCAGCATTGTACTTAAGTTTCATCAAAAGGGTATAATTGTTAAATCCTTCTAAGAAACAGCTCTTCATTCAGTTTATTTTTAATGTATTTTTAATTTAGAATGTTTTACACATAGGGTACCCAAAACAAGTTTTCCTGAATTATTTTACAGTTACACTTCTTTGCAGCACAGTACCTGACAGTACATACAGCAGGCTACAGGAACTACTGGGAATCGGAATTAGTTCACAATTATTTCAACTTGTCTTGCATTGGCAGCAAAGGGTCAGTTTTATACACTGTAGCTGTAAGATGGCATGCCAATTGCAAGCTATTGTAGTGTGTGGATACTATGACTTGGGGTCAGGTTAACTTTTCCTGCATAACTTATTAAATTTCACATGCATGCTACAAACTTGTACTGGTGGTCACCATTAAAAAGTTGGTCAAACACACTCAAATTCTCACCATTACTTCAGTTTAAAGTTCCACTGTATTGCCCTGTCATATCCCCTTGCTAAAGATATGTTAGCTGACTGTATGTGTACATTTTGACATGTATGTGAAAAACAATATTTATTGAGAAACAAGGAGAAGGAGAGATCTTCTCCCTTGAGACTTGGTCTACTTAAATCGAGAACCTCTGTTAAAATCATTTAATTGTATGCCAGGTTTTATTAAAAGAGCTGATTGCTAGCTGTGTATTATGCAAGTATTGCTGTCATGATTGCACAATGAGGTTACCTGATTATGCTACATGATAAAACAAGATTAATTCACACACCATGCATGTGCCAGTTTCATAAACAATGTAAATTTGGATTTTATTGAATTTCATTGCTAAAATTGTACTTTAATTGAATCTCACCCTCTAAAATATATTGATTTTTCTGTTATAACAGCTAGACAGCTAGGACATATTGTGCTGTGATAGCACACAGATGTCAAAGATACAAATGAACTCACATAAATTGCATTTTAACATAGGCCTACTGCAAAACATCAACCTTGCCCTTGAACTTGATAAAAGATTGATGTGGGAAAATTTTAACATTTCTAGCTCAAGACTGATCAAGGATGGCTGAGACACCACACCTACCTGTATAGTACCAGATTAAACAGTAAGCCTTCACATCCTGTACTGAACACATGAACACTCTCCAGAATGTTCTGCATGTTGTATATTGTAACTCAGTTTGAGACTAGTAGCTTGGCTTGGGCTACTCCAGTATTTGTGGAGTGGGGTACCTACTGTACAGCCATATAAGTAGTCATGACTCCTGCCATGAAGAAGGAACATACCTCAGTATAAACTGTCGACTACTAGCCCAAAAATGATTCATACAAATACACTAAGTATGTAATTATACAGTACACTACAGCCTTCTCAATGGCTGATAACACTGTAGGGCCATTCCATGAAAAGTGGTCCTGATAGGGTAAAATTAGAACTCAGTACTAGGTGTCTAATTTCAACTCTAAAGATCAGTAGACAGGTGCAACTTTCACTTTTAGTAAAACTTGCATGGATTCAGTCATTCCCTTGGAAAGTGCCAACACCAAAGAATGTCTTAGATATGGAACACTTAAAGTACTGAATTATAGGTAAAAGGTAATTTGAAGAAAAATGAAGCAAAATAACTAAATAGAACATGTCTTTCTTGATTGCAGCTCTGAAAAGCTATCCCATTATTCATTTCTTGAGCATTGCACTCATAATTTATCAGCTATGTGGATCAAACACAATGTTTAAATCTGGTCATTGTCACTGTGACTTACGTGACAAAAAACATGCAAAAGTTTTTTTACAACAAGCAGGCAATGCCAGAGACAATGATGAAATACATATGCAAAGGTAGGGTGGGGGGTTAAAGTAACTTATCATCATTTGGAAACATTTGATTCCAAAACTTCTTTTCTTTTAAAGTTTGAAAAGTGTGAATTACGTGACGTCACGTAAGTCACAAAGGGTGGCGTGACTTACGTGACAGTTTCAAGTTAGCACCTTAACACAATATGATAAGTGAATGATAGTTGGCATTTCTGCCCCTCTATGCAGATAAGAAATCACTTATTTTTAAACAATCCTAGCACTTCAAAGACTCCTCAGGTGTTTTAATAGTCCCATGATTTGGTCTCAAGCCATCGCGTAGTATTTTCAAAACCACACTCAGAACTGTAGTGATGAAGCCAATTTGTATGGCATTTGATTTTGACCTGGGTACACTGAAACCTAAGAGAAGCCAAAATGTATTCTTTTAAATTGCAAAATGGCAATGCAACAAATTATTGCACTCTCTGGCCCTTCTTTGGCCTTCTCTTTGGCCCTTCTCATAATCATTTTTACAGGTCTCCCCTAGATGAGCCATGTCATGTATAGTGAATTACGAGGACCCTGTACAAGTAATGAGAGTGTGGCCTAGATTTGATGAATCTGGTCAAACAAGACTTTACAGTTATTGTTGGCTACATTTGTCTTTATTATGTCATGCTCACCGAGCCATTTTTTGCTAATCACATTTGAAAATGACCTGACTTGACTTTGATAACATCTGCCAGTACTCTTCTTTCGGCTTTCTGGCTTGACCATGCTGAATGATCTAAAGCACACAGTGTACCTAATTTTTCTCTCAGTTTACAGTTTCTGGTCAAAATTGCTCTCAAAAACTTTTAAGACTGAAACTAAATTGGTGAAAATTTTCCTGTCAAGGATCTTCAGCAGCTACAGTAACAAACAAGAAAAGAAACAAAATGCAAAAGAGAAAGACAACAAAAATCATCAGTCAATGATACCACTGTTACACAATTAGCACATATGGAAATGCCACACAAAATGGAAGACTTCTGTACCAGTGCATGTTCTTCTGCGTAAAAAGATGTGAATTGTAAAATCTCTTTAAGATTAGTTCTTTTTCTCTATCTATGTTTTATACTTCTTCTGAAAATGTAAACACAAGTAAACACCCAAGAATTCTTAGGATTATTGCACTCTATCCATAGCAGAGGAAATAGCTCAACTGAAATTAATATTTTTTGGAACGATTATTTGTAAGTTATGGCTGGCAATATAAGCGTCAAAGGGCAGCCATGGAGAGTACATTTTCTTTTTAAATGCACTGGAATGAAATTATTTTGACCCTGTCTTTCTAGATACAATTGTTATTTCACATAAATGACAATTCTAGGTCAGATGTATAGCATAATGTGTCTCCCGTAACAAGCCAAATGACTAGTTAGTTGGAAACTGTTTGTTTGTGACTTACGTGACGCCATTTTGTGACTTACGTGACGACAAACATCTGTTTGTACCATCTCAGGAAAAAATTCTATACTCAACTTGACCTGTTTTACATAGACTGTTATCTTCTGTTACCAATCCTAAACCTAATTATCCCTTCCTGCCTTTACACTTCACAGGATTCTCACCTTTTGTTAATCAACTTGAAAAATTGCAATTCTCTGAGTGACTTACGTGACGTTTATTGAGGGCGCTATTGTTCATAGCACGAGGGTGGAATTGAAGATTTGTGAAATTCAGAAGAGAGATATCTTATGACATTTTAGGAAAAAGTACTTTTTGGAATACTAGTATTCCTTTCATGGTCCATAGGGGGGGCTTTTCCACTAAAATTTCAGCAAATGCTGTGACTTACGTCACCTGGAATGGCCCTGTAAATGACAATATCAACTTAGAATTCTCATGGCCAACTGAAGGGGAAACTTGCCAGTGAACCCAGGAAATGATCAAAAGAGCCAATTGTGTTATAATATTACTGTACATCATTCAACCTGTGAATTTAACAGTACAGTAAAACCCCGTTTATCCGAACTAGCCGTCAGATTTAACAACAATAATAGTCAACACAATTACAGTAGTATACACCAAGTTTTAAGTGCTTTATAAGGCAAAATTCCACGTTAATTTTTGCAGAAATGTAGGGCCAATGATTTTCCGCTTCACAAATCACAAAATTCCGTTTTAACTTTCCAAATTCCGCAAAATTCCGTTTCAAGCATAACCCATTTCTGTGATTTTCGGATTTTGGAGTAATTATGTTGAAAACAAGTCCTACACTTGTCTGGTTACGATCCTGAAGGCAGCAAACACTTGTAATACACAAGCAACCTAGCCTAACACACTACAGCATAGGCAAACTGGAGCCTATACCGGCAAAATTTTGCCGATTTTCGTAAATGTCCTACTTGTTTTCTGATCGTAACTTCAAGGTGTTTTGATGATTTTAAGGTAAATTTGCCACCATTTTAGATGGAAAATCCCTTTGTAAGTCTTTGGTATATGCAGGCATTCATTTGGCATAGTTTTGAAGAAAAATAACTCACTTTTTTGTCAAAACTTTACATGTATTCTGAGCCTGATAATTTTTGCTTAATTCCGTGAAATTCCGTGCAGAAAAGTAAATTCCGTTTTTGTCCGCGTTTTTCCGCGATCGCGGAAAATCATTGGCCCTAGAAATGCACTAGTTTCTCGGGACTTTAAAAGTAATGGAAAGATGTCACGATGGCTAAAACAGCTGACATGCGGACATAGAAAACAATCTGTTATCTCTTTGTCAAATTTGGAAGAAATATCGTACGTATTTGCTTTGAATTCTTGTTTGGAGCCATGAGTCGGTATAGGCTCAATATCCTCTCATACAATAATACGTTAGGCTAGCGTAACTCTTAGTTTCACTAAATCTGAAAAGTTAGTAACGTAGTGAGCTTCATACCTAAAAATAATGAAAGTAGACCTTACAAAAACATTGCGGACTGCTGTTTGAGAGTCTCCTACACATGTGTCTCTAACATTTTTTGAAATTTTTGCAGAATTTATACTCTAGATACCTCTCCAGATCGTTACAGCTTTTCTTCAGCACACACATTCATTTAGTGTGTAGAAAGCATTGGTCATTCAGTCGAGCGAAAGCTAAAATTTTTGGAATAAAATCTCTCTGTTTTAGACGTCATAAAAATTTGTTTGTCATATCATCGGTCGCAAAAAATAGTAACGAAATATTTTGGGGGGTTTTGTCTGCAATTTTAAGCCTTTGCGGAATTATTTTCGAAATGTGTTGACACACTGTCTTATATGGACCCAGTGTACCGTACTTAGGGCAAAAACTTGGACCCCGTTTATCCGAACTTTTTCGTTATCCGAACAAGGTTCGGTCCCGATCTGTTCGGATAAACGGGGTTTTACTGTATACTGTTTGGAAGCAACTTGTCTATCCCTGATGCTCTCATGATGCATATGGCACTGTACTTAACACGTGTACCCATAATTAATGATGTTGAATGTATATACACCAAACAGGCCTGCATACTGGTACCATCCAGAAGTACAGTGCTAATTGCAAGTTTTAAATTACTTCTTTTGTTGAAATTTCATCTAAGCAATATGCAAGCATAAGTCAAAGGTCAAGTTACAAATAATACAGACAACAAAGTTACGTATCACACAACCAGCACAAACCAGATTCATTTTGTGATGTGTCTGATGTAGATGTATATTCAAGTTACCGTTTTCTTCAAAATAATAAGTGGTAATATGTTGGACTAATAAAGTGCCAGATAAGGGACAAATGTGTAGCTGCTCCAGGAACTGAACAAAGATGCAGGGGTGATCAAGGTCTTGAGATCTGATCCTGGGAACAAGAGCAAATTCCCACTAACAAACTGATCCCCTGTCCATCAGCTATGATGTGTTTACTGCTAGAATTATTTCATTTGTTATACTTCACACAACAATGATTAATAGTTACATCAAAATTTTACATCTGGAGATCTTTTCGAATAGTAACAAACAATATCAATTACAACGATTTAATATTCAGAGGACAGACAAAACTCCAAATTTTGCCCCAAATTGCTGATTAGATTTTGAGGTGTTATTGTGCCAACAAGCATCCATTTTTCATTTAATTTTGTGCATTACACAATAAGAATGAAAAAAAAAAAAGAAATTGCATCAGTAATATTTGTAAAGGTCTTATTTACATCATAAATTTGTATCACATCTAATGTGACACTTGTGAAAAAATGAGGGCAAAATGACCCTGATTTCTCCAAGAACAGCCTTTATATAAGTTGGACATTGATAAAATTGTCTTTTACTATTTCTCTGTAGTCCTCCAAGAATGATGAACTATAAAATCATCAATACCATACTCCCCATTTTCAAAAAATTCATCATGGCCAGTTAAGCAAACGCTGAATATACCCCTTTAGTGTGGAATTATGTACCCACTTACATTCTTCCTCAAAGTCATTGTTTTAATGTTTAATATCAAGAAAGAATTGCCTTCACATACATTGTATCAGCTGGGATGAAAAAAAAAAGATTATTTCCCTGCAAGCCAGTCTGAATTCCCACAGCTTTTACAGGTTAGTATGTACAGTACAAAACTTGCCCTGTTGCCAAATTATTTCCTTCCAACTGTCCAATCCCTCCAAAAACCAAAATTTCCCTATAAGGAGCTTCCTCTGTTCCTGATTTTTTCCACCCATGAGTATAAATTAAGAATTTTTGGCTGTTTTCAATCGAAAAACCTACAAAATTAACTACCTAGCATATGTTTGCTGTTTGGTTTATTCACGGAAGGGAGTATTATACTTGAATGTTATGACTGAGATACTGTACATATGGGTGCATGGTAATATTAGATTGATCAAGACTTGTCACATCTGCCTATGTATTGTACAACAGTATCATCAGGAATGTTAAAGGGAAAGTGCAGTCCCCCCAATTTGAATTAGCATATCCTGTCATACTGATTCAGGAATGGCACCTTTCAATCATGTGACAATATTTTTGCTATTTATTTGTTAAATTCATGGAGAATATTTCCTTACTGCTTTACCTTTTGTTTATAATTATGTCCAAAAGCACATTCATTGGTACTTGTAAGGCAAAGTAAGAGGAATGTGCAACAGTTTGCCAATTTTTCAAAGCAATTTTAGGGTGACTGCCTTTGACCTTTAATTTGTAACTGTATACAAATTTGGTACACATTTCTACACTATAAATGCTACCCATTAACGGAGTGAGTCTCATTAATTCGATGAGGGGTAAACATTTTCTTCCTTATTACAAACAGGGAGCTGGAAGACTTCCAGCTCCCTGTTCAAAATAAAAGATCAGCCAGATAAGACAGAATACTTATTTAGATACAAGACAGCATATTATGAGTTGGTACATACACTGTCTTGCATAGCTACTGTAGTGTACCCTAGCTTTCAGTAGGGAGTTGCCTTGGCAACTCCCTGCTTTCAGGTCACAATTCAAAGCTTCATTTAAACACAGAAGGCCTTTTAGGATTAAAAGGAAGTACAGAAGGGTATGTACATGAAGGCTAAATATTTAATGGGTAATTTTGTTTCAATCTACCCTTTAATTTCAAAACATCCACTGTTTACAATGATTCACAGATGATGTTGTTCTTATCATAAACCATACAATTATACCAAGCCAACCTATTGATGTATACAACACTGTACAGATCATAAAACCAACCACAAGTTCAAATTGCTAGGCTAACCAATGCTAAGCCTCCTGCTTAGAAGCATATACTGTGTACGGTATGTATTGTACAGTAGCACTCCCAGTACAGTGCACTGGTTTCCCACACAACAAAAGGTCAGTATGACCCTGAAAGCTTTGGGTCTGTAAACAAAAGAAACCTCGGAACTGATGCTGTACAGGGTACTGTGAGAGCAGGCACACCAATAGACTGGCACAATAGAGTGATACTCCCAACCCTATTGATTTTTGACACAATTTCTTGCCTATCCACCAAAGCAAAGAACTTGACAATGCTGCCATTGTTGTAGATCTATCTACAAAATATGCAGTAGACTGCTAGGATCAGAATCCAAAACAATGGAGGACAAGTGTGTCCTTTATGGACAAAGATGAATTAAAAAAGTGTACACATGACATAGGCTATGAATTTACAGGGTTGCCATACATTGGCATTTTAAATGCCAATTAGCAATGAATTTGGTGTTTTTGCCATGGTGCTGACATGCAGATTTTTAACCACATGCCAAACACTATTTTGGCATTTTTACATTTGACTATCCATTTTCCTAAAAAATACTTGGTTTCCACAATTTCTGGTGGAAACTGTGGCTAAAAGCATAATTAATGCCCCAAAATTTACACTAAGAGCATAACTGGATATACTGTAACTCTTTCCATAAAAAGCAAGGTTATTTTACAAAATATTAGATGATTATTTTCAGCAATTGGAGTGTTGTTAAAGGCAGTTTCCATTTGGCACTTTTTGACCACATTGAAATTGCCAAATTTGGCTGGCTGCGACACAGAAAATCTCACAAACCTGCTATGAAAAACCATAAAAACCAGTTTCTGTAGACCATACCATTAGGGTGTGCTCTAACTATACAGCACAGTGATCAGCACAATGTAGAATCGTACCATGTATGTATGTATGTCTGACAAATGTAACCCCTGACGACCGACAAAAGGCCAGTAATTGCTCCCCCCCACCCCAGCATCCAGCCAACCGGACTTAAAGGTCTGTGGACATGTTAATGTCACCCCTGCCTATTTGATGTTAAAAGCATAAAAAACATCAAAAGTACTGTAGCCACAATTTCCATCAAAATTCATCAAATGCTGACCATTTTACAGTTGGTGTTTTTTACACTTGTATGATAAATAAACATGAGCTACAAATATGCAAATTTGTGATTTGGAGAGAGGGACTCATTAGTTATGTGGTATACTGAATCTTAAATTATTAACTTGTTTTAAAAACCAAGGACCATGAGGTGTTCATTTTGGAATTAATAATTATTTACTAGAAGAAAATGTCCACATTTTAGCAAACTACAAACTGTCTGGTAAGAAATTAACAGAAAAAGGATTAAGAAAAGACATTACAGACACAGTGCAACACTTAAAATCATATGGTACTCCACATCATAATTTTTCCATGTAGCTGTAATTTCAGCTAAGGAGAAAGCTCAGAAAAGATGAAATTTTGTAGAGGTACATCTTGAGAACGGTAATGATATTCAAATATTTCCAACGTATTTTCACCAAGGGACCTTAATTTACTACTGTTGAGTATTAAAAACCACTGTCTTGGTAACGTGCACAGACCTTTTAAGAAAAAACTTTGCAGCTCACTTTAACACTGACAAATTTAAGAAGTCAGATAATGAGCAAATCCTTCAACTTCCTTCAAGTCACCAGCATGTGATTAATGTACACAGGTATTACTAAATAATATTTTATGAAGGAAGATCATTTTAATATGCAAATAAGTATAGTTTGGATGTAAAAAAGAGGAACTAACTCTACAAATTGAGAAAAAAAAGAAAAAAGAAAAAAAAAAGAAAAAAAGCTGAGTGAAAATTCGCCATGTTAACCATTCTGCTGACAATGAAACAAGGGCGAGTTACAGGGAAACTGCATGGATATGCACAGGGCGCCACCTAGTGTGGGTAGGATTTTCATTGTCAGTGATCATTCCGCAGTATATGGACTGTCCAATAGTAGTTATAGGGGAGGTAAGTAGGTGCAAAATAGATTTTGGCAAAGTTCTCATTTATTTCCAGCATATTTGTGTTGTCCTCGAATAGGTAGGGTTTATGCAACAATTTTGTTTTGATACTTACATGAAAGAGGAATTAAATCATTTTGATGGAAGTTTCAATTCCCACTGTATGTGTTGTATGTACATATTACCAAATAAAGCACTAATGCAACTTAAACTGTTAAATAGTGTTGGGCGATATTGACTTTTTACCATCACAATAGCATTCCAAAATTTATCGCAATAATTTGATATTCACGATAATTTATAAAGACAGTTCCCCTTGAAGTTCGCTGCTCATGCATGTTAGAATATTCAAGGTCAAGTTTAATCACGAGTCATTTCCCCGTCTTGGCGTTCTGCAAACCCTGTGCGGGTTCTAATTGTGGGATGAAAAATAAAAGGGTAAAATATTACCACCGCACCCCTACCCTATTTTATTTCTTCTCGGTTTACACCGTGAATCATAACTAAATTAGTCTCTCACAGAGTGAACTATAAAACGGAAATTTATACTTTGAAGCCTGCACTATTTCTCTACATCTACTTGGCTATTTCATACCATCCTATCATTTACAACCTACACATTAACACAGTATGTAGACTTACACGTTTATCTTTCAGTGTTATACTGTAGTATCATACAGCAGTATTTTGCATGCAATTATGTCCCTACATAAATATCTGTTCAAAACTAAGCCCAAATCAGCAGTGCTAGTATTGTACCTTTCCATGAGTCAGTCGAGTACGATATCGAGTGTGTTGAACTTTTGTGCACAGCTCATGGGGACCACTGTTCAGTCACTTTCATCACTTAAATAAATGTACAAGTAGTACACTTTTACACCACACAAATCAACATGGATGTTTTATGTAAAAAGCCCCCACCATAATTACTGTAAAATATGAGGTAGTAAACTGGAAATTATGCAGCACAAGTAGTGATGGCTAAAATACTGAACTCCCTTTACCCTGTTGCATGAAGCATGGTCTTACGATGTACGTAAACTTCTCTACACAGCAGGTGCGTGGCCTAATGTATGGGTGTTTGCTTACAATTAGGGACCTACACATGCACTTTACTGTGCTCTCATTGTGTTCCACTTAAACTTCTGTACAAAACATATGGCCTGAACTACTGTATCGGTGTTTGAGTGCATTACAGATCTATAGCTAACGTAAGATTAATGACTAGATGCAAATTCATTTTGCTCTCTCCTTGATACTTTAGAGAAATGACAAACTTGCATCGATTTTGAAATGTAAAAAAAGAATGTCTTCAATAAAAAACATTTTGGAGACAGCAAAAAAAAAAAAAATACATTACAATTAGGCTATTTCACAACTTTTTTGCAAGAAATTATCATCATTTTTGAATTTTTGTTATCGTATCGGCATAAAAAGAAGTTATCGTGATAACGATAATTTTCGATGTATCGCCCAACACTTCTGTTTATAAACATTTGAAGTCAACTTGAAGCAAGCAGAAGTGTTATCACCTCTCACTGTAATGAGCAATGTTCTGCTGTCTTTACTTCCCACATATTGCAGTGAACTAAATATACTGTCAAATACTGTAGGTTGGTACCTGGTAGGTTTGCCTACAGTGATATACATGTAATCTTGGTCTTCATTGATTGTGAACCCATTACAAGATATTTGCTGTACTTGAAAAGGGAAAAGGCAATTCCTGGGTAACTCTAACTTGGTTCAGTTGTAGTGACTTAATTCCTATACAGTACACACCATTAAATATTGTTGTAAGGTCCTTGTACTATTAAAGTGACGCTTTATTGTTTGATGACAAAATAATATAAGTTAATAATCATAATAAAGCTATTATTTCTCATAATATTATCTATAGTGCACTGCAAGTTTAAAGTGGACCTAAAGTCTAGAATTACAAGAATATATATTTTAGAGTTTGGAAAATGAATTTCATTCATCCAACTCCCATTATCATATCTTACTCCATTGCTGAGAAATAAAATGTTGAAATTTATTCACTTAATTTGAAATAGTCGATTATGCAATAATTTGTGAAGTACAACTCACATGAACTGCTTTTGTTTCCTTTTGAAATTAAAATGTTTATAGGACCTTGAAACAATTACTGTTTCCTTGCATGGTGTGTTGTAAGGAGAGGACTTGTATAGCCAAGTCACCCTATAACAGTAAAAAAGTGACCACATTTTGGCACAAGGTGCAGTGGCTTTCGAAAAACAAAGACTGTAATTTGAGTAGTACAAGAATGACATCACAAATTATTGTGCAATCCACCATTTTAAATTTAGTGAATAAACTTCAACATTTTATATTTCAGCTCAGGAATGTCCTGTGAAGATGGAAGTTGGACCATTTGGTTGAATTTTTCAAGCATTGTAACATATATTTTTGAAATTTTAGACTTTAGGTACACTTTAAGGTCTAAACAGGAAGTGCAAGCATGCAAGCAATCTGTTTTTGCCCTGGAAGTTTTCTGTCACGGACATGACATCCATTCTGTAAAACATTTCCGTTTTTACAAAAATCAATGGCCACACTTGCTGTGCTGTCAAAAACTAACATTTCTCTTCAACAATTTAATGATGAAGATGCCCCAAACTCTTGGAACACACAAAACCAATTTACAGTACTTTAAAGGGAAAATGCATTCAACCCAATCAGAGTTAGCATACCCCATCACTCTAGTTCATAAATGGCTTATTTTGATCATGCGACAAAGTTTTTGTTAGTGAACTGTGAAATTCAAGGAGAATCTCTCCTTGCTTTAGCTATTGTTTGTAACAGTTACATTCAAAACGTCTTCATAGGTGCTTGTAATGCAATAAGAGGAGATTTGCAAGAATTTGCTGATTTTTAAAAGCAAATTTGGGGCGACTGCCTATTGCCTTTAAAGGTCGTGTGGCATGAAAATAACATAGTTGGATATTTGATGTAAAAAGCATTAAAAATCCAGAAAATAGCCACAATTCCCATTAAAATCCATAAAATATTAACCATTTTGCAGGTAAATTTCTATCTGGTACCCAGTACAGAAAGTACTAGGGAACATGTCTATGGCTCTGAAGTCACTGTCACAGGCTCACAGCCAACAAGCAAGTTTGTGTTCACTAAAAGAAACATGTCCCCAGGGGATCTATTGAATGTATTTCCCAGTCTGACAAACACACTAAACCAACAGAAAGCCATGGGGTATGTAATGAGCACCTCATTGGGTGCCCCAACTTTGAACTTGTACATTAAAAACTTTAAGGTACTGCATTCAAGGATTAAAGTCTGAGAGATCTGAAAAATATCACTCCTTGAGGTGTGGCTGCATTCACAAGTCCAAAAGGTGAGTCACCCCAAACTAGATTCTAAGATTACACATATTGACAACAACAGATGTTGGTATAATTCATTACAAAACTGTGCTCTCCTACTCTTACAGTAGACCTAAGACCTATGTGTTATGCAGTGGGTCCTATGTAATCTGACTTGGATTAGGTAAGCTTACTTAAACTGAAAAAATGTCAACAGACTGAATTGAATAAGATAAAACTGCCTCAACTCTGATTTGACTGAGTTAGAATACTGTACATGGTATGTACTATTTTCCTTGGCACAGAACTAATTTTGAATAATCTGTACCGAGATGTATGAAACTCACAAGTGTGTGTGATTCAGTGTATTTACTATACTGCAAGTTCATATAATAGCAGCCATTTGATATATTACTTCTAGCAACAGAGATACAGTTGGTAGTAGGCTTGGGCAAGCTCTCAAAGTTGTGGCTCTGAATAATTTTATCTTGCAACTGAATGGTGCTGTCATAACTCCTACAATGATTGAACATATACCTCATGCTGAACTGCCAATTTCATCTAGAATTTTAGTGGCCATATACTGAAGACCGAACTTTTGATTACAGAAATGAAAACACCAAAAGGGCCAGTAAATATGATTTATGCTTGTGACAGTCTTGAATATAACCAGAGAGAAAAGTAGAGTAGCTTAGCACTCGACTCCTGGCTAGGAGTGGTGACTCTGATGTACAGAGTAAGGCTACCCGACCAAGCCTAGTAGACTAAGGAGTAAGGAACGAAGCTTATTTGACAGACTATTCCGAGTAGAACAGCTCACCCTTGTAAGAAAGTCGTACTTACTGGTTACAATTTATATTGGACTGCTTTAAATTGAACTTACTAGAATTTGCACATGTTTATATTCAAAAAAATTCTGTCATGCATAGCAGCCCACACAAAAAGGGCAAGTCTATTGAAACACTGACAGCTCTCACATGTCAGTTGAAAAGGTTGAAAGAATGTTAAACCACAGCGTCTTTTTAGTAGAAATAGTTCAAATTCTTTACAGGCTGGTTGTAATTTAGTTAATCATGCACATATTACTCAAGTCATTTCGTCACTCAGAGTGTTACGTGTACTTCAATAGGTGACTTTGGAAACCTGAAAGATTCATATCTCTTTGAAGTCCCTAGCACATGAAAGTTACAACCAAACTGCAGTAGCTTCATTTGTAGCACAAAGTTTGACTCAACTAAAATGTTTAGGACACATTTACCTATCCCTCACAATTTAAAATTCTCCCAAAAGTGCCTAGCCCCTGATCCCAAGGTCCTAGCGGGAATATTCACACCTGGCAAGGTGGTGACTACTGTTCACCAGTGTTCACATTAGGCGGCAGAATTCAGGAGACAAAATAACCAAAGGCACTGACAGCCATGGCTATCAGGCCCTTACTGATAACTGTGGTGCCCCTCAGAAATATCCCACAAAATAACAGACCTGTAGCCAGTTTGCTCATTTTGGCTGTCTTTTTTTGAGCTTATTTCAAGCCCTGGGAATTGCATGATTCTCGCCCTCTTCTCAACAATCCTGCAAGTTTTAAAATCATGTGGGGGAATTTTCTGCACTTATTGGGGAAACCAGCTGGAAAAAGTTGACTTTTTACACTGTCATTTATTGAGATCCCTGCCTTCGTCTGAACCAAAACTCCATGCAAATGTTTTGGAAGGGGGGTAATTTTCCTTCATATTATCACTGTGGCCTAGAAATAACTGGGTGCTCCACTTTTAAAACAGGTTTAAAGTGAAAATCAGAAATTTATCCACACCAGGTGCAACAACCAGTGTCAAGGCTTGGCTAGGACACTGATTTCAGTTTATCTCTGGCTAATCTCATTTGTAGTGGTCAATTCTCCTGAAATCATTGTGTGTAATACCAGGGAGCTGCCTGGTAATAGTATCCACTGCAAATTGTTATTTCCTCTTCTCACAGAGTAAAAGGGGTCAATGTGGTACCCCTGTATCTGCTACAGTATAGTACATAGTGGAGGTTGCACACATACTTCTAGACTTGACATTTCACTGATATGTACTGTACATCTTGCCAGCACCAATAAGAATGGCTTACAATGTGAAAGCAACCAGTTGAAATTTTTCCTCTTTTTAATGTCACAATACAGTGAGTTGTGGTTGCTCAAAACCTAAAATACATTGGAATGAAGAGTGGTTGCCATTACATTCCTTCAACACTGACTGATGTTCATTTCAACAAACCTTCATCACTTGGCAAATATTACACAAATGGTATCTATTTATCACTTTTACATCTGCAATGACAATGCAGAGTATTAACAGTGCTCTTTAGAGAGCAGTACAGGTTGTGTTGACTTTGATAAACCTGATACCATATGTACCTGCAGTATAGTGCAATTATCATTTGGCATTTTACTGTGTTCACTTTGGAACACCTGTATTGTACATAATGAAAAGTAATGTGTACAGCAATGTCATGTTTAAAACATTTATCACAATCCACTACACTAACAACTGTAGCTAACTCCTTGGCTTGAAATCAGCCTCAGCAAAAGTGTATACATGTACAAAACTGAGTCTGAGTGAAGGGAAGGGCACCCACAGTTGTGTATTCCAATATTATTACCAATGTACAGTAAGAAGTGATCATAACTATATCAATTCTCAGTACATAGTCTCAGTACATGGGCAATGTACATCAGAATGTACCATGCCACCAATATAGGTTAATACTGTAGGAACTATTAAAACTTAAATGATTCTCCAACAGGATATGTGCATAACCATTGCTAATACTGCAATTTGCATGTAAACAAGCAACCAAAGGAAAACCTAAACATTGTACAAATTGCAACTACAGTATGAGGTTACACTTAGATGCTAATGAATGCTGAGAACAAGGTGTTGTCATCAGATGCTTCAAATGGATTAAAGAGGCAAAGTGTTCAAATTACACCTAAATGATGAAACAAAGCCACAATCATGGGTGGAATTGGAAGTTTCTAGCCAGAAAACTTTGAAAATGTGACTTTTTTTACAGTATGTCATATGTGAATACCCTGTACATGTTCATAGTAAATGTGAGGAAATTGACTTTTTTCCTGAGAAAATTTTTTTCCAGCCGTGACAGAAGTTGCTATAAACAGAGTTCAAATTCATTTACAATATACTGCACTTCATTTCTGTTCTACCAAAAATGGATGACTAGAAATATTTGGAAATAACTGCTAGTTTGGCAAAGCTGTTCCCAATGGCACTGAGAAATTGCAAACCTGCACTATATGAATAAAAGGTGTTTCTGGTTGTTTGAATCAGGTAAACTCTGATTCAGTCCTTTTTTACACTTTATAATTGGTCTGGTGACTCCAATATTGCTGGAGTCAGGTACCTTGTACTCAGCCTTACTGTTGTGACCCCAATATTTCTGGAGCCAGGTACCCTGTCCTCAGCTTTCTGTTGTGACTCCAATTCTGTTCTTAAACAATGCCAATCTGTGGCCTACAGTACCAATGAGTCTCAGAGTACTGTGTTGAAATAGTACAAGTACAATACGCAAACACAATCAGTTTTTTTCTTTTTGTTTTATAATGGCTTTTAAAGGCTATGGTACTAAATTGCTGCTGCAATCAAGTGAAAGGGAAACTAAAAACTACATAATTAAAAATAAAGAAAAGACTTACAGAACCAGTTTTTTAAATACTTTATTCCAAGTTACAAAAGAAAACACTGTATTATGCAATATTATAGGCCTACAGTAACTGAAACACCAAATGCTTTTAAGAAACTCAGGGTAGTCAAAAGTAGCCGGTCACCGGCGGTAAATCGCCGCCTACAGCCTCATTTGCCGCCGTCTACTCTTTACTGGATGTCAAAAAAATTTGTTGCAACCTTTCTTTTTTCAAATACAATCTGCACATGAATTGATCACATACTTTACTATATCATCGGTTCTAAAATTGCCAACCCCCAAAAGGGACATCAGTTACAATCCCGTAAAAGAATTGATGATCGGAGATCGCGCACGTGTAACAGAACTTCCCGCACCGTCACTGCCGAAATGCGGGCTGCAGAATAGCAGGCATATGCAACTTTGATACTTCAAAGAGTTGGCCTACACATTACACCGAGGAGCTGCCTTCTTCGTGCAGACTACATATGCGTATTTGTACGTACTGCAGTGCTAATGTCGCACTGAGAGATATTTAATCCTCCCGAAAGGTACATTGAATACATTCTAATGTTAAATCAGTTCATCGTTCATTCTGCATGCTCACATTGTCATTACAATAAAGATCGGCCACGCAGGCAATCCTTGATTATCACACATACAGTATGCCGGGCTCGTTAAGAGACGAACTTTCAATTAAAATTTTAACTGTTCATATCATTTTGAAATAGTTTGCAAAGATGATTTAAACCATCGTTACTCCTTCAGCCATAGTTAATAGCATGTGTGATTATGTACACGGATTTTTTGACTCCCCAAATGAGGACATTTCAGTCCCAAAATTAACAGTTCGATCGCACATTTGAACTACTGCTCTCTGCATATATTTAGTACACAGCATCACTCATTCCAAGAGCAAGACCGTTCGTTGGAACTATCGAAAAGAAAAAGCCCTAAAAAATAAGTGGTCAAGAATGGCAAAAGGATTCATATCACATGTATAAAAGACTCTCAAATAACAATCAGTGACATATTCGCACGATTTACTTCGAGAGGTTTTCCTTGCGGGGCATTTTCCCACAGAGTAGCACTGCACTTTTGCCATTGCCTAACGTGTTATATGCAGGTATAGGCCTACTTTACGAACTTTACCAGCTTTATTTCTGAAGTAGTGATTTTCATGAATTCCTACAGGTGCACAGGAGAACAGTGCCCACCGTTTCTGATGTTTTTGTTTTTCACGTGTTACTTAGTGTTTTATTTGTTCTCTTATGTATTGTTAAGCAGAGTTTGCTTGTCAGAAGTTGATACAATTAAAATAAACACTTAGGAGCATTTTTACATTAGCCTCAATCATAGATGTGTACATAGTTAGGGGAAAAGGGGCAAATTCAACCTAATTTTCAGAATATCAATGCCTTCAAACAGGCATTCACACTAGCACAATGTAGGTTTAGTGTGGAATGTATGTTTCTGGTTTATTGAAGTGGGTGGGATATCATAGGAATGTACAGAATAAATTTTCCTCCCTATGACCCTGCCCAACCTTTCAGAATACACAAATGGCTTATATTGGGTTTTAAACCACAGGGGTTGGGTACTAGTACCTGGACTTACAGTAGCATTGGCTGTGATATTTATGTTCAATAGAAAGGGAGGGGATCCAATAGGAATGCACAGAATCGGTAAATTTCTGTACCAAAATTCTGAAATGCAGGTACAATGCCTGAGAAAAATGCCTGGAAGTGGGTTAATTTACATTCATTGGTACCTTTTGTTAAGGGGATGTATCTTGCCCTACCCATGCATCAGGTCAGGGACTACTTGTTCTTTTACTGTATCACTGTGGAGAGTTGTTCATAGAAAATCGACTAAACAGGGAATTTTAACCCAGGGGGAGGAGTAACTAAACTGAAAGATGGAGGAGAACAGCATTTTTTTAGCTGGAAGTGTATGTCGACAACACCAGCAATAATACTTAAAATATTCCTCTAGAAATAGTCTTTTAGGGGCTTATGAAACACTAAAACCTAGGAGCTTCCGGGGGCTTTGCCCCCTGGGCCCCCACCCGTATGGGCTTCCTGCTTCGCGCTCACCGGGCATGCTACACGTGCACAAGGTAGTGCTTCCAGGTACGCTGCCTACTTGAGCCTGTGTAGCCTGCTACTCAGAAAAACTTTGACTACCCTGGAAACTTCCCCAGTAATACCAAATTCAAGGAAAATGAAGTCCCTACTGGACTCCTACATAGTCTGTCAGCCAAGAATCCTGACTGTAGTAAAGTCCAGTAAGAATGTGATCTGTGAGCTGAATTTTGAATCATAATTAGTATTCATGTCTAATTTCCAATTTCTGAAGTTAAAATGAAAGTAGTGGAATCAGTGAACAATTTCTTAAAATTTCCACATTGTTATTTCTTTTGTTGTCAATTAATTGAGCAGCTCTTCTCACAAATAAATACTGTATGAAACTAAGTCATTGCCACTTAAAAGATAACATTCACAGAACTACAGAAAAATCCAGTAAACCTCATCTTCCCTCTGCGGGGGCACATCATAGCCCTCAGTTAAAGCACATGATCACTGTGACTTCCCCTCCAAACTTGAGGCACCGTGGACTACATATGGAGTACAGTAAAGCCTCACATTGCCTCCTGGCCATGCAGTTACAGACAAAATAACACCTCAGTGAGTCTCAAGTGACAATGACTGTGAATACACCTCCACTTTAAGGCCTTGCAGCTCAGTTAGACTGTAAAAGTTTGGCCTGCACGGGAACATGTTCCCTGTGCAAAGGGAGATGTCAGCCATCTTCTCTCCATGCAATTTCTTTTGCCATCTTCAAACATGCACAAAAAATTCTACTTTTTCAAGACATACCTCACACAATGAAGTCCCTTCCTTAAATACACAAACCTGTCAATTCGAAGCACAAAGCTTTCTGCACATATTTTGTGAACATTCCACTCATACCCCAAATCTGCTCGTTTTGAACATTCTTTTTGCTGTTCTCTGCCCAATCGAAACTGTGCACTCTGGCAGCTCAGTGTACAAAGTACTGTAACACATTCTGATACACTGCCACAACTAAAGGCTCAGTGTCCCTCATACCAGACTAAAACATTCTCAACAAAAATACTGGTCACACACACAAAATTGTAAAACAAACTTTTTCAGTGCCAATAACATGCATTCATAGTTAGCTAGTACCAGAGCCAGACTGCAACATAGGCGGTTCTAATGTTCTTCGGTGCATACAGTACATACACCTATTAAAAGACAAGGTGATACACTATCCTGAGCAAGAGCACATTCAGCAGCCAAGTCTTTAATAAATTATACTGTAGGTACTGTAGGCTATTGGCTGCATGCACTAAAAAATAATGTTAGAACTACCTGTGCACTGTTACAGCACCGATACTGTCACTATGCACACAAAACTGGAGGGTCTGCCAACTTACTGTACAGTACAACGAATTTCACGCACCCCAGATCCAAATAAAGTAACAATGCACTAAGTTAGGAACAGCAGTTCTGTAAAAGCAGTGGCCTCTAGAGGCAAGTGAAATACGTACAGAACCTAATTATTGACTACAAAGAACAATCAAAACTTTGTGAGGTGCACAACTTGTGCATAAATTGTTATGCCCAGTCAGAACAGGACCCAGCATTATGTTCCTATACTGTACACTCTATTTCTGGGCGTTTGCCTGGTACCCACAATATTTGCCAACCTTGGCCAAGATTGTCAACCCTCACATCCCCAAAAAGTTACCTTTTCTGACCAAATTTTCCACAGATGATGTCTGGCATCACATCCACCTACCACATAAGTCTCTCTTAAAACTAAGTTGTATAAAACGTAAAGTTTAGCTCGATAAATCCGAACATAACGTTAGTCCAATGTACTCTGAAACAGCACAGTGCTCAGCTGATTTGTCATGCACTGTTTCCATATTTTAGGATTTCTTGATTTACAGAAATTTCCTGGGATCCAGTGACCATTTCCCAAACCTCACTGGTGACTGGTACTGATGCAACAGGTTTTAGTCTGACCTAATCACTGTTGGGTAATTATTATTTACGATTTCCTCTCTATTACCCAAACTTTACAAAATGTTTCCCAAAATTGTGGAAGATTGTCCAAATATCCCAAATATTGGGACAAGTGGAAACACTGTTGTCACCTGACCTGGCTTGGTTGAACAAGTTCTAAGACCAAAAAATGAAGGTCTTTTCGTGATTTTTGCCATGTAGTTCATTAGGCCTAAAGCTGGTAGTTTTCAACATGTAAGAAAGTGGGTTGGAAGCATTGTGTTCTCGTAAAATTGTCAAGCGAATCATATTACCACATTTTAGAACCAATAAACCAATAAAAAGTATAGGGACCCCAATGGAAATAAGCTTTTCATAAGCTTTTTGGGTTATCCCTGGTACTCTGTTTTGTAACTCCTTTTTCTCGTCTTTTATATATTATTTTCGTCTGCTTGCCTGTACTTATGCCTTTCTGAATGTCTTTGCTTTTTTGTGTGTTTCATTTTTTACCAAATAAATTCAATCAATCAATTTTCTTGTTTTGGCTTTAATGGTTGAAATTTTGTAAATGCAGGCCAGTGACTATAGTAACAGGCAAGCATTAGCTCAAGTGTGTGCACATCATGCTAAGTGTTTGAGGTGCAAGAAATTTGACATTTTTACAATCATGCCAGCTGCAAAGATTCAGTTGACATAAAAACATGGCATCGGTATAAAGAATTCTTACATGAAAATCAAATTTACAGTAATTCAAGCTCACGCTTGATCAAATCAGAATATCCATTATTTGAGGGTTTTTTGCTATTGTTTTTTGTAAAATTTCAGTGTTTAAGACTTTAATGTTCAATGGTATGTTTTATCCTACCATCTATGCTAGGCCTGTGAGTCTGTCACATTTTTTGTTTTACAAGGCCCTGAGCCTATACCCCAGACATGTAGTGGAATAACAAGCATTCATACCTAGCCATTGACACAGTTATACCTCCATGATCCTGCCACCCAAAATTGGATACTACACAAGGTCCAGAGGTCCCCTTGCATAAGTGGGTGGTTCAAAGTTCGAACAGGTTCTAGCCTAACTCACTGAAAAATGGGATGAAAAATTACTGCTTTTGGAAGATTTCGTCCAAATCTTCCAAAATCGTCCTGCCACTAAAAATCATCAAGGACAATTATACATTCCAGTATCACTGCCTGGACTATTCCATTGTAAAACAGTACTGAATAAACAAGCAGGGTCCTGCTGTAAACCTTCTAAGGTTTCTTTGTCTTATGGAAGATACAATTAAGTTTGTCCTTGAGCCATAGGGCAATTGGGTGTTTATTTTAATTAGGGTACCAGACTGTGACATGACATTTATAGCCCTAATTTCATGTATCATAATTTTTGATGTGAAACCATGGGTGGACTTGTTATATTTACTTGTTCATTGTAGGCTTAGGCCTAAATGATGTTGTACAAGTTGTTTTATGAATGTTCAGATGACATTTGACGTCAAAATAGCCCCATTGCACAGAAATTATAGGTTTCACACTGTAACATGAACACCAAAAATATGTTTGTCCCACTAAGACTACTTATTGAGTTATTTTATATCATTTATGGGTTTTCTATAGTTAATCTGAGCAGTCTGAAGCTAAAACCTCTTGTGATTACTTAGTCAAGGGTTTCATCTCAATTCTGTGGTACAAACAATACGTTCCACGTGTAACCTAGATTGGGAGAACACCAAAGTAATATTGTATGATATTTCAAATCATAAACAAGGTGGCACAGTTTAACTACCTGTAAGTTAAAAGCTATGTTAAATACTACAGTTCAGCTAAAAATGACAACATATCAAGTTTAGGAAGTAGTAGTATTTTAACTGCAAAGGTTCACTATGTAACATATTTCTGTGACACCAAAGTGGCCTGTCAAAATGCAAAATGGCTATGTTTTTCTTTTCTGTACAATTGCTTTTGTCCAAACCTATATGCATTAAACAATTGCACAGGCTTCAATCAACCACTAAAACAAGAAAGATTTAGTATTTACTGTAGGTAATTTTTGGAAAATAAGATACTGAAATTTCACACTGTAACGGTAACACCAAATGTTACACGTGGAACCTCTCTTTCATCGAATCCCAGGAAAGAGAAAAATCTCAGTTTCTCATAAAATATGAGTTTCAAGGGTACAATTGATACCTCATCAACCATTTTAATTAAAATAACTGAGCAAGACTGTGTAAAATTAAGGGAAAATCTAATTTCTGCTATGGTAGTTTAAATGTCACACTTTTTGCCCCCAAAATTGCTAATTTTAGCCAATTTTTTCATCAAAATTGGGAAGATTCACTACAATGATACTTATTTTTTGGAAGATATGCACTTACATAAATAGTGAGGACAAAATGAAAGCATAGCAAAGACCATGTGGATTAAAATAGCAAGACAGTTGCCTTTAAAAGCATATTTTACCATTGGTACCCTAATTTAAATAATCACCCAATTACTGAGGTAGGCCTAGAAAATCCCCAATCCGGCATTATAAAGTGGAACAGTCAGCTGATTATGCAATTAAACATTCCTTTCTCAGCAACCTTGAAAAATCGTCCAAAAGCAGCAATTTTTCCTATTAAAATCGTCCAAAGGCGAAGGACGAAAATGAAAGATGAAAAGACGTCTTCCAAAATCTTCCCATTTCCACTGGGATGTTTGAACATCTCTTACAAATGCCCATTCATTCAACCTTCAAACACTAAGGAAGAGCCGATCTGACAAAAAAATTAGGAAGCAAACTAGGGCCTACTCTTTCTCTGATGTAATTAAATCGTATTTGAGCAAATACCTCAATATTTACCTGTGAAAGAACATTTAGCTTTGGGGAATTTCACTTCTTTCGAACTTAATAGGCCTAGACCCTACCAGTACCAGTCACAAACTCACTGCACATGGTACTTCTACTAGGCTACTACTACTAGGCCTAGCCTACGTATACAGGCCTACTATTTTACTAAGTTGGCTAGGTCTCCTAGCTTTTTCTACAGTACTCGGCTACGAACAGTTGGTACTTAGTCATAGTGGTACGTAACGAAGGATAGGTTGGGCATCCACCCTTTATAATTTAAACACGTCACGTTTTGCCAAGAACAGTCCATCTTACCTGGTAAGTGCCTTCGCCACAAATTGTGTCTCAGTTCTTGTACGGGATTTATCCGTTTTTCATCCCACAGGGTCTAACTTAATGATCCTAGCCAGTGTAAAAGTAATTATAATACGTATGGTAGTTACTAAATGCATGTTGTGCAAGATACCAATGCATGCAACAGAAATTCAAAAGATGTAACCCGCCGCGGCCGTGTGCAGTTGATGTAGGTCCATATGATGAACGGTTACAGCGCAATAAACTAAATAGATGGCGCTTGCCTATCTTGTGTGCTTAACCGCATAATAGATTGGTCGGTTGTTAGCAAAGTGGCCAAATGTTGTTAAAAAAGTGTCCAATAAATAATGTCTGGAGTCCATGGTTCGTAGAGCCTTACTTCCATTGCGGGGAGGTTGTCGTTCTTCCCTTTTACGTAATTCGGACGTTCTTAAGCAACTAAAGGTTCCGTGTTAGCCTAGAAGTTTGTACAATTGCTCTCAAAGCAGATGTAACCGAGCCCACATAACAATGACTATTTCGAGACAACAGATTCACTGAGTGGGGCAGCTCGGATACGGGTCCGAGTCTAAAATTCAGTATTATTATATAGGGATGCACCGGACCCAAATTTTTGGTTCCGGCCGGACCCGGATTTTGCCGGAAAGTATTCAAATCCGGCCGGATAAAGTCCGGTCGGAACCGGATTTTTCACTTGTAAAGAGAAACATTAAAAAATAGCACTGTGGGCGGAGTCAAGGCGGAGGAGCGGTGGTTGACTTCATGATAGTGCTTGACAGTAGGTCCCACTGTAGGTCACTAAGTTGGTGTAATTTTGTAGGGTTTAAACTAGAATGATGCAGACAGAAAATTAATTGACAAACGTAAAATAATATACTGCAAAGTTTTTTTTGAAACAACAAAAATCATTTTGATAGTCACATTGACAGTGAATGTAAATTTCTGATGAAGGTTAGTCAGATTATGCATGATGCTGTCGAGGATTAATTGTCACGGATTTGAGTATATACTAAATAAATAACTGTTGAATGTTCATACACTATCACATTTGTCTTCTTCTTCTTCTTCTTCTTTCGGATCACGGTGACACATCCAGAGGACATTACTACACCGCGCATGCGTCAGGTGGTGCCCTAAGCCCTAATAAAATTAGTTAAGTAATGAACGGGGTCTAAGTGACCGTCTAAACCATCAATCAAATCAGCAGGGAGATTATTCCAATCCTTCAAAGTCTTGGGAAAGAAACTAAATTTATAACAGTTAGATCTAGAATAGAGTTGGCAAAAATGGAGGTTGTGCATCCCACGAGTAGTCCGGGTAGGGTGTCTAAGTCTGCCCATGGGAATATTAACCTTACCGAAAAAACCTTTCGAGAAGAGAATAAGTCTATTTTGCTTGCGACGCTCAGCAAGCGTGGGGAGATCAAGGTCCTTCAAAATGACAGTCATTGACCCTGGCTCACGAGAAAATTCTGAACTAATAAAACGAGCCGATCTCCTCTGAATGCTCTCTAGCTTATCTTGTAAATAGAACTGATGTGGATCCCATATGCAACAAGCATACTCCAAGACAGGCCGGAGGAGACCATTGTAGGCAGATAACTTCACGTCGCGAGAGCAAAAAGATATGTTTCTATAAAGTACTCCCAAAATCTTATTACCCTTGTTGCAGATAGACTGAATGTGCTTATCCGGCACCCGTAAATGTGGGTCCTGTGATATAAGTGGAAATGGGATAACTCTGAATTTATCTTCATTGTTACTAAGCCTTCCTTTAAGCTACCAAGGATCAGGAGACAGTAAATCCCACTTTTGGCTCCTGGTCCCTGATGGCACACGGAGCTGTTTTTCCAGGACCAGGAGCCATTCTCTAAATAGAAAGTATCATGCTTTGATTGTCACATGGCTACCGGTACGTACGTTATCGATACATTGAATATATAGGGGAATGTACACGTTTTCAGGTCCGGCACAACTCCCAGTCGCCGGTTGTGATTTCGTTGTGATACAGCATAATAACGTTGTAACGTTGGGTTTTATGGAATCCCTACGATCGGTGATGACTGATGAGCCGATGTTTTTTAACATTGAACCGGTTTTCGGTACTAAGCGAAAATCATTTCGGAGGCACGGTTTTTGCATCCAAGATTTTGGCCAGTCGCTATATACGAAAATAAGGTGTCACCTGGCCATGCAGCCTGGATCGAGGCGTACCAGGCGCAAAATCACGAAAATCATGGGGTAAAAATCGCCCCACACCTGATTACGGGAAGCCTTGATTGTTAAAGTAGCTCCACTCATGATTTTGAACATGCTTATAAAGGCTGTGAGACTACAATATGAGTGATGTGTGTCACTGTCAGCACATGCCACAATGAACCAGGACTACCTAACCCAAACAACACCTCCTCATAATGTGACAATTTCTTGCTTTTTACATGGACATGATAAAAGAAAATCTCTGCAATCATTTGCAAATCTTTGCAATCATAATTCTGGCTAGAATTTGAGAAAAATCCCCCCGGATTTCGTCAAAGATCCGGCCGGAACCAGAACCTGATAATTTTCATTATCCGGCCGGATAGTCCAGTCGGACAGGATATCCGGTGCATCCCTATTATTATAAACATAAACCCTTTCCTATATAAAGTAAATTTATTAAGTAGTTGTTACGAGTCAATTTTATCGTCTGGCCTACCCATGGCAGTGTTACTTCATACATAGGCGTAGGAAGCTGTTCTCGCTGGGGGGGGGGGGGCTGAAAGTGGGACCGCCTTCCTGAGGGAGGAATCTAAGGTAAGGGGTGCGCCCTCCCGCTTTGGGGTTTATTTTTAATATTTAAGGACCCTTAGATACAATTTGGCCCAGTATACTGGGTAAAGTTAAAGGAAAATTTCTGCAAAATGTTGACATTTTTCACACAATAAGAAGAAACGAATAGGTGTTTTTCGTGCTATAGAGTGGGCGGAAGCATACTTGAGACCCACGACATATTTGACCAGGGGTTTTAGCCCCCCTCCTCCCCCACCTTCTTACGACACATATCAGTAATATACCTTCCGATATATCATGCGTAAGCGTTGGCATCGTAGAAAATAAAACATTTATCGGTTGAAAAGCAAGGCTACGAGAGTTAAAAATTATCGTTTTGAATTGTCTATATTCCTAACAACTTTCATCCACACGAAACATTTTGGAACTAGTAACATAATTAACAATCACGGATGTTCTTTATCACTTTTCAGGGAAGACAGGTTTTATTTTGATCCCAATTTCATGACTTTGAATGTGATGATAAGGACCGTGATGATGACGACAACGACGACGATGATGGTCAATTGATGCAGTTGGTTTGTGATGGATCCTGAGCAAATCGAGTTTCGTCTATTAAGGTATGAAAAATCTGATCTGATGTTATGTTACATGACGTGATAAAACGTAACGTTAATGTGATGTGATGTGACGTGATTCGACGTGATGCGACGTGACTTGACGTGACGTAATGTGGCGTCATGTGACCTGATATGATGTGCAGTTATATAATATGATGTGATGTTACAAAAACCGCTTGTGCAACAACATCAAAAATGAGCGACCAAAGTGAGTTCTCTACACTGTTGGAAAGTTAATATTTAACATTTTTTATTCAATTTCATTTCTATTTCCCACCGAAAGTAACAATGCCTTACTTAAAGAATGAAGTACTTTGAGCATTGACACAACCTTGTTACAAATTCCTTTGCATTCACTGTGAAGGAAATTTTTCTTCACATCGAGTCTTCGATGATGCTTTTGTAATTTAAAGTCATGCCTCTCGATATATTTCGCCTTAGTCTGAAGATTACGAAATCTGGTGTAACTATGCAGGGCCGTAGCTAGGGTCATATGTTTGGGGGGGTGTGAAGGTCCCAAATTCCGACTGGGTGGATATTTTTTCCAACTGAATGGTGGCGCGTAAATCGCACCATTTTTTATGCGCCCTGCTTTTACATACAGCAGTGGGGATCCTTCCTTTGTCACTAAATAAAGATGTCGTCCTGGGGGAGGGGCCTAAGGGGAGGGGGTGTCCCCCTCCCCTTTGAGAAATTTTTGCTAAGGTAAGGTTGCTTAGATGCAAAATGGTGCTATCTTGGGATACTTTTGAAACTGATCATATATGGCTGGAAAATGTCCATAATTTAGTGAATACTAAGATTTGGTTAGGTGAAAGTAGAAAGTATGTTGTCTAAGAGAAGAATACGTTATGAACAAACATCCTGCACCCCCCTTTGACTACTTTAATGCCTTCTATTCTGGCATCTAATGCTAGCATATACCTGTATAGGCCTCCTGAAAGCTCTGGATCAATTATAAAAAATGGGGCAATGACATAATGCTTACTACCTGGCATCTAAATAATAATATAGAGTATGACGCCAAGCACTTTACATCTATCGTATTTTTACTAATTTTAAACGAAAATCCAGACGAACAGCTTCCAGCAATGGGAAATGGGCGGGAGGGAGAGTATAGGTGCAGAAAAATGATACTAGACCTCCCAGGTAGGTATAGCAAAAGGGGTTTAGGACTAACAAGCACGTTTTCAGAATGTACACCTAGTTTATGCTATAAAAGTTCACTGGTACGTTGTGCTTATAATGTTCATAAGTGATACAACGTGGATTGTGAGGACCGAAATTTGGGGTATACTTCAATGCCAAAATGAAAAACCTGCACGCAAGCTGAGCCAGGGGTGGTGCTTTCATTTGCCGACATGGGGGGGGGGAGCGCCCTGACTGGGGGCCAGCTACTCTAAGTCCCGACAGATGCAATGGGTTACCGAACTCAAGATAAAAGGGGCGCGAAGCGCGCCGAAAAATTTGGGGTTATATTGAATTTTCATTAAGGAAAGTTGAAAAAGCTTGGGCTTTTACTGAAGAATCTGGACAAAAACCAAGAAATTTGTTCGGGTGACTGCATGGTCGTCGTCGGGGATTACATTCTTTATCTTACCCATTAAGGATCTGCTACGAAACTGAAAGATCTTTTTCTTACAAAATATGTTTGCCACGATGGCGAGGCTGAAGAAAGAATCTTCTAAAAGTTAGGAAAAAGAGGAAAGAACTTCGCAAGGTTGTGTCTTCACCAATATTAGTCTATATGAAATTTTGCGCAATTTTGTGGGGCTCGGAAAAATTTGGGGAGGGGGCTAAAGAGCCCTAGCTCCCACAGAACTGTGTCTGGTATAATTACTTTAATAATGTCCATGAAACTGATTGTAAATCGTGACGCATGCGCGCGAAGCGCGCCCAAATTTCCATTAAGTAAGATTTCGATAATAAAACCTGCATTCAGAATCTGCATCAAGATACTTTCAGTTGCCCAACAAACCAATATGCCACTCAAAAAGTCAGTCTTTTACCTGGTAATTTGTAAACAGCTTTCAACTTCTGCTGTTGTGCTTCTCCGAAAGTTGCTATCGGAAGATATTGATAATAAGAACAACACTGAGGTAAGGTTTAAAGCGCGCGGAGCGCGCGAAAATTTTGAGAGTTTGAGAAGAATTTGCGAAAAAAGGACAGCTTTGGTTTGATTTTACGTGAGGAAAATAACGTTTGGTATAATTCTCACTTGGTCTAGTTGGAAAATATATACAAAGTTAACACAGGCTCAGTCGGAAAAATGTGCTAGACTGAGATATCAGAAATTCCAACTGGCATTTCAGATTTTCCGACTATCGTCGCTCTGACGAACTTTGGGGGGTGAGACACCCCCCACACCCCCCGGTCGCGACGGCCCTGTAACTATGTACTCGTAAAAAGCATGTACAATTTTATGATCTTCAATCATATTACTAGGCAATCTTCAAAGCTTAAATTTGGGTCTATATCAGTGGAAGATTTAGCTCTCGTGTTTTGGAAAAGGGCGTAAGAGGCAGATATCAAAATGTGAGTGTATAGCAAAACATTTTCAACCCTTCTTGATACAGACACTTCGAAAGAGTTGAGGTGAGGATCGACCCCCTCCCCTTCCATCCCCACTCCATCAGCTCATGCAGGTTTTTCGTCAGTTTTGTTCTAAAAGATTTTGGGGTCAGTTTTCTAAAAGGTATAAACAGAATTCTTCGACTTGATCAAGTCCCCCTCGTGTGTCTAACCTATGATATTCCTGTGACATCACCGAGGTTCATTGTAACAAACCGTCACATCTGATCTAATTGAATATTGAAGTTCTCTGCCAAAAGCAGGAATTCATTTCTCCACAATGAAAGTCGAGAAACCCACCTAGGCCTACCCCTGATTGAGAAAGCACCTTAAGTTTGTCTTGAGTATGAAAAGTCTTAAACTTTTTTTTTGTTGATTCTGTGTTTTATGTCTCTCCCTCCATTGATCCCAGTTTACTATGGGAGCGAAAGATTTTCCGGCATTATCATTGGTTTATTTTCCAGCAGAATTATAAAATTCATCAGTTACGGAAATCTTGCGGTACCGATAGCTTTTAGTTTGTTATGTAATCCCTTAACCATAACTCATGATCACTTTTTTTTTCATATTTATGTATTGTCAGGTGTCGTGTACTTAATGTTTGCTTATAAATTCATCGCAATACGTTTGCCATACCTGAAAAAGGAGTTAGGCTCAAATTTTGTATTAATATGTCAGGGGAAACTTAATCTATGTGCAGTCTGGCCAAATTTGCAGTCAATACCTACTTCTAATTTTTGAGATATCAGTAAATGAGATTGTTAGATTTTCAAGCCAAAGTAAACTTGAAGAATGCGCAGATGACACCATAAATTTACATTACTCAACATTGTGTTCGTTTTAACTTAACAACAAATTTTCTGCCCCAAAATATCCTGTTTTGTAATGTGAATGCAATGAACATGGGAAAAAACTGCCTTCATATTCTTAAGGTCATGGGTCACCCATGCCCAGTCTTTTTGTAGGTCGGGGAGGAGGCGGGGGAACGCCCTAGAATAATTTTCGTCCCCAAGAAAATTTGAAATTAACATCGCCCTAATGCATTTTAACACGTCCTGCCACCTGCCCCCCGTGATAAAAATCGCCTCGAAGTTACCTCACACCCCTGTACTTTCGTTTGTCTGACTGCTGCTTGACCGTTCCCATTGAATTAATGAAACATAGGTCTAGTGACATCGGTTGCTCGGTAATTAAGTTCACTTTACCGCTCAGGTATCGGACGAACACCGATATTGGTTAACCACTGTCAGTACAACAATAAATAACTTCAGAAGTTTTATTTATAGGTCCAACATTGTTACATAATTTTAATTTAGTCACCGAAATATCTCCAACAAAATACCCAAGTACCGTACTTAATATTTAATCTTCGCAAACTGGTTTAACGAAATCTTCGAGACTTCGACGCAACAACGCGGCGGTATTTAGTAGAATCGTAGTAGGCCTTAATTTTTACAAATCAAAATATACTTTAGCTTTACTTTATATATGCTGTCTAACATTGGCGCAGGAGGCTGTTCGAGATGGAGGGGGCTCCGCGTTTTTGCCGACCGCCGTGCTGAGAGAGGGGTCTAAGGGCAGAAGGTTTTCTAATATTTGAGGGTCCTTAGAAGCAATTTGGTGCAACATGTAGATACCTTGGGAAACTTACTGTAAATGTTTGACATTTTTTACAGAGGAAACAAATAAGGGAATGTCGTCCTAAGATTGAGGGGGAGAAAGAATACTTCCATCCCACCATATTTTTGACTCTTCTTCTGCCCTATGTTGTATAACATAAACAGATGAAAACTGGTGGCTCAAAGGCGTTTTGGAATTCGGTAACACCGTTTACACGGGAATCGAGGGTTCTTTTCCCTATATTTTTAAAATGATTTTATGGAGTCGGTGTTTTAATGGGTTTCTGGCTGATAGACTCAGAAATTTGTTCCTTCCAGGAAGTAATCGTAAGTTGGGGTAAAACATACTAGACATAGGCGTGGGCGCGGGGAAAGCTGTAGGGGGTGAGGCAGTCAAAAATGTGGGGGAGGGGGCTAAAGTATGCTTAGGCCACCTCTTCAAATGACGAAACCCCTTATTTGCCTTATTTTGGAAAATTGTCTTCTCAATAAACTACCAGACTTTGTTCAATATAAGTAACTTCAAAAATGCACAAAATGTTGCATCAAACTGTACCTAAAGACGGTGGTCTAAGACGTCCATCCCCTCCCCAACCACACCCATCCGAAAAACAGCTTCCTACTCCTATGATCCCAGTGACAATCAGAATTAAGCCTCAAAACAATTCCAAGCTTACATCAAAAAGTTATGGGGAAAGGAAACGAGAGGTATAAGCCGGCAGGGAATGCAATCGGTCCCTTCCGCAATGTAACATGAAAAGATTCCTTAATGTCTTTTAATATTTTCTGCGTGCTTCGCACAAACCCATCGTAGATAGTTGCAAGACCGTAAACAGCTCATAAACGGAGGGGTGGGGAGTGTGACCTCGACCGGAAGTAATTAACACGCGACTAATGAAGCCCTAGCAGCGTCGGATTTGCGGCCTACTATAAAAGGGCCTGGGAAAACTTTACATTCTAAATGATTGTGGTGCAATCTGAGGCATTTCCCCACGATTTAAATCTATTAAATGGCTGCTTCTACCATTTTCGAGTTTAATTTCATTGATTCAGCTATATCGTTAACTATGAAATAAAATATGTTTGCCTACTATTTTCATTAGGCCTACTGTTCTGGAAAAAAGTGAGGGTAAACGATATATCCCCCACTTTTGGAGATAGGGATCAGTGGCGTCACCAGACTTTTCATTCTGGGAGGGGCACAACAGTTTGATGAAGGGGCACAACTAGCTAGCGGTGTATGCAGTATGTTGTGTGAGCGCCGGCCTGGGGGAGGGGTCTAAGGGGAGGGGGTGCCCCCTCCCCTTTGAAAATTGTTGAAAAATTAGGTGTCCTTAGATGCAATCTGGTGCCACATACGCTACCTTTTTGAAGTAATATTTCTGTCAAAAAAAAAACGAATTTTTAGGAACTAAAAAAAAAATTATGCATGGATTGAGAAATTTTCATGAAAGTGAAAAAAACGTGCATGTGTATTGCCGAATCAACGATCAAATATTCGTTCGATTGTGGACTTTTCAATTAACGTGAAATTCTCATGATCCACAAACTGAGTGATTGGAGTCTTACGGGATTAAAGTGATCATAGAATTTTGTATCATATATTTCTCTTTTAAAATTTATTGGAATTATTTTTTTCGAAGAAGAAAATACGGAAAAGTCTCCTTGAAATTGCTGGCACTGAGCTTGCATTACAATTCGCAACGCAAGTGGCAGGCAAATTCCATGGTACTGTACGTACCAAACAACACCATTCACTGTTTTGGTTAATGAGTCCGCGAGGCAGACATTTCCGCTGCACTTTATCAAGGCGTATACTCACACCTATTGAGGCGGCGAGGATTACGGATAGATTACCAAGACCGATGCTCAGCCTCCGACACAGATAACGCTGTCTGCTTTATGAGATGGGGCCATTTTGTTATTCGAAAAAAATACAAATTGCTGCCTTTTCTTGTCCTAAGAAGAATCAAATCATATGAAACATGGTAGTCAAATATTCTAACTACAGAACTTAAAGAAGATCTATACATTTTTTTTTCAAAATCTCAGATCTCAGTTGGGGGGGGCACACGGGGGGCACAAGGTTTTCCGGAGGGGGCACGTGCCCCCTGGCCCCCCTTGGCGACGCCACTGATAGGGATCATATCCCCTAGTCGCCCCCTGCTCACTCCTTTAAATGGTTATCTCATTTATCTATTAGCTCGAGTTGAATTATTCTTCCAAAAATCCCCTGCACCCCTATACTAGGCCTACCCCTATCCACAATTCACTGACTGCATCATTACATCCACTTGCCCAATTAGGCTATCATCCATACATTGGGTATTTTCGCAAGTAATTGACAAACCGTCAAACTCCTTTGAATTTTTTGTCTGTTTAATGTCCACGCAATGACATAAAAAGATAGTCAAATGCTTCATTCCAATGCCCACAATTTTGTAAATACCTAGAGGCCCTAAACCCCCGGGCCGGAGGACGTTTCATCATGGTTAGTCCGTGGTCATTGATGTTCCCCCGCTTTTCAATTGGAATTCACCCCCTGCTTCCTTAATATCCTGCAGTTATGACTGCTCATTGTGAAACAAATAACGCTCTTTCGCAACTTTGTTGTCCCAGCTATTACGGACCCAGTGCTACGCCGTACGGAAAATTCTTGGATCCGCCCCTGCGGCTAAGTACTTTTGTTATCAAACTTACTATTCTCGTTCAAAAATTTGACAAAATGATCATAGTGAATGCTTATAGTATTTTCATTTGTAAATGCATTTGTTGGCATAGCAAGTTTTGATGAGAATGTAACCGCCATGTTAGTGTCACAGTTTGCATGAGAGGTCGAAGTGATTTCATTATGATTTCTGACTTAGGTCATATCTAGCGTGCAAGCTGTAGTTTGTTCTCTCGGCAAACCCGACTGAACGGGATCCTGTCCGAGATCATCGCACTTTCCTATTGCTACGCCTCATAGCTTCCAATGTCGCAACCTTCATCCATTCCATCACAGCGCCACGTGCCAAATGACTTCAATAATATTAAGAGGGGAAGTAGCAAGTGTAAAAGAACCATCTTGCTTGTATGGGAAATGTCCCTTTCTTTTCAAGATACACCTTTCCTATAAACCCACCAACACCTTTCCTATGACCCCCTCCCCCACACACACCTTGAACTGCTCATGTCCCTCCTAAAAACCACACAAAAGAGACAACAAAAGAGATCAGATGTAAGATGCATCCTTATACAGTCTTTATTCTTTACTCTTGTTTGTAATTTTATCTTAAAAGTTACCAGACGACAGCTGTCGGACATTTATGTACACCAGAAATATAATTTCTCACCTGCTGCGAGTACTTCTAATGTCTTACCCTTAAACCAAAGAAACTCGCAAATAAAACAAATCTCCTCCATCAATTACATAGGTAACACATTGAAATCGCACATTAGTTTAAAAAAGAGGCATTTGAAAAAGTTTAGAAAAGCACAACATAATTGTTTTTTAAACCCTGAAAAGTCAAAGAAAAGATCTCCCACCACTGTATTGAGTAACCAAACCCCCTCCCTTTATCTTCCCCACCCCACCAACAATAGCATTACCAAAGTAGCCATACTCTGTGAACAGTGATCAAAACCTCCCCCTTATAACCTTTACTTCATTTGACTACAAATTGTATGAGCTATTATTTCCAGCTAATTCAAAATAACAGTAACTGCCTTACCAAAACAATTTCGTAAGATGTGAATGCGTTGAACATTAAACATACTTTGACTAAGTTGTGATACAAATTTTTTGCCATTTGTTAAGGTCTTTCAAATGTATTTTTTGTTTGCGAAAGAAACTCTTTGCCACACTTCAACTAGCTTTGTAAGAGATGATAAAGAAAGATTGGGACTACTTTTTTATGGAAGTTGGAATCAGCCGGTTGAGTTACCTTGATAACATTGACTTTGAAACTTTCTGTCCACTGTTAATTATGACAAGGTAAATTTATGCTTACATACAGGAAGTTGTTCAAACTGATAATATGAAAGTGAAAGCAAAACATAATGCAGTGGGGAAAAAATAACTTAGAGATTCACACTATAAAATTCCTTTCATGTTTCCAGAAGTGACACAATGGCATATTTTAGCAATTGATATGCATTTTATGAATCCTTAATTACAACATGAACTGTCTAAGATACTCCTGGACCGATAGTATAACCAACCTACATTACTGATGTTGACATTTCAATTCTCAAAAATCTTCGACATTTCAACTCTCAAAATTTTCGATACCAATCAGATACCGATGTCTAAGAAATGTGCATACCATATAGTAAACCATATGCTGCTATTGTGTACAACCATTAAGTACTGTTTTACTTTTTGATGATAAAACTGGGACTTGCAGTCAAACATACCACAATAACGAAACATTTGTATGAACTATAGGCCTAGAAATACCAGTAAGGTGGTGTTGACATTTTAAATTTTACCAGCACGGATACAGGATGAAAATGAGGAACACTGGTTGCCATAGCTATTGAATACTGAAAATAGATCCTGCACTACCCTGAGATACAATTTCACAAGAGACAATCATGATTACAATTGCCATCATGAATTCCTCTTCAAAACTGTATAACTGGCATTGCTGGTTTAATTTTTGTTTCAATAAAATGATCATCAAATTCTGAAATAATTTAACTTTAATAAAACCAAGACACTTCTTTTGTTTCCATTTGAGAAATGTGATGAATGCTTCTTTGCTAATTGTTCAGTAATCTCCATAATGATTTCTATGGACATACTTCTCCCATGAACCCTGCAAAGCTGGAAACACAGAATTAAAATAATGCACTTATACATAAAATTTAGAGACATGGCAATGTGTTGGGTGAAACGCAAATACGGTCAAGCAGGTAATCGGTCACAAGCACAAGACTAACTATTACGTACAATTAGTTCGCAGAGCAACAATCAATTTCTCAGCTGGATTCTAAGCAACCTGAATGGGTGCTTTTTTGATATGGCAGATTAACTGATGATAACACGAACACCAGGTTTGTACATAAATCTCAAATTCCATGACTTAATATGTCAAAAATATTTCCAGGGACCAATTCTTTTGCTACACAAGTTTGGATGACCCAACTTTATAACTGGACCATTGAGACCTAGTTTCCCATGACTCGGCACACGATTGACAATGCACACTACATGATTGGCTAGCTTGTTTTGAAGGGGTTGCACTGTGGTATGTGACACCCCTCTTTCAGCTTCATGGACAATCTCTAGTACCTGACTGGTCAAATTGCTTCAACGTTAAAGACCATTGTAGATTTCCCAACTGAAAGCAACTCAACTTTAAATTTGTCTCAATACTGTCAGTTGCAGTCAAAGGCCACTACACAACTATTAGTGGGGCAATGTTTGAGTAGAGTTTTGTCTGGCAAAGTCGTGTACTTTGCGGCAAGCCTTACATCTTTTTCAAATTTTTAGAGTCCATTTCTAGAAAACTGACCAGTCATTACACTGAAAATAATGGTGGTCATGAATACACAGCCATCAACAAGATGGTCTCCACCTCACTTCACAACCATCCAATCAACCCAATTTATAACAATGTCACCACTGTCAAACAATATTCTTGGTCCTTTTCTCAAGGCAATATCCCATTCATCCATTCATTCACTTTTGTGGGTTGTCCAAAACTCCAATATTTTTCCTTGAACTTTTCTTGAAACATCACTTTTCCCTGACCTCTGACATAATCACCAAATGACATGACTTTTCCATTACAACTTTAACTTCCAGGATTTCTTCTGACTTAACCAATCTGATATACAGTTATGATGGACAGAAGTAGCTCCACATTTCATACACATGGAAAATTGTCTAGTATTGCTTTGTACATTCATTACTGCAAGTACATACATAATATGCACTACAATTGTGACCTTCAGTGCTAGTGTTGCCTTAGAGATACCCTCCACCATGTTTATGTATACAAAGCCAATACCACAACCGCACATCCTCCAAAGACCCATTTCACATGATGCAATATTTTATTTATGCAGCATTTATGATGGCACTGTTGGGAGAGCTTGTTTTACAAGTTACACCCATGCATGCACAGAAGCACACATAGGTACAGTACATAGTGCATGCACCATTAGCAACATGCCTGACTTGGTCACATTGTGTATACATCTTCTGTATCTGGCTTCGACCATATGGCAGCTTCCGTCTGTTGTCCTTCAAACAAAATGCATTACAGGTCTATACAACACCCTTAAAAAGCCTGTAGCATTTCTGAGTATGCTCAGTAATGATTGTGACTTGGCGATAGTTGAATTGCCTGCCAAACATACTGCAAGACATCTTCAATGATATAACCTTGTACAAAAAATATCTTGCAACAGAATATTGTCTGTCTTTAAAAGACATTGCCCTCACCAACATTTTCATAAGATTTTTCTCAAGTTCTCTTTACAAGAATTGCTCCACAGCACCATTGCAAAAATTATTGGTAATATTTTTTTCTATTCCCAGCTAGACTGCAAATTCATGTTACACACACCTCCAGAATTTTAATCCCCTTAGACGTGCTTCTTTTTAAACCAATCTTACTTGCATGCTGACCAAGTGAAGGAAACAGTTGACATTGTGCCCTCTGACTGGCAGATTTGGTATTTACACAGGATATTTCTGAAGGATGAAACCATAGATGAAAATGGCTCAGGTGTCTAAAATTATTTAAGGGTGCTGCTGTGTGCCATTCTCCATGCCAATTTGGACATGCGTGCAAGCCAACCAAAAGTTCAAATAAACAGAACTACTACTTATTGTCTAGTACAAACATTGTATGTGGTAATGCAAGCTGGTTTAAGTCGTGGCATATTTTAATAAACTGGGAAAAAATCACACTAAAGCACAAAGTTGGAATGTTCACATGCTTTTTACAATTACTTCACATCAATAGAGGAAAATGCTTCATCATTTTCAAAGCAAACTTGACAAAAATGTAGAGATACAATCAGACTAGGGCAAAAGTTTGGAAAATTTTAGACGCCATCTGCAGGACTAAGTATTGACTATACAGGATGCCCCACCCCTTAAAAGTTTCTACTATTCTAAGGTCCTGTAACAACTTCTTCCCCAAAAATTATCACTTGCCCTCATAAGGGCCTCCTTTCCACATTACCAGAAATAAATGTGTAGGGATCACTCAGAGACATCAAGAGGTTTTTTACTTAACTCCAGAACAAGTATTTGCTGAATATATGTTCGTGGACCACATTGTTATTAAACTTGAAAGCCTAACAGTATGATGAAATGTAATGTAAAGCACAAACATATTAAGATATGTCCACGAGTATAAATGCCAGTTGTGCATTTAAAAAAATTTAGACTGATTTAGGATCGATGAAAGGGTATGAGACTGATGGTAACTTTCAAGAGCCAATTTATATTAAGTATATTATTAGCTGAATGTCACTATTTTATTAACAATTTTTTTTCAGGGTTTGAAAACAATCCTTACCACTAAGAAATTTGCTGGATTCATCAATACAACTCAAAACTATCAACTATAAACTTCTTGTCAGCACTCCTTCTTTATTGGCATACACCTTGCTAGCTTAGACTGCCAAGAATGGTAGACTGCTAGGAGGAGGGGGTAGGATAAATGAACAGACATAACATTTGCAACAATAAAGGCTAACAACATCAGTGAATGTCCTAACAAATTCCCCAAAGGACAAAAAGTGTGGAGAAGAGACTGTTCTGGGGGCTACACTAGTGATAAAATGGTACCCCTGCCTGACTCAGATTTGCCATACAACAGAATATTTTTCCTTTCATTCATATACCCTCACCCCAATTCACAAAGTTTCAAGCTACCAGTTCTACCAGAATTGACTGGTTCGTTACATAGACAGGCAGCCAATTATTTATCACCTAAAACAGCAGGATGATTTACTTATTAATTTACTATCATTATTTAACTCTTAGATCTTCTAATCATGTAACTTGATGGATTACATCCTGTTAAGAGAAAGTGTTCCCAATTAGCAGAAGAGACCCTTCATAAAATACTGCCTTATAAATCAATTTGTCTCAAAAAGGGGGAAAGGAAGCCATTAATTGTCCCAACAGACTCCCACTCAAAGGTATGTCATGTAAAAACATTCAAGCCAAAGTTCATTTCCCCAAAGAATGGCTAAACAGCTTTTAAATTGCACCATAGGCATGGCAAATTTCACTGGAAACCAGAAGCTGTTTGCCTCCTGATGATATCTACCACACAGGTCATGTTATATGCACAGAAAAAAAAAAACATAAATAAATACCATGATTCATTTTCTAACTTAAAAGGAATGGCATCATTCAATTAGCATTATATGCATTGTTGTACTGTAACTGATTACTGTCTCCTAATAAACCTCAAGCGGTTCCTAGTTTACCACAAATCAGGGAACCAGGAAATTCTTTTGCACTTAAAATGGCTTAGGGTTAAGTTGTTCTTAATTTCACCCTTGCACATAATAAGATTCACAAAATAGGAAATTCTTTTTGCTCATCATATTTAAATCATTAATTTATTTTATTCTTTTTACAAATACTAAATTCAGAGATGAAAATATCCAATCACCTGGTAACATAACCTCCACAGTCCCACACAACCTCCTGCCAATCATCATGCTCTTGAAAGGCAGGGTTACATGCAAAATGGTGAGAAAAAGATTGAACAAAATACTGGTAAAGGGCTTCCTTATGAGCCTTCCAAAAGAAATTTCAAAGTTAATGGCTCTACAACTTGCTTCAGTATAGTTAACAAGATCCTAAACTGTTATGTCTGGTATCATAAAACTTCAATTTGGTACAAGTGCCTTTCCCCTTTAGTGTTGCCTCCCACCCTTCACCACCACCACCATCCCTGTCCATCACCCCCAATGTCCCCCACAGTCCAAATATGAGACTAAACCATTAAACAATATACATATGTCCACCTTTTACAGGACAAAAATTTTGTAAGAATGCTTTCTCATTGACTTAAATCAACATCACTGACCTGGATCACATTTTACAAATTTAGTTTTGACATTGATTTGCCCCTTTCTTTGTTGTCCACAAAAAGTATGATGATATTGTATCAAGGAATGACAATATTTGTAAATATATGAGAAAATAAACTCTCAAAAAATGTCAAAAAGGAAGTTCCCATAGCAGCAACTTTTATACAACATGTTTGTAGGAGGTCAGGGTCAGTCACATGTCTGATCTTGGTTGTGATTATCTACAATTAAAAGTAGAAGGAACCCTGAAAAAGTGATTCTTCTACTTTACTGAAAATATAGTCACAGGGATAAATTCAGAGACAGCATCAGAATGTAACTAGGATTTTCTGAGTGCTTGGTACATTGCTTGTCATTCCGAGTGAGGAACTTAAAAGTAAGGAACACATACGACATCTGCACACAAGAGGGGCAGAGTTCTAGCTGGCATGGGCCCATACCTGCAGCACTGCCTCTAAAAGAAGTGTCAAGAACTGATTTTATTTCAAATCAAACCCAGCACATTACAGAGACAGTGGATGGTTATAAATGGGTAACAAGGTCTGAAAAATAAATGGTACCATTCTTACAGACTGAGATTAAAATAACTACATTTAGAGATGTATACAGAGTCCCTTGATTATTCTGATACAGAATGAACAAATTGCTCTTAAAGAGATTTGCCCTCTGGCTTTGTGTATATTAAAAGGGACATCTTAAGAGAAACAATTTCAGCACTGATATCAAATAAATCTTGACTGGAGAATGGCGTCTATTAGGACTTTACCTCCATTTGTTGATTCCATTACTGGCATCCATTACATGAGGAGAGTCTTCACTAGTAGCCCCCACTGTACCGGTCCTGAGGAAATAAAAAAAAAGGATTTGATCTGGATTGTACTCAAGCAAGAAGGAGACTAACCAGGTCTATTTCAAGCATATTGAAAAGCAGTGTCACAATACCTTTTAAGCCTACAGCTTCTTTTCCTACTCCATTAAAGTTATGCCTACCAACCCACATTAAGCTTTTAAACAGCACAAGTGTTTCTTGTGGACCACCATTAGCTTTAAGGAACATAGGGTATATAACATTGTTTAAAGTGTGCTTTCCAAATAACAATGAAAAATTTTTGATACTTTACCATGATGATGATGATGATGGGTTCCATAGTTTGTGATGGCAACCAAGAGCCCAGATACACCCCAAACCCCCCTTCATCCTAGCAAACAGTATGTATGCTTTTATAAACATTGATAATTACACTTGACCTCTTATTTGAAGGTTTTACTTCTTCACACTGTGTTTGCAACTCTTTTATAAGTTTACGTAACAACACATATAATCTTCATGGGGATGACACTTTATGCATCTTACAGTTTTGTCAAGATACTATTTATCCATAATATCAAATTTACTTCTACATTTTCTGACTTTTCACTATTTCATTACCTTAAGCATGCTATTTTATGCTTTTTGAAAATCTGATAGAATGTGTCATGATTTTAAACCATAAAGGGGACCCTGTGGTATTTCTCCTTGTTAAAATGTAATCAAATGAAGTACATCAACCGACCTGTATAGAACTCATAAGGCCAGAGACTTTCCCTGCTACTGCTGACACACCATCACGCATACCATCTCGAATAGCGGAATAATCTGGTCCACTGTAGCTTGCTTTAGAAGTACCATCACTACCAAATAGATCAGCACTAGATATACCACCACTGTTGGCAAAGCGGTCCAAGTTTGATCTGGTTTCGTACTGAAAGCAAAGGGAGGTCAAAGGTCGCTCAAAGGTCAGGGAAAACAATTGGAAACTCGGTTCTTTGGGTGAACTTTTCTTATTGCTTGGGAAACCTGCTTCAAGAAAGTGATTTACATTTTGTTGATGAACTTAACTGCAGGAATGGGATCCCTATTTTGTTGAAGTGAAGTGTGAATCTTAATGCCTTAGAGTTTCAACACTGTTGAATGGATGTTTGGTGTGAAGACTCAATGGCAAGGCAAGCAGATATGAACAGGGTTACACAGACAGACAAACCCACCTAAGTTAGCATTTAAAAGTTTTTCTCAAAAATTACAGTCTGCAAAACTAGACACTGTTATTGAAATATTTGAACAGCCCAATTGACAATAACATAAGGAAGCATAAAATTTCAATTTGTTTGCAGTTTAACTTACATCCATCTTGTCATTTTGGAAATACTGTTCAGAGGAGATTGACTTCGCATCACTAAACCGCTTTGAGACATCGTCAGAAGCTGGGGCAGGTTCAGAACTTTTCTTACTTCTCGATCTGAGACAAAGAATTAAAGAGAGAGAAGAATAATACATTAGATATAAGCTTTGTTCGCTTTTTTTCCAAATAAGTCAACTATTTTTCAAATGTCACATATTTTGATGGTAACAAATGCTTTCTTAGGTGTCCTATTGTCTTTTGTAACTTTATCACCTGTTGTTTTATTAACAATTCCTACAGAAATCTGAAAATGAAATTCCATTACTTATCTATGACAAATATAAAATTAAACTATTCTCTAAGCTATCACAACATCTGCAACAGGAAAACTGTTGCATTATCAAAGCATGGCGAAAATGGACAGGTTGTTCACCTTTTAAACAACCAATTAGAACCCTTATGCAAGAAATGAGAAAGATATTTTGGGCTACTTATGGTTTTTAACAGCTTTTAAGTACATTAACTTTGGTAGTACAAGGCGCTTTTGGCATTACTATGACCAAATCTGACACTTACCTGGAATCTCCAATAGGTTTAATGCTATCATAACTACTCTGCCTGGATGACCTGCTCGGTTTATCCAAGAATTCCCAGTCATTTGAGGGCCTGTCTTCTTCCTCTTCTTCTTCCTCATCGTCATCATCACGGGAAAGGAAACTGTCCTTGTACCTGATGAGAGAGAGAGAAAATTATTTAAAATATCAATGCTAAAGCAAACCTGCAAAGCCATTCATAGGTGTATCAGTTAGGGTCAGGGGGAGCACCAAGTCCCCCAAATGTTTGGAAAATTCCAAAATTGGGGTGCAATATACAGAAATTTTCAGGCAAAATTCTTCTTATTGAAACCCGTTTTAAATGTTGCATCATTTTATCTTCGAATAAAAATAAAAAAATCTAAACATTTAGTTGCAAACATGTAACCAAGGTGATATCACTTGTAAACCATTCACCAAGGGATATAATAAAAGTAAATCATGTCTGGATACAACAATTTTACAACTCTCAGTGACCACAAATGCTGTATTCATTCTAAGAAAAGCACAGTGCAAGAAGACAAATCACACAACTATTCTTGGCTACTTGGATAACTGTTTCAAAAAACAGTTACATGTATGATATTATACTGACAGTAAACAGAAACAGGTATGTAGTATGCTCCATTGTGTACATACACATTTATAAACATTAAGATGTTAGAATCATTCCAGTTTCTTTGCATAGAAGCTCCCTTCCAGAAAACTCTTCCAGGGACTAATTACTTAGATTGATTGACCGATTGATGATCTTACCTTGAAGAACTCCTGCTTGAGAAACGTGATTCATAGTCATCAAAGAAGTCCTGGTTCCTCGACTTCCTTCCCTTCTTGACCGGATTAACCTGTTCAATTGTTTGCATGTCACTGATGGCAGAATGTGATATACCCCTAGAAAAAGAAGAAAGAGGTGGACATTAGCCCAAGGGTCATATTTAAAGGAAAGGCACAGGGAAATTGCCATGGGACCTCAACTAGAGACCTGTTTGCCTAAAAATACAATCGCAACTTTTTCTTCTATTACACAAAAGTACATAAACATTCAAAATATCTTAAAATTTTGTTTTTAGTCAACAAAGCTGTGTTTTTGTACTTACTAGCAACATGTTCAGGGACCTATTTCATAAAGTGTTAAGCTCAATCTTAAAACTGATTTCAATTGGACAATGGCATGACAGGTCAATCTTAAATCAATCTTAACTCTTTATGAAACTTGGTGCTACTTGCATGACTAAAAGTATCATATCTGACAATTTGATACGTGTTTTGGTTTGGGAAAAGGTTTTCTTGGTATGCTAAAGGGCTCAAGGTGTTGGGGCCAATTTTTGCAGACTAAGCCTCGTGTGGTTATGTCTCATTCATAATTTAAACAGTCCATTATAATCCCCCCCCCCCCCAAATCTAATGCAATCATGCTTACTTTTTATTCTAAAAATAATCTGGCCACTGGAAACACTTACAAAAGTGTCTCAACAAGTCTGTCCGCTATACCACGAATTGATATGATTAGGGGCCCAGGTACCACATTGTAAAACATACTGGTATATGGTAAGCTGGCCTTGGCCTCAACCCTGAGAAAGGTGGCCCTGAATACAACACTGGTATGCCATCTCCTGATGGGAGACCCCTTAAAGCATTACACTGTAACATCTTCCCCCTCAAACATCCCTACAATGATGAATGAAGGGCATACCCCACCTGAAGTGTCCCAAGGTCCAAATATGCCTCTCAGCTGGGTGTGGGTCTTTATCTAGCATAATGAGATACCTTAGTGAAGCCAAGAATGAGTGAACAAACCAACTTCTCTGCTCTGCAGGGTAAGCAACACTGCATAATATATTTCAGACAAGCAACTCTGCCTTGAGGTAAAATTTTCACATCCATCCTGAAAAACCTCATTTTGCAGGTAAAACTGAATATGAATTATACTTTAGATGCAAACTGGACATACATAAGTTTTCATTCCAAATAGAAAACTATCCAAAAAGGGCTTGAAGTTGTATTTACTTATTAGGGTATGATGAGGGTTTTCATTCTTAAGGGTTTTTTGTTTCAAAAATTAAAAAGAGCACAGCAATTGAACCAACTTACCTTCTGTCAACACCTACAATGTCTGTACTACCATTCAGTGTATGTCCTTTGTTTACTAGTTTTCTCTTACTGGAATATGTAATGATGACAAAAGTGGACGAAAATTGGCAATTTTCGACCTACGTTAAGGTATTTTCAACCACCCTATTAAAAACCATGCTAATTTAAGGTAAAATGAATTTTGTATGGGTCATATGTGGTCATTGTGCAGACGTTGTGATAGAAGTTACTTACAGGCCTGTATGAAGGTAGCTGTTTTACATTTGTTATATGGCCATTAATTACATCACTTAAAATTAATCAAATTGTAGTAGTTTCCATGGTTTTATGCCAGTCAAAAACTAGATGGTCAAAAATTGTTTATCACATTGAAAAGTGGTGTGTGGTTTTTGACCTCCCCACTAAATGAGGACAGCAACAATTTTGGGGCAGGTTCTTTTCATTAAAACATCCCAACAACTCTTTTATAGTTAGGTTATCAAATTTGACCACCTTATAATTAAGTTTGTGGATGTAAAGGTGTGTAGAAGTAAGTCATGTAGCTTATCGCCCATTTTAAGAAAATGATTTGAAACAATACATATGCATTCAGTTTTTGAGTTTGGATTTTATATATTAAATGGTTAGCTTTGGTTAAAAGTATGGTGATTTTGAATTACCACTATTTCACAGTACTTGGTGGCAAATACATTTGTACTGTTGTTTCTTCAAGAAATTCAAATTTGGCAAAAATGTTCATGGTAGACAAAAATACCCTGGAGGTCAAAAACCCTCATTTCACCCTACACCAACTACTACTCCTGATTACAGTGACAATATTTTATATTTCTTCCTTCTTTGAAGCTAAGTAACGTCACCGTTTACTACCATCTCTACAGTAAAAAGAGATCCCTTCTCACCCTCGTGATCCAAACCCCATCCCCAGTCGTTCCATTTGTTTAGCTTTGTTGGGGTCTTCTTTCTTTAATGCTTCTTCTTTCTTCTTCATTTCCAGGTCCATATCTTTGTAAGCTAGTCTCATTGAAGCTCTGGAGGAAGACAAAAGTACAATTCAAACTTTTCTTTTGCTGAGATTTCTTCCAAGGAATTATACTCCAAGATATGAAAGAAAAGCATTTTTGAATAATGCAATGCATCTACTGCAATCAATATCTTTGATCAGTAGAACAATCAGGGTTTGTACACTTTTCTCAAAACAAAATTCAAGCACTTTTCACGGTATAACTTTGTTTTTTTCAAGGATATCAAACCGATTTTAAAACACTGAAAGTTTTTTTCTTGCATGAAATACTTCAGCACACCTGAGGTTGGCAGGAAACAAAACATTTTGAAGGCTAATGGCAGCACTAATGGTAATAATAATCAATATAAACTTCCATGTTATATGCTAACATTCTTACAGGGTATCTTTTCATTTTAAGTAGGACTAGGCTAAGGTTAGTCCCTTATCTAGAAGGAGTGGATTATACAGTCAAGTTCAGTGACTAAGCTGGCCTAGGGCTGATAGTGTCACCCTCCTCAGATTTTAAGAATATTTTGAAGTTGAAAAAGCCCTTCCTCTGTCTGATTCATCTTATTCTGAGGTAATAATGTTGAAAAAAAGTGTTGCACTTGTCTAATTACGATCCTGAAGGCATAAACACTTGTTTCACACAAGCGACCTAGCCTAACACACTACAGCATAGGCAAAGTGGAACCTATACCAGCAAAATTTTGCCGATTTTCGTTTACAAGTTCCTAATCGTTTTCTGATCGTAACTTCAAAGCTTTTGATGGTTTTAAGGTGAATTTGCCACTTTCTTAGATGGTAAGATGTCTGTGTATGCGTTTGCTAAGTACAGGCATTCATTTGACGTGGTTTTGTAAAATTCAAGCACTTTTCAAGGATGATGCAAAAGAACAACAGTCAAGTACTTTCAAGGCCTTGAAAATGAATGGTTCAAATTCAAGTACTTTCAAGGTTTTCAAGGACCTGTGCGAACCCTGAACAATATTCTGCACTCAAATTTAAGGCACAGATTTATTTCTTACCTAGATGAAATCTTGGTGTGACCCTTGACCAAATTCACACGTCTAATCCATATAGTCTGATTTACTTAAGCTAGCAATGTTTTGCCACCACACTGTGACACTTTAATGAAAGGTCAAAAGACTTGCACATTATTTGTGTGACATAAAGATTGCTTTGTGCATGACAATTGCAGAAATTAATTTAAAAGCTGTGATGCAACAGCAATTGTCTCCTTATACTCACAATATGAATGCCACCTACATGCTCTGCTCATAACTTATAAATGACCCTTACAATGCCCCTCTCAGTAAGCAGGGTATGCTGTTAACAGGAGCCACCCTACTCTCACGCCATTCTGCCTACTTGGCCATACTCTTCTTTGTTATGAAAACTTCCAGTACAACACTTTAGATCTTTATGGTCAATTATAAAGCAGATGCTAAAACATTGCATTTTTCATGATTGCTACTGACAGATCACAGGCTACATGTGGTCACAGTCCATGATTGCTACTGACAGATCACAGGCTACATGTGGTCACAAAGAATCAAAGTTCTGTTTGTCAGGGAGACTTCGAAACACGAAAGATTTTCCTGATGCACATCTGTCCTGTAAACTTTTCCCAACCCTGCCCCCAACCACCTCTTTTTAAATGAAGTTGGGGATCTGCCTTTCAACATGTATGCACATAAATGTGAGCAGTACAAGCCACACACTATTTGAAATGGGTGCAAAGTTTTTCACTTAGCCTTCTGACTTTTTGATTGCAAGCAGGGCTGGGAAAACTGTCAACTTCTTGTCAAGTGCAAGCAAGTCAATTTCACAAGTGTTAACAAGTTTTCATACCCAGCCCCCAATTGCCCCCCCCCCCCCCTTTCCCCAAAGAAAAAAAAACACTCCAAATGCTAAAAAGATTAACCTAAATGAAAGCATCCTATTTTGGATGTAAATTTTCCTTAAGACTTTTTGCCATACTGCCCTCAATTACTTACAATCTTGCTTCCTCTTCCTCCTGAGTCTGTGCTTTCTGTTTTTGTTCATTGAGGGCTCTCTCCTCTCGCATCTTGTCCGCCTGTTGTGCTGCAGACTCAATCTCATCAAAGTTTGTCTTCACTTTCTGGGCTTTAAGGGTTTTCTTACCTCCAAGCTATTGTAAGGAAGAACATACAGTATATGCATAACTGTTTAATAATAAACAACAAACAGTTGTACTATAGCCTATGAAGCTGTCTTCTTTATCTTCCATTCACAAATATCCTATACATATGAACAGAGCATCCTGCACTAATGTCCTATGAGTAAAGTGTTGCCACCATGTGCATGTTTAGCCTTACCAATATGGCTGCTGCCTATGTCTTCTGTGTAAAGTTTGGACTTACTCAAGTGGTTCAGTAATCGACAGATTATACCAGAAATTCAGAGAATTTTTGCAAAATGCAAATTGTAGTCAAAATTAATGAACAGAATCTGAAGCACTGTGATAATGTTCTTCTAGTTATGTTTGTATATTGTCTGAAATGTTTCAAGTTCATCATCATCAAATTATGCAAACAGCAGTAAGGCCTGGTGGCCATCTTGGTAAGCCTCATTTTGTTTGTTGGCAACATTTTTGGTTACGTGACCCTCTGTCCATATATACAAGAAGTCCATGCTTCCACTGCACACAGCTACTGCCCCTTTACACCTGTCAGTAATCAGAAATTTTCTAAAACACAGAGCTCCAGAGTTAATGTACTAAATAGTACTGAGCTTTCCTTTATCTACGGCCAAGTGGTACAAGTCTACTATACAGCAGTGTACTCTGCAGAGACATCTACTCAGTAACAGTTTACCAGGAAAAGTCAAACTGCATTGACCTCCCTGGCTGTGCATAGTACTGTAAAATGACAGCAATGTTTATATCTACGATAAACTTTCAATTGGCTTCAATCAGGTTATGTATATGAAGTTTCAATCACTCTTTCAATGCAAATGAAACATCTTTGGCTTCAGTGTCTACAGACTTCGGATTTTTCCTAGCAACAGGCCAGACATAAAATTTCCTACTTAACAGAAAACGAAATCAAAGTTGTATTTCTGTTTTTTGGATATTTTTTGTGTCAGATTTTGTTCAAGTTCTGCAGAAATGTTGACTGCAAGAGCTTACGTTGTACAACAGCTAAACTACTTTTCTTTGCAGGATAATCCGACACAGGTGTAAGAATGATGCAAGTGTGCTCTTTTAGTACTACTTCAAGACTCAAACAATCAAAGATAACTCACTCCTTTTTTAGCACTCTGTGGTTTCCTCTGCCCAATGGTAGATTTTCTGGGTGTCTGTTTGGATGCTTGTGTGGGAGATATACTCAAGGCTGCTTCTACACTTGGTGCTCCAACTGATTCATCTAGATGTAAAAAAACATTTTTAAGAGGATGTGTGACCATAGGAGCCTGCATTAATACTTTTCTGTTAGAGATTAAAATGTCTAGAATAAAAGGTATGTCTTGACCAGGGTGGTAGCTATGGAGGGCAGGGCAGTACAACCCAAGACTGCTAGTGTGTTCCTGGCCCACTTGGCTAATAAACCGGGTACCCCGCCTTCCACCACTATGCCTCCCACCTTCTCTCCTAGTACTTATTTCCCTACCAAATGGCTTTGAATGAAGTTGAAAGGAAGGTTTACTAAATTTTATGGTTCATTTCAAGTTTTGTTCACATGAGATGCCAATATTAGGCCAATAAATCCAGGGTATACCCCTTTCTTTCCAACTCTAAGATGCTTTTCTCCCTTTGCTCTATTTAACCTCTTTACTCGAAGCCCACTTCTAAAATTGGTCTAGCTACAACTCTGGTCTTGACCTTAATGTTATAAGTTTCCACAAAGAGTATGTTAGTTTACAAATGCCTAGGATGCCTCCGATTGTGGGAATGTATCAAAAATTTGTTATGTAAATAAGATAAAGCAAAACAATTGCCAAGCTTACTAGCTAGGAGTGAGACTTGTTACTAAATATCCCACGGAAATGACCACTGATCACTCCAATCTCACGTAAACCAAGGATTACTTATTACAGAAATATCAAGCTATTCCTAGCACTCATACAATAACACAGAAATCGAACTTTTTCTTTTAGAAAGGTAGTTATATTCCTAGAAATATGATCAAGAAGCAATCACTCATTTTTAAGTTAAATTGCAGTTTTGCGGTCAGTACATTGTTGAGTTAAACAGTTCTATGCTTTAATGAAGATTTTACCCGTACATCATTATTAGCAGGGACAGCAACTAGTACACATTAGGCCATGGCAACTTACATATCTCAGAGTGATCGGATAATAACTCACTGTTGGCCCCCAAGTGGCCTCAAGTAGCCAGTCCAAAGTAAAGGGAGTCATGAGTGTACTTTTCATCATGATAAAATTGGTGTTTGATTACAATCTTTTTCAGCATGTTGTAAGAAACTTTGACGAGCTCAAATGCTAGCCTGTTGACAAATAACTCTTTCTACATTTACATAAAATAAAAAATCCAGAACTAAATTATTTGAGGCAGTGATCTAGTCAATGATAGAGTGGGAATGTAGCTTGGTTATTCTAGAACAATGTAGTTGAAATTCATTGTGTATGATCAACTTGCTTATTGCAATGTCATTAGAAGTCATGGCTATGTTCAAGGTTGTAACTCTCAGGGTCAGGAACACTCAACTCCAAAATTATCGAAGCACAACGATACTACAGATATAAATGCATTCATGTTAATGACCTGCCTTGACCTATATCTTAATTAAAACAAATGGGGAAGCCTGACATGTTCCTTAGGAGTCTCACCACCTTGCCCAACAAAAATGCCATGGAGAGTGCTATTTAAAATCATCTTACCTCACTCATATAAATATACAGAGGGCATTTTAGAGTTTTATAATGAGTCTCATCATTACCTTGCCAGACTAAAATATACATATGACTGTGTTATGCAGGTTTAAAATAAGTCTCACCATTACTTTGCTTTCCATTTTTACTGATGGAAACAGGTTTACTGGAAAGTTGAGTTGGCTTTTCATCATTGTTCTGTGGTTGTGAGTTGGTTTGTGATAATGACTGGCTCTGTGTCACTTCAGCATGCTCTTCAAAGAAATCAACTTCCTTTTCTTTGGGAGACTGAACCCCACCGCTAAGCTCTTGAATTTTTAACTGGTGGAGAAAATAAACACCTTGCTTGATATTTACAGAAGTACTGAGTTGGCTGATGCAATGTAGGACTGGATACGGACTTAATCTTATCCAAATATATTATAAGCATAGATTCCAAACTTAATAATGGCGCATTGACTCCCCATGGAGCCCAAAATATCGGGGCGGAAGTGCTGATCACTGTTCAGTCATTTTAAAAACATACAGAGATATGAATGTCTTACAAAAGTATTAATACTTGTTATTTCGAAACACTGTAAATGTAAGAAGTATCACTCCTCAATACTAAATTCCACTTACAAGAAGTTCATAACTTCCTGACGGCATTACAAATAAGTACACTTGAACATGAACACACAATATTCACAGACTCATTCGCCTATATTCATTGGTCAGTTTCTGTGACACTTTCTTATTTTGGTACGCAGATCGCCAAATAGAACGGAGGACATGTCAAATTCACACTTCAGCCCCAATATTTGCATTTGCATTTCCATGAGGAGTCAATTTCTGTAACAGTGTAGGTATAGGAGTTAAGAATCTATGCTCATAATATCTTTGATCTTACCGGCAGAATGCATAACACCATGACCTGTTCTTCTTATCAATTGTATGTGTGAATTATTGAAAGCACTCATGGAACAATTTAATCAGTTCATCAACCTCATTAAAGAGCCATTTACAAATAGCATGTGAAGCTCACAAGGAAATGATTCATCAGTATTTAAAATGGTTCCCACATAACACCCATCCCCTTCCCTGGAAATTTCCCATATGTGTGGACAATTTCTCCCTGAACAACTTCCCTCTGGCAATTTCCAACAGTGACCATCACCCCTCAGACAACTCATCCATCCATAAAGTTTGGAATTGTCCAGTGGGATTTGTCGGTGGTGGGGCACTATCTAAGTGGAAATTGTCCAGCAGGATTTGTCGGGGGTGGGGCATTATCTGGGTGAGAATTGTCCAGCAGGATTTGTGGGGGGTGGGGCATTGTCTGAGTGGGATTTGTTGGGTAGGGGCACTAAGTGGGAAATGTCCAGCTGGATTTGTCGGGGGTGGGGTATTGTCTGGGTGGGAATTTTTCAGAGGGGAGTTGTTCTGTAATGGTATGAACCACACTGAAAACCATCACAAAGCTTGTCACAGTATTTGCTTTTTAATGAGAATGGGTGTAAGTTTTCCCAGAAAGGAGAGTTGGGTGAGAAAGTTGGTTACATGTGCATTGTCATTAACCAACTGCAAACTTCTATGATGTGACATATCATTAAGGAATGGGAATTATGTTGGCTTGTGTGAAAATGGACTGAAGTCAATGTTATTAAGTATGAGGAAATGCTTATTCATAAAATTGCATCATTTTAACAGATTCTTTGAAGTACAGTATTCCAAAAGTCATGTATACAGCCCTCGAAAATAGCCTCGGCATTCAGCAATGCCGAGGTAAATGCCGAGACAAATTGACTTGACTTCGGCAAAAATTTGCAGAGGCGATAGATTGCAGGGCACGCGTATGGGGACTTACAGTTACAAAAGCTGCACACTAGGCCTACACGGTTCGAAATGAAGCTTTGAGTAGCGACTTCACAAGAAATCGTTTTCTGATAAAATTTCCACCACGATCGAAACTTGAGCAAATATACTCAGTATTATTGCTTTATATACAAAACATAGTTGCAATTTTTCAAGTTTTAACAGAAAATCTTGATTTAAAAAGTTAGTTACGAGCGATATTTACTGACTGTATGAAACTCACTGTCTGCTGTCAAGAAAGTGACCACTGTACACACATAAATATGACACAGCAGAGTGCGACCTTTAAATTTCAGAACCAGCCATTTAATCTTCTTTAATGTGTAATAAAGTGGGAAAAATTCCCAAAGCGGCTGTACTGGTTTTATCAATGGAATTCCGGAGCTTAAACAAACAAATTACGTAAACCTACTGTAGTAGAAGTTTGTAAACAAGTAGATAGGCCAAACTTTCGTTAACTTGCCATGCACATGGCTGCATAACTTTTACTGCCATTTATATTGGACAGTTACCTAATGCCGAGGTAAAGTGTATTTTTGCCGAAGTAAATCCTTTTTACTTCAGCACTTTTTTTTGCCGTAGCCAATATCTTATTTGGAAGGGCTGTGTATAGACCTATGATTTTGGTATCAAAAGGTGCCGCTGTTTCATTAATAACATTGAAACTGAAACTCAAAATGGCTTTGATTCAAAATCTCTTGGCTCCTGTTTAAAGTATGGCATGTACAAAGTGTACTAATCAGGGTACCTAATAACACTTGCTTTACACATCTATCATCATGAGTGACCCCTTTGCTTCCACTTTTAGGAAATCAAAAAGCAACTTTCCCTTCTTCACACATAGAGTAACATGGCATTTTCTGCAAACAAACCTACCTCTGTTCCATAATTCCTCATGGCTTGAGCGGCCTGGGATTTAATGCTATCCTTATATAATGAAGCAGCTCGACTGTGGTATTTCGCATTGGCATCTTTTGTGGAGGCACCGTGCTGTCTGAAGAAGGCAGTCTGTCAAATGGATAGATATTTGAAGTGGAATAGGTAACTTTTTGGTGTAAACAACAGGATTCATACAGCAATCAGAAAATGCAAGTTCCATAACTTTTCATCACAGTTTAAAATTCCAGTTTTTCTACAACTTTCTTAATCTTGACAAATGCTACAATGAGTATGCATAGGACATACTTATCTAAACAACAGCAACAGTTACATCAGGTCCTGGAATGTAGTTTTATCATGAATCTCAGCACCGGTTCCTTCTCAATTTCAAGAGATTTCCTATAAAACGATTCTGTGACTATTCCCAACAATTCAGTAACGAAAAACTGTCACATGACTTCAAAATGGCCATTCAGGAATTAGGATATTACGGTTCTAGGGCCTTCAGCCAGGTTTCAAAAATTGGGAGTCTCACTTGATGTGCATGAGATGCCTCCTGTCAAACTGCTGCTGCAGGCAGGGTCCAAATGGTTTTGAAAAGAGTTGACCATGTGATTCCATCAGAGAAAAGTATTTATGTTATGTCTATTTTAAAGGGATAAGTTTGGTTGGTAATATTATTGAGTTTTGAATTCATCTTTAAGGTGAACATGTCAGAATTACTCTCCACTGCAAAGCTATGCCTAACAATTTAGGTGTCTGAAGCTGTCCTGCTTCACTTTGGTTGTCTTGATTATGATTTTGGTCATCTCAAAGATGGTGAGATGCATCACTAGCTAATTCATTGTATGGAATGCTGAAGTAACTCCGTATGTAATACTGGGTGAACATCTACAGTAATCATGGACCACTGAAATGATTCCACCTTCTGCAGAGTGGTGGATATGGGTTTGTGCACATTACTTTGCTAGAAATATGAACTCAAGAAAATTTGACAAAATGTAAGAAAACGTGGGAATTCACTAAAAAGAAATTGCATTCTGATATGTGGAAGTACAGCTAGGAGAGGTTATCAATAACATGGGGTAATAAATGTTGCGCCTGATCTTTGACTAGGTTTGCCCACTATTAATGGTAGAAGCCATGCATGATGTATCCTATATGATGTAAATCGAGCACCTTTTGTGCAAAATGGATCAACATGTTACCTCAAGCTCACAGGATTTCAAAAGTACACCTTACTTGTTTGAAAATGTCAAGGTTGACTTTAAAAAGTACACTACAGCATATCTGGAAATGTGCTTTATTAAAGCAGGTAATCATATGAAACAACAGAATTCAAGGCTTTGAAGATGACTCACTCAAAGTCAAGCATTTTCACGGCAGCACACAAACTAGCCAAACAAAATCCACAGTATTAAAACATTCCCACTTACTGCATTGGCATTACCACCAACTTGCATTGCTCTTAATTGAGGCCAAGTCCATTTGGTGTCTAGCTCAGTTGATCTGAAAGTTTGAAAAAGAATTAAAAAGGAATTGTTTAAATACAGCAAATATTTGGTTTAATGTAAACAAATTATCTCTTAACACCAGTAAGACCCATTTTGTATTCTTTCATCCTTACCAATACCGTTGTAACAAAACAATCAACATCATTATTGACAATGTTAATGTTCAGAAACAATCTGTAAAATTCTTAGGCCTCTATCTTGATTCCCAGTTAAACTGGAACGATCATGTTAATGTAGTTTGTAGAAGAGTAGGTAAAGCTGTTGGAGTTTTATATAAGATAAAAAATATTGTTCCTAGGTCAGTCCTTATTACTTTGTATTATTCACTGATTTACTCCCAACTCTCATATTGTAACATTGTCTGGGGTAATGCCTCTTCACATTGCATTGATAAGCTGTATGTTATGCAAAAGAAAGCAGTCCACATCATCACCAATTCCAATTTCTTAGCTCATACTTTACCACTTTTCTCTAAGCTACAGATTCTCAAACTCCATGATATTTTAAGTATCAGCTTGGTAGCTTCATGTATGAGTACTCCAATCAGTTGCTCCCAAACATTTTGTAATTTTCCCTTAACTCTAATGTCCACCCCTATCCCACCAGAAGCAATGCTTTTATTCACATTCCTAAACCAAACACTTTAAGCTATAGTAAGTCCCTTTTATTCACTGGTGCTACTCTATGGAACGGTCTCCCAAATACATTAAAAGTCTGTTCATCGATTAGTAAATTTTCGAAGTGCTTTAAGGATCACCTGCTTAACGCAGACAAGGATTAATGTAATGAGATGGTGTTGTATGCATAGTAGTGTTGTATGAGTTACTTTGCTGATTTTCCTATTCTCTTCTTTCTTTGCAAGTAATCCTTCTTTTCCAGCTTGTATTTTCTTTTGTACCCTTATGGTACCTTTAAAAAGGGGGTCTGCTTGTACAAGCTTTTCAGCTTTATTCAGACCTCCCCCACAATTTAGTATTAATGTAAATATTGTAACATAAGTATGTATATACTGTATTATTGTGGAAATCTTTCTCAATACAATACAATACAATACAATACAATACAATACAATACAATACAATACAATATCACAATGCCAACACTGGAAGAAAGAATGTACTGTAGGTTTGTCAGGGTAACAGTGACAAACATAAGGTTTTAAATGTAACTATAAACACTGCAGCTTGTCAATAGTTTTGCAGTCAACTAACCCCCCTCCCCCTGTATGCACAACAACTGCTGAAAAACTTCCCATGAAGGATTCCCACCTGAAAAGTTTTCCCTGGATAATTCCCTTAACAAACAACTACAAATTTTGGGGTTGAGAAACTTTCTGAAGGGAAATTGTCATGGTTGATAATCTATGTAAAGCAGGAGTGCTCAACCAGTCGATCGCGGTCTACTGGTAGACCGCGGACTGATCCCAAGTCAACCGCGATGGGTGTAGGAAAAATGAAAAAATAAAGTTTTTCTATATGTTACTGTATGACAGTGTATGTTTTGTAGATCTCTGGAGGGTGGCTACTTGAAAAGTAGACCTTGGGTCAAAAAAGGTTGGGCACCCCTGATGTAAAGCAATTGCAGGAGAGTTGTCTAGGGGAAACTATCCAGGTGGGAATTGTCCAGTGGGGTAGTCTGCTGTCACACTGTCAATGAATTGTACTTTAACTTGCATCTAGACACAGGCTTGGGAAATATACCATGGAAACAACAGAGCTTTGTTCATAACGTTTCCCTCTTGATGTAGGCAGTTTATAAGAAAGCAAAAAGAGTTTCATAATGTAAATTGAAATACAGTAGCATTTTATAGCACCCAGGGCATGATGTGGCTGCATTAATGGTTAAGGAACAAAAGCGATGGCGATGGCAGTGGCGGTGACAATGACGATGACGATAACGATAACAATAATAATGCTATTTATAAAGCCCTTTCCAATAAACCTCAAAGCGCTGTACAATGGAAAGGCTTACACAAAACAAAAAATTACAAAGGCAGATAAAATCTAAAACTGGAAACACAGTAAAGAACAAAAACCAAAATACAAAAGCGGAGATCAGTGATTAGTCAGTTGCCAAAACCTGGATTTGATCTTATATTACCTAAAAACCCAGCCAGATAATGACCTACCAAGTCCCAATGTTTTCAAAGGGAAAACATTCACAAATTCAGACATATTGTAATGAGTCGAGTAGTTCTCTGTGACTTGGAAAAATGAAAAAAACAAAAAACAAAACAAAACTGAGGAAAAATACCAACAGGAAATGACATTTTCACATTAACACACAAAAATTAGAAAATAAAAATCAGGACAAAAATGTATGCAATCCTGAAGATAGCACTTCAAGTAAAAAAGGTTTGACATTGTTTTGTTTTCTTTTGAACATTAAACTAGGTGAACACAAAAAGATATGCTGAGCATGGAACAAAACAAGAGAAGAAAACCAAAAACTATGGCATCAGACCTGTTCTGACCCTCGAAAGTAAGCAAAAGGGGAAAGATCACAGAATTTGTACTTTAAGAACATGGAGAACTACTATGACCTTTAAGCCAAGGTTCGTAAGCTAAAATATTACAAATTACAGACCACAACCAGCTGTTAGTAAAACATCAAATTAGAGTTGGATTGACAGGCAAAGCTTACCTTATAAATGTTAAGTGAACCCCCAAAGAGCGATGCACAGCAGAACAATCTATGCACAAGAACACTCCGTATGTCACACTGGCCCATGTTGGGTTCTTACTTCCACAATCAAAGCAATTCTACAAAATGAAAATCAAAATATTATGAAAGGACTCCCCAAAACAAACACCTTACTTAGGGCCTTCTGTAAGGCATGTACTGGTCCAAATTTTAAAATCTTGCCAAAACCTGGATTTGATCTTTTGTTACCTACTGTAAAAACCCAGCCAGATAACAACCTACCAAGTCCCAGTGCTTTCAAAAGAGAAAACATTCATAAATTCAGACATATTGTAATGTAAATGACATTGCAGTCAAACAGGCAGGGGGAGAAGGGAGAGGGAACTAGGGGACTGGAAAGGAGAGGGTGGGGAAGAAAAGAGAGGGGGGTGACATCACTTGACTGTGATACAGAATTAATCAAATTCAGATTACTGTGGTTTGGTAGGGTATGTTTGAACTTGAAAGCAACATTTTGAAATAAACTGATGAACTGATTTGCAACCAGTTTCAAAGAAAATCATGAGACAGCATACCACTGAATCTTTCCATCAAAACTTTTGCAAAGCATCTAAACCAGTTAGACCATCAGTTTGAGTGGCTGAATCTTGTATTTCAATGATGTAGGGGATTTCCCCCAAGTGTCCACAAGGCTGTTTGTGCACCTGACACACAGGAGCGGTGATTGATGATAACCCTAAAGAGTGTTATAGCCTGTTAAATATCCTGCTTCTGTATATGCCTACATGTGCCACTCTCTTCTTTTATTTTGTCATACTTTGCTTTTATTTTATTTTTCCATGATTTTTAGAGAGACATATAACAGCATACAGAGTCGTCAATTCAGGCATCAAGCAGGATATACTGATGCTTAGTAAACTATCTGCCACTGTTGGTTGGTACCAATCTTGCACAACCAAGATGCTGACCACCACTAAGCTCAGATAGTGCTATATCCAACTGGGACTGAAGTATGCAGGGCACATGAAACATAAGTTTCTACCTTGCTTCACAGGTCCTGCATGTTTCTCTCTACTATAAAATTTCCTGACAATCCAGCGAAAAGCTGGATGTACAGTATGGCCACCCTATTCACTCTTGCTGGTCAATGATGACATGTACAGGCAGTTCTGTTCCCTGTACTCTTTTGAAGGGGCTAGAAGTAAACTTAGTGGGGAGAATATTTACTGTCTGGGGGAGGGGGTGAGACTATATAATTTGACCCCAGACAGTAAACACTTCTCCCTACTAAGTTTACTTCCAGCCCCTCCTCCAATTTTACCAAAACACCTGTCTAGTACACCTCCAAGACAGAGCCACAGTCAGCTTGCTCTGAGTTTCAACTGCTTGAGGGTGTATTGACACACAACTGTGTCTGAGCTTAACTGGAACTGGGAACACAGCTGCCTGTACAAGTCATCATTGACCAACCAGAGTGGAGCTATTGTTTGAAAAATGTCAATCAAACTGTAGTCACCAACTGTAGGCTATTCAGAACTACTGTAAGGCTATAATAAGTAGGTTTGAAGGGATGCCATAGCCCATTTAATGTGAGAATATCATTCTAGTTCTTACTGGTGCTGTGGCCAAGTGGAAGCTGGTGGTGGCATTTGAAGCAATGAAGCTCTGCAACCAGGAGATTGGGGGTTCGATCCCTGGAAGTGTCAAAGTATGGTGGGTTTTTCATTCAAGAAAAATCTACAGTTTTCCCATCTGAACTGGCCTTTGAAAAGAAACCAAACTGACATAACTTGTTCTGCCATCTGATGTGAAGTTGTAATTCATGAGCCATAGGCTTCCTCCATGTTTGTGGTCGCTTAGCATCATAAAACAACTGCCCTTCAAGGCCCAAGAAGAGGAGGAGGTGGGTAGCTCCTCATTCGACAAATCCTATGTAATGTGCATTGTGATTGGCTAATAGTTAAGTCAACCGGGCGAACCTTTTAAATTGCAAAGAGTTGAAGTTGAATTAGTAAAATGTTTGAACCAACTTGACCTATTGGGCCAACATGCAGAGGATACACATTCTTTGACGTTTTTACCACTTCTGTACGGTATTAGTGGTAGTCCGAAAGATGACAGGGATAGATAGCAGCAGACTAGAGATGCTTAACTATTAGCCAATCACAGCGCACGTTACATAGGATTTGTGGAATGAGGAGCTACCTGTACCTATACGCAAAGCGACTGTACTCTTTTGCTTCACTTTACCTTGCACCGAGTGTTTTCACTTACGAGACAGCATAGATAGCTGTGCAGGCTACTATCGTTCGTCATCTGCCCTCCGAATTTTGCCTACCACGTGGCTCCCGACGTGCCGTTTTTACAAATTATTTTAATCAGAAGTAATTTTATGGCCTGAGTTGTGTCCGAAGAGATGGTAGATGTTCTTACCCATCAAACGACATGATTGAAAGAAATCAGTGATTTTCGCAGTGAGCGTAAGAATGTAAAAATAGGCCAAGTTTTGAGTCTCGTCCTGAAAGACCTGTCCTACCTTGTTAATACAGGCCCTGGGCCTACAAATATGTACAGTGTACATATATGTATATATAATGCTCCCAATGCCTGTGGGATGGACCAGTCTGCATTTCTTGCACTCAGAAAAGAAGACCTTCAGCATAGAGGACAGAAATTACTTGGCGTAGTGGTGGGAGGATTCACTGAGTTGGCGTACAACGTAGCAATTGACTATTGTGCTATAAATCACACCTGTGTTACACGCTGGCGTATGAACACTGACACCTCCGCATAACTTCAGCGTTAGCTTTACATGGAATGCACCCTAGGGAATGGAGGCCCTATTTTCTTGCAGTTAGGCTAGCCTCAAACAGATGTAGGCCTATTGATGTAGGAGTATACTGCACGAAAATAGGGGGTGCACTGAAACATGGGAATGCAGTATAGGCCTACTACACATGCATCTCTTGGTACTGTAGGCTACCAATGTGCATTCCATGTCAGGCCCACGCCGAAGTTACGTCAAGAAAAACAATAGCAAACATAAGGAAAATGCTAGCTCCACGCCAAAGATCTTCAGATTGAAGTGCACGGAATGCAGACTAGGTAGGCCTAACGTTAGGCTAGGTCTAACCACAGGCGTTCGGAGTATTATATACACATATATAATACACTGTACATACTACAAGGTAGGTCAATTCGTCTCGATGACTTCGCGGCAGTTGCATTTACCTGCGTAGCTGTACATGGGGTCTCGACGTTCGTCACAGCAATTACGTGCGTTGGGACCGCATGGATAGCTATGCAGGTACTGCAACTGATGCGAAGTCGTCGAGATGAATTGACCGACCTTGTAGTATACATACATGTATAGTGTATTATATGTGTATAATGTAATGCTGTGAACGCCTGTGGTCTAACTTAGGATTACTGTGGTAAAGATTAATCAGTTAGGCCCAGGCCTAATAGCTTGAAAATATGGTCAAGTCTGCCCAAAGATTGCAGATACAAACAGTTTCATATTCTTTTCTCTTATTTCATCAATATGAAAACTTTATTGGAATGGCCATATTAGGTTTCACCATCATACACGAGTGATTATATTTATTGGCCCTAGTAGTAGTAGGCTAGCTCAGTAGCCTACAGTATCATGTGTACCAACAGCGTGAAACATATAAAAGTGTTTTCACCGATATTGTAATAACATTTGCGAGGTTATTTCAATGCTGTATGAAAGACTTCGTCATTGTTCTGATTAATTATGGAAGAGACTCGATGTACAATTTGATAAATTCCGAAAAATACAATCCAGAAATGTGTTTCACTCTATTGGGAGTATTGGTACACCTACTGTAAGTGTTGGTTAGGCTGTCTGTAGTGTAGTATATAGTATAGTAGAGACCCCGAAATTGGCGCACACCCAAAATTGGTGCACCTTCAAAAATTACTAGCTATCACTGTAGCAACGTTACTGCAGCGAGCCTAACGTTTTTGAAACTATCAGGTATTTTCTTTTTCACGATAATGAATCCATTTCAGGTACAGCATACCTTCATATGATTATTTTTCAAGCATTTTATAACTGCATCCCACCCTTGTGTGTACTTTTAATATCTAGAAATAATACTCTCTGAAAACAATGAAAATTACCTCGCCCTGGTGTGCACTGTCCCAAAGTTCTGCTTCATCTGACGTATTTATGCCTGCACTGTGTGGTGAGTGCATAACCTAGGTTATAAGTTTATTATACTCTGTTTGTAACTTGACCAAACTTCCCGTCTTTCTTAGGCAGGTTAGGTCTGCAAGTTAAACAAGTTTTACATGATACTGTATGTGAGGCAACTAAGTGCCTTCTCCGCGGTACAGACTCTGTTGCTCAGCACCTCTACTACAGGGACTATGCAATACAGCTTGCTACGTCAGATGATGTGCAGCTATCGGAAGCTACTACATGATTGGTCGGAGTAGGAAGATGTAAATATTAATCAACACTTTCATAGGCTCACACTATTGGGTGATTAGGTCATGAACTAGTAATAGAGATGTGAAGTGACTGTTTTAGTAGTGACTCCTATACTGACATACTATAGAAGGCATGAAAACTGTGCAGAATACAATGGCCACGTACATGCATACACCATAGAAATTAAAGTAAGGGAGAATGACGTATGCCTATCTTGACTGAAGCCATTGATTTTTCTAGGCTGTACGACAACAGAGCCCCGATGCGTAATACAAATATCATGTCATTAATTGGCAAACAACCAGCATGTTGTCAAGTGAGGAGTATAAAACAAAATACCACCATGACCTATTCCTGTTCGAAATTACTCCTAATCTTTTGAAAGACGGATACAATAAGCTAGGCCTATAACTTCTGCAACAGAATGCATACTGTACGTACGGAGACACACCAATCAACCGGTCTTTTGCCGTACAATGAAAACGCCCTCACAATTTTCGTGGCTCAATCGGTTAAACAAGCAGTGATGCCAATTGCTGTACACCTTCTGATGAGGTGCACATCGGCCCTGCTACGTAGGCATCTGTACGTAACTGTACAAAGTCAATGAAAATTGTTGCACACTACACATATGGAAAATGCGCCACTTTCGGGTGTAGGAGTAGGACTGACATCAAAGAAAGTTTCGAGTCAAATCAAGCTTTTTTTTTACTAATTTCTGGATGGGAGTAGGAAAATATTGGGTAGCAATGCATCCGTAAGACCGTAAGTTACTAAACATTTGGAAAAGGAAAACAGGAGAGTCTTTGGATTTATTTTATTCTAAATATCGGCTTGGAAATGCTTGGGTGCGTCAATTTCGGGGTCACCATGCTACTACTAGTTACTACTAATACTACACTACAGGCAGCCTAACCAACACTTAGGCCTAACGTTACAAAACTTACAGTAGCCTACAGGTCGCGTGTACTGTGTAGGCTAGCGTTACAGCTGTGTGTAAGTCAAAACGGTTTTCGATGCACAAAGAGATTGCTCAAAATATTTCTAATCTCCAAACTTGGGAACTGATTGTGTGATACAAGAGAAGTCAAAATCAATTAACCTTGTTGGTTGGAATGGCGCGTAACCTCTTGAAAATCGTTTTTATATCTTGAACACTAGGCGCTGCCATCTTGTTTCGGTAAGTATACCACTGATGTGTCACAAATGACGTAATGGGAGGGCGCTATACCGATTTGTAAGCTAGGAGTATTTATCACGGACTAATACATAAGAAGTCTATGGCAAGCTAAATGTTCAATAATTCGAAAAACATGGATTATCGACCAAAAAACAAAGTTTATCGACCGAAAAACTTAGATTTTCGATTGATAATCCAAGTTTATCGCCGATAAACCATGTTTATCGGCCGATAATCCAAGATTATCGACGATAAACCTAGATTATCACCGATAAACCAGGTTTATCGATCGAAAAACCATGTTTATCGCCGAAAAACCATGCTTATCGCCAATAAACTTGGATTATCGACCGATAAACATGGTTTATCGGCGATAAACATGGTTTTTCGGTTGATAATCCGAGTTTATCGCTCGAAAAAACATGTTTATCGCCGTTAAACTTGGATTATCGACCGATAAACATAGTTTATCGGCGATAAACTTGGTTTATCGGCCGATAAACATGGTTTTCGGTGATAATCTAGGTTTATCGTCGATAATCTTGGATTATCAATCGAAAATCCAAGTTTTTCGGTCGATAAATATGGTTTTTCGGTCGATAAACTTGGTTTATCGGTCGATAAACCAAGTTTATTGGCCATAAACCATGTTTTTCTGCGATAAACAAGGTTTATCAGTCTTCAATCTTGGAGAAGAGGCACAAAGTACTAACAGGCTAGAACTACTTGTTACGGATTTATGGGAAGCCCCAAGGCGACCCAGATACTGCTCGTCAGACAACAGACTGGGTTAGTGGGTTACGGAGAGCTGCGAAATTTCCATTTTGATCTTGTAAAGTCGTTAAATAGTCCGAGGCAGGCCTAGTCGGAATGTGTTACATAGCCAACGGCAACAGTACGACTTAAGATTTTCACACAGTAAATTTTTGACGGAAGTGGCCATGTCCCCCACATTCGAGTAAAGATTGACGCCCATGACCCGGAGTACCAGATTATAGCATTTTCCCGCCGTTGTCCATCTCGCATGGGATTTAGAGATCGAATGTATTGCTTTACATACAGAATAATTGGTACGGTACATCATAGGCCTATATCCACACTCAATGGGTGTATTTCCAAAATGTGGGGGATGTGTCCCCCTGTCCCTCCCCCCCCCCAGGATTGAAGGATTGACGCCCATGCTCCGCTTGCGATGTAGGTGTGTGCGTGTTACTATAGTTCCAGACACTGCGCATGGAGTGGATAATGGGGACGGAGATATATTATTACGCGATAAGCCACGTTTTTAGTCGATAATCCAAGTTTATCATCGAAAATCTAAGTTTATCGGCTATAAACCAGGTTTATCACCGAAAAACATGATTTTTGAGATAAACGTGGATTATCGACAGATAATCCAAGTTTATCGGCGATGAACCATGTTTATCACCGATAAACTTGGATTATCCCTGATAAACCATGTTTTTCGATCGATAATCCATGATTATCGCCGATAAACTTAGATTATCACCAAAAAACCATGTTTATCGGCCGATAAACCAAGTTTATTGCCGATAAACCATGTTTATCGGTCGATAATCCAATTTTATCGGCGATAAACATGTTTTTTCGAGCGATAAACATGGATTGTCAACCGAAAAAACATGTTTATCGCCGATAAACCATGTTTATCGGTCGATAATCCAAGTTTATTGGCGGTAAGCATGGTTTTTCGGCGATAAACATGGTTTTTCGATCGATAAACCTGGTTTATCGGTGATAATCTAGGTTTATCGTCGATAATCTTGGATTATCGGCCGATAAACATGGTTTATCGGCGATAAACTTGGATTATCAATCGAAAATCCAAGTTTTTCGGTCGATAAACATGGTTTTTCGGTCGATAAACTTGGTTTTTTGGTCGATAATCCATGTTTTTCGAATTATTGAGCATTTAGCTTGCCATAGTAGTCCGTGGTATTGATTGACTAGAGGCTAAGGTCTCATACATGCAAAATTTTGGTCAATTTGAAAGCAAGAGTTAGGTCCAAACATAGAAATAAAAATAAGGGAGAATGACGTCTTCCGATCTGGACTGAAGCCATCGATTTGGCTAGGCTGAAAGGCAACACAGCACCTGAGTGTAATACATGATATCACGTCATTGCTTTTGCCCCAAGTATTGACAAAGGAACAACAAGTTTTCAAGTTGGAGTATAAAACAAAATACTTAAGGCACCAAGACTTATTTTTGTTGTGAAAATTACTCCTAATCTTTCGAAAAACGGATAAAATAAGCTATAACTTGTGCAGAGAATGCACACTGTACGTACGGTCTTTTGCCGTACAACGAAAGCGCCCTTACAAGTTTCGTGGCTTCACCAGTAAAACATCATGGACGCATTGTGTCAGCGTTTTCCGTTACTTTTATTTCTATGGGTGCAAAATGGTTTAGTCTCCGACGGTCAGTCGTTGCGCTGTGCGCATCTAGTGAGCGAAACATGGCGACAACATTTTGGTGCATTTCTTAACTTAAGAAGAGATATATCATCCCTCGCAATTCCCTAAGAGTAAAGGAACAGCACTACTTTTGTGGCTGTCGGAACACTATTTTAACTTTAGTTTGATTAAGTAAGAGTTGGCATTACAAATTAGTAGCATGTCGCTTATATCGGAGATTTATTTTCTACTTTCAGAGCCGCAAGGCGAAGGTAGGAGGTACTAAATCTCCCGTTGCCTAACAGGTTAAATTTTTGTCGGATACGTTGTGGCAACAGTAAAATTCCTTTCGTCACTGGGAGGTATGATAATAATTTTTTCACGAGCGATTTTGTACACTATGTAATGAAGAAAAAATAGAGTAAAATAGAGTAGAGTCATACTCTGGTAAATTATACACTAAATTGTTCATCTTTAGTGTCAGGGATTGTGTTCATACGTTTATGTGGTAGTTTTTCCTTCTCTTTTTTCCGTTCTTTTACCTTTTTCTCATTATCTTGTTGATGTATACTGTTGTACTTTGTAATTGGAATATCTTATTATCTTTATAAGTTTCTCATACACCGTCAGGGGAAGTGAAGAGAAATACAGTGAACTGAACTCAACACCAAAAGCGTTTCAAGCGTTGGCGTGTCCAGCGTCCAACGCTGGAGCATTTGGACGCTTGATGGCTTTTCATTTACTAGCGAATACAATCGAGCGAATGGAGCGTTTCATTTTACTTCATGCACTAAACACAGCAATAATACATGCGCGTGAAGCTTGTTTGCCCAGCGTTTTAAGCAAATTTAATGGACCAACATTATACCGAGCGGGACGCTAGCAAACCGCTCGAGACGCTTTGCTTTGCTCGCTCGAGGTCACGGTGTGAAATATACGAGCGTTTGCCTATTGTTTCCAATTAGGTATTTAAAAACTCTCGGTTCGCTTTGCTTTGCTTTGCTTTTCTTTGCTCGCGGTTTGAAAGCCTCCCCCACCTACAGCTAGGATTTTTTGTTTGGGGCTCTGGGGGTGGAGATTTTTGTGAGGGGCTCCCGTTGAGTATCTAAGCGGAGCATAACGATGGGTTGGCGCAGGGCGTACTAAGAAAATTTGATATTTTAATGCATCCCAGATAGCCGGAAATGGCACTTGCCAGGCTTGATAGCAGCCATCAAGATGTTCAACTTTTGTAAAAAAAATGTAAAGTTTGATTTTATTTTATTCTCAACCACATAACGTTTGTCACAATCTATCCGAATTTGTTTAAGATTATTCAGAGTGGAGTTATCCTGATGGATTTCATTGGAGTGATTGGAATGGAGCCAGAGTTTATCATTATTAAAGTTGAGTAGCCCAGTCGAGTGAATTTTTTAGCCCAGATCGCCAGTGGGGGCCGCTTGGGGCGCGACGGGGGGGGGGGGGTGGCGCTCCCAAGACCCCCGTAGATACGCCACTGCCCACCTACATGGCCAGCAGGGGGAAAATCACTCAGTCGGGGAATTTACTGAAAAGGGGAAGAGAGAGATTGAGGAGACAGAGAGAGGCACTGAAGAGACAGAAAAAGTACCCAAACTTAGAATTATTGCCCCATACGGAGCCATATTGCCATAACCGGCTACTGAAACCCTTGCAAATCGAGAAAGAAAAGTACACTGTAATAGTACTTGGTCGCGAGCCGAATATCGATACTGACTGATGATTTATGCAAGTGGGGAAGAGGAACTTCACTTGCACAGTGCTGTAGGCCTACGGAAAATTTAAGAGTTACAAAAACTAGTCTATAAAGTCAGGCTAGATAGTAGGATACAGGATGACATATCACAACTGCTGTGTTAGTTTGTCAATATGGTCAGGCGCTGATCCAAAGGGGGGGGGGCTTCCTCGGGCTCAGCCCCCCCCCTTTTTCGCCACATCAACAATAACAATTACGCGAAAATTAGCATAATGTTAGTCTAGGAGAATATTCAAGGGGGCTTTCAGCCCCCCCCCCCTTGTCGAAATGTCTGGATCCCCGCCTGATGGTGGAGAGTGCGATTTCTTGTATAAGGCCTATATATGGCGCGGCATGTTTACGATGCAAAATATCTTCCATACGGACGTTCTCTGCATGACAGCCTTCTCGGCGAACTTTCTTGCCCCTTACCTTGCTAGTAGCCTCCAGTCTGCGCATAATCTTGAGTCTACACCGCCCTTATCCACGTCCGCCCTCGCAGTAAACCGAATTTCATTAACAGCAAAAGGTAGAAATCTTATCACAGAAGGAGTAAAATAAAGTTCTCTGAATACCCTCTGCACAGTCTAGGTAGAAGCACGATTGTTGTAGTAAGTTTGTGTTTTAGAAATGTAGAATGCAATTTCCTGCAGTCTTAAGGTTTGGGATGCCAGATTTTAGTTGGTGATGGCATCCTTAATTGTAGGCTTCACAGGTTAAAGAATGTCACTGTAGCAGAACTGTAGTGACAAATTAAAGGTGATCAGTCGTCTTGAAATATTCTTTGTGACGTCAGCCTTTTCTTGACATGTTTCTGCAGTCGTCACTGTTCAAGGATACACCGTACAAGCATGGTATAGCTAATCGGTAAGCAAGAAGAGACGGCTTGTAGCTGTATACCTACTAGCTATACCGATGTCATCATAGCTACTTGTACGGTGTATCCTTGAACAGTGACGACTGCAGAAACATGTCAAGAAAAGGCTGACGTCACAAAGAATATTTCAAGACGACTGATCACCTTTAACCTCAGTCGGGATGAGGTGGGCTTTGTTCCGGTACAGCTCCCTCTTCAGGAATCACCCCTATGACAATTTCTTGAATCCGCCAATATGCATTTAAGGTTTGATGGTCGATCCATTCGATGTTAGCAATACATGCAAAATATGTCTCAGTTGTGTATTAATTGACCCGGTCAATGAAGTGCAACGAAATTAACTTGTAGTGTACCTTCTCCATTGGCAGAAACAATTCACTTTGCCTACTTCAATGCCTCTTGTAGTCTTTGAACCCTACCGTCGCCATAAAACCCACACTATATGGATTTTCCTTGTGAAATTAATTTGGTTAATACACCCGAAATAGCCCTTCCGCTGAGGAGTGTAGCCTGTTGAAAGAAGTAAACATGTAAATAACACTACCCATTATATCTATCTATGACCGTAAAAATCAGCTCTTTAATCGGATAAACAAAATATATTAAGAAGTGTTTATTTCCTAATATGTTTTTGAAGTTCATTTGCTGGCTTTTAATTAACCTGTCTTCCTTAGCTTCGAATTTCACAAAATCAGAAACTAAATAAAACCTGATCTCTGAATATTGCAAGAGCTTCTGGGGGGGGGGGGGGGTCGACCTCTGAACCTCCACCAAGGCCCTGCCTCTGGAACCAGCCAGGGGCTCTACCGCGAACCCCTGGACCCAAGGAGTGCGCACTCGCGCTCCGCGCTCGTGGTGCTCCTTCGGTGCACTTGTGACACCTGCACAGGTGGACAGTCAGACAGTGGCAATGCTAGTTTATCCTGACGCCATGCTCGAACTAGAGTATCGTGCACACAAGTAGGCTTGCAAAGTACTGTATATAAAGTAACAGACATTCGATGCTCAGAGAAAGGCCCGTGGCTAGAGCAACATTTGGGTGCGCATCAGCACAAGAGGAACGCTATTTTTGAGGAGGGGTCAAAAGAGGGAGGGGTCCCCCATTCGACAATTTTTTTACCTATTTTAGGGTCTAGGATACCGAAAGGTGCAATATCTTACATCTTTTTCCCTGGACCTGGTGTTTCATTTCTCTGATTTATTATGTAAAAAACAATTCATTGGAAAATTTTGGGAGGGGCACGTGTCCCCTCGTGTCCCCCTCCCCCATGGCTACGTGCCGGTTTAGAAAGAACAATATCCCGAAACTTGTAGCTTGTATACAATTCTGAATTACAGGAGATGTGCGAAAGTTGGTTGTAAAAGTATTCTAATGCTATACCGGTAAGATATGTGCGTACGTTTATAATCACTTTGAGATAGACTGGCGCCAGGAAATGCCCAACGGAGGCCAAACATCCCGACGGTGGGGGGGGCAGAGTCCGAAGCTCAGACAAAGCCGACGGGTTGCCGGGTACAACATTTTTCGGCTCTCTAGGGGGGCCGAAATATTTCAGATTTTATTGAAGAAAAAACTGACTTGAAAATTTGCGGGTTTTGTTGAAGTGAACTTGAAAATTTTAGGTTTTATTACAGAAAATTATGGTCTTTATGGAAGAAATTTAACTTTAAAGTCTTATTTAATACTCTGTTCTCCTCGAGAATAAAAAACAACTGTTGAGGCGACCGGTCACTGTAAGGAATGACATTAATTATCTTGAACTGCTTGTCTTTTTGAACATTGACGAATATTGTGCATGACATAAAAGTAAGAGATAAGAGGAGCAAAACAGAATTTAAAAGATTTTAATCTGGTTGAAATAAACTAAATCAAACCTTAAAAATAGGCCTATTTGTGTTTTGTCCTGTACGATCTCTTAAAAATGACCTTGCTGAATGGGTTTTAAATACGTCAGAACCTAAATGACCCAATGATAACCATCTAGAAGAACGAAAGGAATAAAATAAAATAATAATAGAAGACGAATTAAAAACACAGATGGCCTAAATCACCAGCTATTCACGGAGACACCCACATAACAAGGTCTAGAGGGAATTTAGTCTCGGCATGAGACAAATGCAACGAGTTATTAAACTTGAAGCTGAGAGAATCTCCGTAAATTAGATTCTACCTTTTCCAATCATAATTGAGCGAAATGTCAACTAAAGGAACAAAAGGTGTACACCAAGGCTTTGTTAATTGGGTTCTTAATTTCCTCTGATTTCTTTCTTTTTTTTTGTTTCAAGCATAAGGCTCTTTTTCTGAGTTATAGATAATGAGAATTCAATGAGAAAATTAAGCTAGTTCGATATAGACTGAAGACTCTCCAATGCATGTCTGGAATTTTGCTATTGTAACCGACTAATTGCTCTATGTTTTCGTGTACATTCAACCGATTACAGAGATGGTTCTGGTTTTTTTACAATAAGATACTACTCCATTCAACATGATAACATTTTGTTCAAAGAATGAAGTGATTTTTAACCTGAAATTAATGCTTAAACTCGCTATTGTAATATGGGCATTGTGTCTAAGATTTAGGTGTCACCTGACAAAACCACCAAGATGGGAAAACCAATGGAAAATGGGGTGATTATCAGGAGAAACTTGTAAGATGACTTGGAGGTAAAAGGTGAAAGAGGGAAGCAGAGTAGTCTGAAGTTAACCCGCTATGTGCAGTATGAACCAGATGATCGAGAAAAAAAATATGAATCATCTGCTCTCCCAATTGCGAGGAGGCGCTACTTAATATGTAAGTAGTATGAAATACAGTCACTTTCATACAGAGCGTCACAACATGCTACCGAATCTTTTGGCTTAACTTGTAATAATAGACTTCTTCATATTATGTTCGGAGCTCTTCTATGCTTCTTGTTTTAGAGTCAATAAAAACTACAGTTTACCTGTGGACAATGTTTGGATATTTCCCTGTAAGGAGAGCTTGATTTTTTCTTTTTGTTTACTCATGTGGCGAACTAAGAAGGAGAGAAACTCAGACATCAGTTTGATAACCTTATAGATGAAAATATTGCCATTATTGAAATTTCGATGAGGACTGGTCTGTTAATGAGTAGCCGGGAAAGATTGTTACTGCGGACGTCAGCTAATTCGTGATTGGTGAGTACAAAAACATTTGTTTCCTTTACTCAGCCTTGCTCATTACGAGTTCAACGGTAGCGGTCGACAGTTGCCTCAGTGCTGTTCGAATGGCATTGGCAACTACCTAGTACTCACCATTTTCAGGCAGAGGGGGTATCCACAGGAGGTCGGGCAGAGGGTACCCCCGCCCATCAGGAAGGTCTTCGGGAGCCAAACTATTTTCTTAATTATCACTACAATAAAGATAAGGCGATAGTTTGAGGGGAGTTTTATTTTAGTTTCGCCAGGGAGCCACACTTATACGATAAGGCGTTGTCACCGACAACAGCCAGTCGTCCTGACGGCTAAACTGTTTTAATGACGAGGGAAGTCTTTCAATACGGCTCCGAACATTTAAGGTTTACTTGTTTCTTTCATAGTTTGTTTCCATAGCTAGACGATACCCCCCCCCCCCCATGGATACCGTGACTTACATAGCTTATACTGTTTTCTGTAAAGGGAATTCCACTCCTAACCCATGCACTGTAGTTATTCTCTTGTACAGGCCTATTTGTCCAACGTTTCTGTTGCCTTAAGAGGCCAACTTGAGAGACCTACTCTTTAATACAGATGTGGATGGTGTATACAATATAACCTATGTTAGTATTATTCTATTGGTGTCTCCAGGTTAAAGGCAATAGGCAGTCACCCCAATCAGAGTTAGTATGCCCCGTCACTCTAGTTCATGAATGGCCTATTTTGATCATGTGACAATGTTTTTGTTAGTGAATTGTGAAATTCAAAGAGAATTTCTCCTTGCTTTATCTATTGTTTGTAATAGTTATGTTCAAAACGTCTTCAGAGATGCTTGTAATGCAATAAGAGGAGATTTGCAAGAATTTGCTGATTTTTCAAAGCAAATTTTGGGGCGACTGCCTACTGCCTTTAAGACGGAAGAAATGGCCTCCTAGTCCGTCGGGTGAATATTTCTATAATGGATTTGGTTAGCTTTAGTTGGTTCTTACCAATTAAGTATGGCATAGACTACTTAGCTTGGGTAGTTTTCTGTAAAAATTGGGAAATTCATTCTCAATCCCATGATTGCTCTACTTGTATTTGAGTAAATGACTCGAGAAACTCATTGGTAGGACAGACGTGTAGATACGATACAATGATTGACTGATTGACGTTTATTCAGCCAGTTGTGTAAATACAATGGAAATGGGATTAAAACAAGAGCCCTTAAAACAAATCAACAATTGAACATCAGCTAAGGCTCAAAGGGCCCATGAAAAGGAGGAAATGAAGACCTAAACATGAGAGAAGATATAACCATGTAAAATTACAAGACTAAGGTGTAAAAGATGTATACATAAAATGGTAAAAATAGGTAAAAATAAATTAAAACGTAACCTGTAAAATAGTGAAGCGTGTGAAATATGCATTCTTCCCAGTTGCAGCAAGCCGTCCCGACAATTAGGTCAATTGAACAATTTGGCAGATTCTCAGGGAGGAAAACTTTGTCTATGTATCCCTTAATATTTGTGCTGGCTTCGCTCACTGAGCAACTCTACAAGTCATATTTTCGACAAAACACATAATTTGACCAAAATTAGGTACATCGCGTTTGTATATGGTGCAAAATATAGTATGATAGTCATGAGATGACGTCATTCAGATAAAAGAGCTTTAATGGTCAAATGTTGTATGGAGACCGTGTACGCTCCAAATTCAGGACTACTGTTGTAAAAAATATGCATCCCTCCTCTCCCTGGCGCCACTATACCCTTTTTGGAGAAGACATATTGAGCAAGATGATACAAAATATCCTAAAACTAAAGGAAAGGGAAAAGACTCTAAATGTAGAGGCATTAGGGGAAATTTACAGAAAGGTTTGCATTGGAAGCTGAAGCAGTGACATTACTAAAATGTCTTATTAAAGAAACTATTTCTGGATGTTCTTTATACTCATATATTGCACGTAGTTGTCTCATTATTACTTCTTGTAGGATAGCGTCAGTCCAATTACTGTTCCCGAGCCCCCTACCCCTCCGATTCCCCCTCCTCTCATGTAGAATGTACCACCCTCCAGATCAAACCTAGCTGCTGTTAGTCCAAGTAAGGTAATCATTTAAAAGACGGTCTGATTGTGAGTTTTGTGGTCTGTTTAGTACTTACTCATTCAATACTGAAAACAAAAATAGTCAAAATGGTCCCTGAATCAACTACCCATGTTAATCAACAACTTTTGACTAATTTTCGACAAGTTGACTTAATATGTGATAAATTTACACCCGTTCAATAATTTGTGACTAATTTTATGCAGTCTTTTGTTGTGAAACTAGTTAAATATTACCATAAATTAGTCAAAAATGAATGATTAATATATCATCATAAATTAGTGAAATATGAGTGACTAACGTACTGTACTTTTGGAGCCATCAAACAATAAAATACAAAGGATTCGGGGATCTTCTTGAGAATATCATTACAACCACAAAAAACATAGCATCGAACGTGTGTACCATTGTTCCCATTGTGGAACTGTCCGAATGCTTTTGCAAAGATAAATTGATCATTCAAAGAAATGAAATAAGGAACTGTAGAAATCATGCTGAATTTCGTTGAAAATAAATTCCTTAGCAAGTTAGCATCTTTAGAAAGGATATTATATGTATTATTCCTCGAACGATCTGCCACTGAGCACTGGTTTTCTAGGGTACAACCCACTGATTTCTATATATAACTGCATGGCGCTTGTGGCAATATATTTGAAGCCACCGGTCCGCCATGTTGCCACTCCCAGCATACAGGTCTTTCGTCGATATGACATTACGGTACTGTGTTAAAACGTTTGACTTTTCATTAGACTGAGCACCGAGATGAGATGATTTTCAAGTCACAGTAATGTGCCGTTGTGTGTTGCAATCAATTGGGTGACTGCCTTTTACATTCCTGCAGTCCGTTGTTCCATTTACAGTGAAAAGTGCAAATTAATGCTAAGCCCATCATGGTACCTGAGCCCCAATTTGTCCTATGTTACATAAGGCAACAGCCCGAATTCGCATTAGTATAGTACTGATTTGAAGCACTAACAGGCTGTACGGTTTGACCAACTGGCCTGTTGAAATAGGACCAATGGCATTGGTGCTACAGCCAATGAGATGCAAGCCGTAGACAAGGGAGGACAAGGGACGGATGCCCCTGGAACCCCGAAGATCTAAAATTACCATTGCCTTCAGTTAATACATTTGTAGTAGTATATCTCACCCCCCCCCCCGAAAATACATGATTTCGTCACCTGAAAGCTGCCTCACCCCTTCGAGTACCTTGTCTGGCTACGTGCGGCTGACTTATAGTCAACAGTGGGATACTACTTCCGTTGGATTCCACCCCAGAATTTTTTCCCTTTTTTTTTTGAGATAAGAAAATGATGTTACCAGCTGAAAATATGTTCCCCTTCAATACACTGTATGGCTACAGGTAGCATTCCCAGACAATGGCAATATCCGGCATAGGGGCAGGGGGTATCACATGAGCCAACGTAGGTTAGCTGACACATTTATTTATTGATCGACTTATTTAGAAATTGGCAATGGGGCAAGAAACGTGGTATTTATATTAAAAACAATATCACATACATGTATCATACATTAACAATTAAGCTGGGCTCGGACTCGGAGCCGATTTCGGTCGAGTCCACAAAAATGAAAGTTTCATTAATATGACCTAGAGGCAACATTATTACTGGTGCACAATTTAACAAGTAAATGGTCACATACAGTTAACTAAATCACAGGGTCAGCCAGACTATGAAATTGACTCCTGAAAAGTGTGACCGTTTTCATCATAAGTATAAGTGTGAATTGCACAAAAAGCACTGTATGAGACGCTTCATTCTCAAATGACCGAACTCGGAATCAACCCGGAACTGAAAAACCTGGAATAGGAATTGACTCGGAATCGGAGGGCACTGGACTCGGAATTGGCCCGGAATGGTTGCCACTGGTATCGGAATTGGCCCGGAATTGGGTTAGGTGGACTCGGTTACAGCCCTGCTGTTTGGGAAGTATCAAAGAGGGGCTGAGCAAACAGCGTCTGCTCCGCGGAACAAAAAATTTCTGATTTTCCAAGCTGCGTATAATAAAAAATGAAAAAAAAAAAAAAAAAAAAACAGGAATATCATTCATAAAAAGAAAATTGAATGGTATAGTTGAAAGAAAGTGGAAAATGTATTCAAAACCACCTCTGGTTGTGCTTCAATTAGTTATGGAAGATTGAATAAACTTCAATGAATTTGGCTCATCAACAATTATTTAATGATCATAAATATGTGAAATGCACAGAGCCATCCTTCATTGAGTGATAAGTTGGGCCAAGTAATGTAAGAGCTTATTAAAATGTCAATTGCTGATTTGTTTTCAAAAGTCAAACTGATCACCATGACAACCATTCCTTTTATGTCCCAATTTAAAATTTCCCACATGGACAAGTTTGGACCCGCGGCGCGCGAATAAATCATACGAGGAGCGATATGTTTACGCTTGCTGCTGATCGTAGACGAAACCTGTCGCCAAGTAATACTGAACAGGGTAATGACTAGACTAGGTGAAGCGTCCAAATGGGCTTAACAGTTGAAAAAAAAAATGACCGTTGGAAGTGCAAAACTGCAATTTTATAGGCCCAAAATTTTAAAGTAAGACAGTTATTGTACTTTTGGCACCAGCAATAGTTTACTCTGCTAAAATAACTTGAAATACAGATTTAGAGCTTTTTATGTAATTTGTTTGGAATTTATTACCACGTAAAATGGCTAGAAATAAAGAAAATTTTGAAGCCTGTTTTGGAGACCTTTTGGTCATTTGAGCCTATTTTAAGCTAAAATACCAGGGACCAATATTTTTTTAGTTCACTTCTTTGTCAAAACTGCTTTAAAGGATTATTAGAAAATCAATTGCACTTGTTCTCAAAATCATAAGGAAACTGCGTTGATCACTCATTTTAAATATCCCGAGTGACTAAGTTTGGACTCCAGCAAATCAATCATTGGGTGGAATAAATGTAGCTATAATTACACTGCTCATAGACCCGTGACCAAATAATGTTGAGCTAAACGGAAAAGATCTTTGCATACATTGTGTTGGGCCACGTGGGCCCAAAAGTTAAAAGTTACAAAAAAGATCCATATTTTCTACAGAGAATGCTACTTCAACTTTGACAATAAATTCGATTATGCAGCTAGAAATCCGAGCAACTAGAAAATTCTAAAGTTATATCTTTCAGTTTTCCAGCGAAAAATTTTTACCATTTAAAATTAATGAAAATGGTATTCTGACCACTTCTGAGCCCCTCTTGGTCCAATTGAGCCCCTCGCAAGCTGAATTTTCCCGGACCATCCTAAGTTGAACTTTTTGTGACAAGTGATGTGTGGGGACATTACAGCACCAAAAGCAGCTTCGTTCTGAAAATGTAACTGTGACATTATTTTAGCTTCAAAATTGAACCATACTTGAAGACCAACCCCTCCAAAAGGAGTTTCTTCTTAAGATTTAGTAGTGTAATCATAATGAATGTGTGTGCTGTTCTTAAAAATGTAATATAATATCACTTTTTGGGGTTGTTTAGGGTCCTGTCTCTCCCAAAGGCCCTAAATGGCGTACTTAAGAAATACATTTTATTCATCTCCAAGGTATCCTTTATACAGTGAGACCACAAAACCTTTCTTTCCTAAAAGTCGTAAATGAAGCTGGACTGTCCCAAACTTAGCGGCCTTGCTGGACAGCAAACCATCGTTCTATGTAATCGTCTGTGGGAATTACTGAGCTTGTTCAGGACATGAAATATCATGAATAGGACATAAAATATCAATTGTAACGGTTAGACCGACGGTCGTCAACCTATGGGTCACGACCCAATGTTCGGATCTTGAACAATTATTCAGATGGTCTCGAGATCGTATTAGGACTATCCGGGTAAATTAAGATATTCGTCTTTTTTAAGAGATTCTGCCAGGTAGTCGTTCTTTCTGGCATTTTTTCTGATGAAATGCACCCTAAATTCCATTTCCCTTGTTATGAATGAAGGGTATGTACTCACGTGTAAGTGTATCTATTGGTATTACTTGTTGGGTCTTTTATCAAAGTAACACCTCCTTGGTTCTACACGAGTTCAACTGGTGATAAACTTTCATTTTCGTGTTCTCGTTTCCAGGGTTTACACCGTCCTCAGTGTTCAAAAGAAAAAGATGTTGCTGCTACTTTTCACGTTTTTCCAACTGGTAGCACCAGCGATGCCCGATGAGCTCCCCTGCTTTAGCAACTGCAGCGTAAACTTTGGTGACATAACTTGTGACGGCAGTAAGATCAGAATGATGACGTTTCCTACATTATGTATCACGGATGACGTAACTTCTTTAATCATTATCCACACTAACTTGTCAAGACTTCAAACAGGACAAATTACCATTCCTAAGTTTCCGCGACTTAGAACATTGGACCTTTCTTATAACGGAATCCTTGCTCTCAACCAATCATTCACGGCAGAAAACTCAATGATTGAGAAGTTGCATTTTAAGTGGAACCAACTTTCGGTCATCCCAAAGAACGCGTTTAGTGGGTTGATGACGCTTCAATATCTCGACCTCCAGGGGAACAATGTCATTCACGTTGAGAATTTTGCTTTCCTTCGAAATCATCTTCTCATGAATATTTTGCTCAGTAAAAACTCTCTCACGAAATTTCAAAAACACTCTTTATCGGGCTTGAATAACCTCTCATACCTACACTTACCATTTAACGTTATTCAAGCATTTCCCTTTGAAGGTTTACAAGAAATTGCATTAACCGTAGAAACAATCAATTTAGAACACAATAATATTTCACAGCTGACGGTTACTGACAAAACGTTTCCTTTTTGTCGCAATCTTTACTTGCACTACAATCAAATAACATCCTTAGAAAATTCCACCTTGGAAATCTTTCCAAGTCTCTCAGTTTTATTGCTCAAAAACAATTTCATTTCACAAGTAGAGACCAATGTATTTGGTAGTGACCAACTTAACCTTTCAGTACTAAATCTTGGCCAAAATTTGCTGACAAAGGTCCCATTTGAATTTCTTCGCCGTTTGCCTCGTCTCCGTTTACTGAACATGGACTATAACCGTGTTGAATATGTTCCAAAAGATGCTTTCAGAGAAAACGGCAACTTGGAAGTTTTATCTCTGAGAAATAATTGGATTCATTTCCTTCATCACTTAGCTTTAGTGGGACTAAATAGGCTTAGGAATCTAGACCTTTCCTACAATCAAATTACCGCAATCTCTGAGGATGTCTTTGAGCCAGTGGGTGATTTTTTATTACAACTGACTGGAAATAATTTCACTTGTGATTGTAGTCTTCAGTTCCTCCAGGAATGGTACAAAAAGTCGTATTACAGCAAGCCTCGAACAGTCTGCGTAGTTCCTGAGAATAGCACCAGCATAGAAATTTTAGATTTTCCATTTGATACGAGGTGTGAACAAATTACTCCCACATCCCTTTACAGTACTTCACCTGATACTACACCGCTTTCTCTCTCTACGGAAGAGATTGTTCCAATTGCCGCTAGTATTGGGCTGATTGCCCTGAGTGCTTGTCTCATTGCTCTGAGGTATGCTTTGCGCTTGTGCAGGGTTTCTGATCTCACAGTAGAATCAGGTAAGGTGACGCAAGAGGCCTAACCAACGAGCCGGGCGGGATCCAGGTTGCGTAGCCCACGGAAGCTCTGGGGTATTTTTTTTTTTATTTATTTATGTCTCCAATTGATTTATTTTACAAGAATAGTTTCCAAATGACGATAAACAAGCCAAAATCCACAATAAAATAACAGTGAACATAAAACAACGTTTGAAATATTAGCTTAGCATAACTAATAAGCAAGAGAAGATAAAGGACCAGAAAAAGTAATCTTTTCAAGTCTGGCCCTTGCCCATAAGTAAGGAAACAACACAAAAGACAAACATAGAAAATACAAAACGACAAGCGGGTACAAAAGAGGGTTAAGTACATTAACTTGCCTATGACAATGGATGAATTACGGCAACATATCAATTAAGTAATTTTTAAGTTTTCTTTTGAATGATGCTAAGGACAAGGAGTTGCATATATTTAAAGGAAGGGAATTCCATAATTTAACACCGGCACAACGAACATGGGATTGCTGAACACGGGTTCTAGACAAAGGGGGATGCAACTGATTTCTTGCCCGAGTATAATAGGAATGAAAGTCAGAATTAAAGTTGAAATAAGTTGCAAAAACATTTGGAAGGAGACCGTGATAGTAGCGATACATAAATATGCCTAACTGGTAAGTATAAAGGTCGAACTTGGAGAGAATATGTAGCTCCTTAAAAATTGCTGTTGTGTGAGCCCGGTACGACACGTTACATATATTCCTAACAGCTCGCTTTTGGAGCTTGTGCAAGTTGCTGAGCAAAGTAATATGAGTATTTCCCCAAGTAACAAGGTTATAGGTTAGATGAGGAAGAATGAGGGAATTGTAAAGGATGAGGAGTGCATTTCTGGGTAAGAAGTGTTTTAGCCTATTAAGGACTCCGCTCGCTCTTGCTACTTTGTTACTTACAAAGGAAATATGATTTTTCCAATCTAATTTGTAGTCAATGTGAATTCCTAAAAAATTAGCATGGAGTGATGGTGTGATAGGGGTATCATTTAGATGAATACTGTAAATAGTTGGGTCAGAAATTTTATTATCAAATAGTAACGACTTAGTTTTTGCTATGTTTAAAGTCAACCTATTAGCTGTTAACCAATTGAAAATACGAGAAAATTCATGAGTAAGAACTAGAAGTACATCATCAACAGAAGGAGCTTGCAAAAAAAAGAACAGTAGTATCATCTGCAAATAATATAAAGTCTAACATAGATGAGGACATATTAATGTCATTTATATATAAAAGAAACAGTAAAGGTCCTAATATTGAACCTTGTGGAACACCCATATTACAGTGAAGTGTAGATGAGTTAACACCGTTAAAGGAAACAAAATGTGAACGATTCTTAAGGTAACTTTTAAACCACGATAGAGCAATCCCGCTTATACCATACAAAGAAAGTTTACCGAGTAAAATGGTGTGGTCAATCGTGTCAAAAGCTTTTGATAGGTCGAGAAATAAGGCAGCAGTTGTGTTATTAGTATCGAGACCTTGAGCAATTATGTCAGTGAGATTAAGGGCAGCCATGTACGAAGCATGATTAGTTCGGAAACCGTATTGATTTTATAAAGTATATCATATTTGGAATTAAAGTTATACAGTCTATTCAATCCGTTCAACAATCTTAGAAATAGAAGGTAATATAGAAATAGGCCTATAATTTGATAAGGTTTGTGCATCACCTGATTTAAAAAGAGGGATACTCTTCGCAATTTTAAGTTCGGAAGGAAAGATGCCAGAAGCAAAAGAAAGGTTGATGATATGAATCAAAGGTGTAACAATAACATGAAAGTTTTGCTTAAGCAAGTCACAGTTAATTTCATCAAAGCCACAGCTCTTTCCCTTTTTCATCTTTATAACGATGGCTGACAATTCCTCAACACAAGTGGAAAACATGAAGAATGATGCTTGGGCATTTTGGGGGATAAAACTCAATGGATTGACGTTCACAGACGGAAGATTGTTAGCTAATGAATGGGCAGCAGAAGCAAAATAATTGTTAAAATTATTTGCAATATGAAAGCGATCGTTACTAAGACAATCCTCACACATAAACAATTTATTAGAGTGTACCATGCTTTTTTTGTTAAGAATGTCATTTAGAATTTTCCATAGTTTGGTACTATTGTTCTTATTAGAGTCAATGATGTCATAATAATACATTTTCTTTGCCATTCGAATGATGTCAGTAAGCACATTTCGATACCAAGAGTAAGCATTTTTGTTACTAGGGGTAGGATTAATTTTAAATTTTTTGAAAAACTTGTTTTTCCTTTGTATGGACTTCAAGACCCCTATTGATAACCATGGAGACTTCGTACGATTGAGATTGTTTTTGACTGAATAGTATGGACAACAGCGATCAAAACAGTGACGAAAGATGTCTAAAAAAGATCTGTAAGCTGAATCAGCAGAATTATCAGACATAACGATCTCCCAGTCAACCGAAGCTAGTTCACCAATTAAACGGGAAACATTTCCAGGACTAGTCCTACGTTTCATAGTTGCCTGGGGTGAGGGTGGTGTATGGGGGCAATAGCAAAATAAAAATATGAGATAATGGTCTGACACATCGCCAGGATTATACCAGCTTTCGACACAGTTACATCAAATACATTTGAGAAAATATTATCAAGTAAAGAACAAGATAAAGAAACCCTTGTAGGCTTACCAAAACAATAATAAAACGAATGAAGGGTCATTAAATTAATAAAATATTCATAATCATAGCCAGCTGACACTTTTTAAAAGGTCCATGTTGAAGTCACCCATCAAAAAGCATCTTTTGTTTTCATTATTTAGTGTTTCTAAAAGGACAGATAAACTATTATTAAAATCAGATATTGACTGGCCAGGAGGTCGATAAATTACACCAACAATAATATTTTTATGCTTTAAACTATGCACTTCAACGAAGAGAGATTCAGCATTATTTACCAATACATTACTCAGATCACCCCTCACTATGAAATCAAAATCGTCTTTAAGATACAATGCGACACCCCCACCCCTACCTGATTCCCTGTTTTTTTTTTTGAAGAAAAGTGTAACCGTCAATATTGAATAAATTCAGAGGAGTAGTGTCAGTAAACCATGTTTCAGTAATACCCATGAACGAAAACTTACAGTTGTTAATCGATGCAATTAGGTGAGTGAAATCATCAAAGCTTTTTACAAGGCTCCGAGAATTTAAGTGAAAAATAGATATGCCGTAACTGGTCTTAGAGAAAGAATGAATAAACTCAGCATCACTGTAGTAACAGCAATCAATTGCTGTATTATTCTCTACATCAGTTATCATAGCATTATCACATCATCCATGTGCAAACGAAGGACCATAATTCAAATAATTGTACAGATCGAAAGGACACTTTAAACCCTCATCATTAGAAATAAAAGAAAAAAGAGCATACACAAGTTAACAACAATTAACAGAAAAAGGAAAAAGTGATAAAAACACACCATGGACTTATTTTCATTGTAACGGAGAAAAAAAGACAGAAGAATGATGGAGAGGGCAGTTTCTTATAAATTTACGAAATTGCAGGCATTAAAATGACACATTTTAGCTTCAACTTTAAATTACATAAGGTGGGCAATTCACATACCACAAAAATCACAATTTGACTTTTTTCAATTACATTCTTAGTCCATGTGACTCACAGTTAGATGGGGTAGATAATACTGCGGAGGGCTCAAGGAAGTAGGGGGAATGAAGGGTTTCCCGGGGCTTTGAAACAATAATTTTAAGAATGGGTGATCTAGTAATGGGAATGGGTGAGCGCGAAGGGCGCTGAAAAAAATCCCATTTTTCATACTTTTTAGTGATATGAATAATAGAAACGCTGAGAAAGAAAAGTGTCCTCAAGGAGAGGGCTCTTGCCTCCTTTCGTTAAGCGCCTGTCCCTTATTATGGGGACATTGGTGGTTTCAATGATGACAGAAGAGTTTGTATACGAAGCAGTGACAAGCAGGATGTTCTACAGGAAGTAACCCCGAAACACGGAAGCAATATTTAAAATAGGTGCGCACGAAACGCGCATAAGAAAACAGCGTTGAGACAGCGTTTGAGACATTTAATCCTAACCTTTTGTTTTTCTTCAGTTTTAAATGCAGTATTTTTAATTGCATAAAAAGTTTGCTTACTTTCCCCAGGTGCCTGTTCTTTCCATAGAGCAGGATATGGGAGTTCCATGGAGGCTTTCTTTTATGCTTCATTTTGTCGATGGTCTGGGACAAGTGCCGCTCAACTATTTTATTAGTGTTAAAAATAATGTGGGTAGCTTTTACATGCACATTTTCAGGGACATCAGCAGTTAAAGTGCCAGGGAAGTAATTGTTATTGCAGGCTACATCTTGGGAAGTTGTGGTCGGCGAAGCCTTTAACCGCGATCGCAGAAGGCGCAAAGCCGGAGGCTGGGGACTGAGGGTCTTCCTCAGTCAACCTTTCTTAAATTCGACGTCTTTTGCGGCCATTCTGGACCATTTCTTGAGAGAATCCTGATTCCACCAGGTGTAATTTGAAATGCAAATAAAATAGATTTTATATGATGATCGCAAATTTAAGATAGTAACAGTCAGTCGATTTGCTGAGGATGACGGTAGTTGGTGAGGAAAGTGAACAGCGAGAGGTACAGCTAGGGTTTTGGAAATTGTAATTTAGTCAAGCTGTCCTACAGGAAGTAATAACGAGGCAATTCCACCAAAGTTTTCCTACGCACAGCAGTACAGCAGTACTAACTAGACATCGATTTATGTAAGGGTCATGCAAAGCACGTGGATTTTTTTTTCGAGAATTGCGGTTCCCTATACATAGGTAGGTTTTCGGACTTTGTTTGCAAGGGCCATGGTGCATTTTATGTCGTGCATTAGTACTCTCAGTGACCCTCATTTCAGAGCTTCAAGTCAAAATAGTGTGGCACGTAGGACAAAATAAATTTTACGGTGCCAGACAAAATTTCCAATTGTATTAGTCAGTTTTCTCTGGAGGTGCACGCGAAGCGCGCCAAGAAAAATTTCCCGCCTAGCAGTTTTATGGTTTTTGGTATTAACATTTTTTCCTTCATTAAACATTGCAAAATTTAATCACAATCTGACAATAGGCTATTGAAAATTCTCTTATATTTTCTTTAGTCTCGCTTCCTTTCGCTCATTTTTATTTTTTTTAGTTAATGCCCTGGAAAAAAGTGGAGAGGGGACAAGTGCCCCCTTTCCCCCTGTAACCCCGCCTATGGATGGTCTGGAGGATTGAGAAAGCAAAATGTTTTTGCTCACGTGTATATCACCCCCTTCTAATTTTAGATCTTTGTAAAAAAAATGAAAAACTGGGATTTCTGTTGAGGAAAATGTGAAACAATTTCGAGTTTTATGTTAGAATACTGGAAAATTTGGGGGTTTATTTGAGAATATGTGTTCACTGAGAGCAAAATCATGTAAACCCGTCAGCCCATTGGGCTACTGTAACCTTCGGGCAAATCATGATAACATGCTTTATCGAACCTATGAATTCCCCCTTCGAAAAGTGGAAAATTTCCCTGACAGGGGAGGCCAGCCTTCCAGTACGTGGGTATTGCCCATCTAACCCCACCGTGACGCCACTATTGCAATTATAGCGCACCAATTCAACTGTAAATAGAATTGCTTCTTACACATAACCTTTATCATTTCTTTAATCAACAACAAAGAGTCAACACTAACCGGTGATTTTAATTTCAAGACTTTTAGCAACCTTTTTAGATAAAACCAGTCAGACCACTGGTGTTCCCACTCCACCATCTACCCTCTGCCCATCTTAACCAAGTTCTCAACATCTACCAGGGGTCGAAATTTAATTTTTTGGCTGCTGTTCCACGGAACAGCGCTTTTTCCAAAATTACTGTTCCGGACCAGATTTTACTGTTCCGGAGCACAGTACCTCCGCATACGCACAGTTCGTGCACACGTGCAAACTGCAGAGGTGCAAATTGCTGCCAACTGTATTCGAGAGGTATGACTACACGACTTGACCGTAACGTGGGGAGGGTGTATTTTAGCCTGCAGCGGGGATTAGCCAGTGGGATATCCTGATTTTCTTTTGGTTCTCATTTTTTAAGCTCAAATTTATCGCCTAAAATCTTGCATTGTCCCGAGACCTAGCATAGCAGTGTCCCAAGACCTACTGTAGGATGAAATACACTCAAAATTGATGCAGAAGGCACAGTAAGCAAGACAAGTGGGATCTGAGTGAGAGCAAAAAAGTTCCACCATCAAGGAATATGTTTGCTTGCTTCATCCTTTGCATTGTGGTTTAGTGCTATAGCAAAGCAATGACTGGGTTCTCCAACATATGAGTGCACATACTGATGTTATTTTCTCACAGCAAATAATTTACGTAAAATCTTTCTAGTCGTATCCTTTGCCATAACCTTGATTCAAGTATCACTCCACACAGTAAGTCAATGGGAAGATCTTGCAAGGAGAAGCAAACACTTAGGACCCATTGACTTTGGTTGCGAGATGCCAGCAGTCAGAATTGCCTTTAGTTGTTTCAAGTTTCGGTGCTTAGTTGCTAACTTGGAGGGAATATTAATACAAAACCCCCTAAAAACACAATCAAGTGGAGGGACCATCAAAGAATAGTTAAGAGGTCATTTGGAACAAACCACGCAAGACAAAGGGTGATGCAAGATGACCAGGGGCGGATCCAAGGGGGGGTTTTAGGGGTTTAAACCCCCCCTTTGATTTTCGAGGATTTTTCATTTTGTATAATATATTGATTATTTTCCCCGGTAAGTTTTGAAGGTTATTTTCAGTTACAACAATGCAATTAACATGCCATAATTATAAGTTTGCTGACAGCGTATTTTTCCTTCTATCGTCCCGATTCTCTCTCATTCAAAATTCTTATAGAGTCAGTGAGTCCTTCAAGAGGAGGTCCAGCTCTAATCTTGGTTCCCATATGCAATGAAATCGCATCCAGTAGTGCCTAACTCTCTTTTGAAAATGGGAACGCGACTCCAGCTTTTCGCTTGTACTCTCGCTGAAAAATTCAAATATTGTGTTGTCTGAAAGTGGTTGTCGTTGAATTGGAATCATTTAATATAATCAGAAATCGATAAGGCTGATCATACTTTGGACATCCCTTGGATGTAAAGACGTTCAGGGAAAATTAGACTGTTCAGTTGGAACATATATCTAAAGAAATTACCATTGTTCTGGAAGGTATTATAATCCAAAATTCGCTTATATACTGAATCCCTTTCATTTGTTTCACAAGATATATTCCTTTTCTATCCAAGAGCACGTTATGACCAAGATCACGTTTAAACATTATTCCATGCAAAAGTTTGTTAGATGGGATTTTACGACACACCAACACGATTGTGTTATATAGTGTCACCTAGAGAAGAAAATGGTGCAATGTTGCGGTACAATTAGGTAAAAAAAGTTGGGGTACAGTTCAAATTCCTCTGAAATGTTCAGGCAAATGCTGGAGTCGTGTCAAAAGTTTCTATACAGTTTGCTTTCCTTGAGAAAGCCCAGAATAAGGGAAGAATCTGTCTGCTCAAATAGTTTTCAGATCTGGCACAGCATAGTACTTCTGGCGAACATGGGAGTATTCACAACAGTCAACGAGAATGTGACTGACAAAAGAAAAAAGTAAAGGGGTAAAATTCAACAAAAAATCTAGGTAAATCCAGGAGACATGTCAAATATTTCTATACATGCCACTTTCCTTCAAAAAGCCCAGAATGAGAGTAGGGTCTGTGCGCTCAAAAATTTCTCCATACAAAAGAGTGGGTGTTTGCCTGGAGTTTCTTGCACATGAGTGACCTGTAGGCGGTATTTTAGCATATTTTCCTTCGTGCTTCTAGACGACATGGTTGTATATACAGCAAGGGAGGGTATCAAAGAAACGTAATGTTTCCATGGAAATGACAAACATACAAAATATGAAACATGAAGATGGCCTAAGTATAGATTGTAAGGTCTGAGAAGGGTCAATTTTTCTTGGTTCATGCCGCGCAGTGATGGCGCCAGGTGGGGGACAGGGGGCCATGGCCCCCGTCGGGGAATGTTTACACTTTTTTACAGTCGGGGAGTCTTAGTCGATACGGTAAAGTGTGTAGTCCCCTACGACGACAACGACAAGTCGCCCCGACGGTTTACCTGTTTTTTGCTCTCAAGAGGACGATTTCCCAAAATTTTCGGCGCGCTAGGCGCGCGGTAGAGTCACTCCAGTTTCTTCAGTACTTCCATTCTACATTGCTAGATAGCACAAGACCTGTAAAACTTAACAAACTTAAGAGGTCGTAAATTCCATCCCATATCGCAAAGTCTACTTGCTGTTGTCTTGTGTGTGTCATGCAATACGGTCAGTTGGTGAGCGACTCAAGGAGAAAAATTTGGGTATTTCATAGGGTCGTCCAGGTGGTTTCAATAAAATGTATGTTATCCCTGATATGGTCTACAACCCCTACAGTTTTTTTTTCTTTTTGTTCTTAATGATTACATATATTGTTTGTGTAAAACCCCCCTCAAAAAAATTTCGCGCTTCGCGCGCTTTGCAATTTTACGTTTCCGATTCAAAAGTACACTATCAGTGCGCAACTCGGCTCATGAAGTATTCAGTGATATTATACAAAATATGCGCTGCAATCACTTGGAATATTTAGGTTCCTTCATATCCCCTCCTTACCACCCCCTCGACATAGGGGCTGTCGGAACTTCGGGTCACTGCATGATCCGGCCTCCTGTCGGGAAAATGCTGTCGCTACCGACCTGGTCGGTTTACTTATTTTGGCTTTAAAAAGGGTCATTTCTGCGATAGAATCCAAAATTTTCGGTCCACTTTGCCCACTCTTCCTCAGTTCCGTTACTACTGATAGCTAAATATAGTACAAACCCTTTTCACCTTTCCAGGTAACTTAATATAAGTAGAATACATGGATTTATGTAAATGTCGGTCATTTCATCTTATATTGCTAAACCTAGTTAATGTTCTCTTGTGTCTGTCGTGAGGTACTGCTAGTGACTCGAGGAGGGAAGTTCAGCGTAGGTTATGCCCGATATGGCCCAACTGCCTTGACAATTGACCTATATATGGCGTAGGAACCGGGGGGCCAAGGGGGCTATGGACCCCCAATGTGTTTTAAGGGGGGCGAAATGTCATTTTACCCCCCCCCCCAATAATTGCGACAGTTTACAGTTTCGTTTTACCTATTTTTGCTCTTAAGAGGACAATTTCTCTAATAAAAACCTAAAATTTTCAGCGCGCTACGCGCGCTAGAGAGGTATTCTGGTTTCTTCAATAGTTTCATTCTACATCACTAGATAGCGCAAGTCCTTTCCCCCTTACCATAACACGTAGGAAAAGTACACAGTTTATGTAGAGGTCCTAAATTTCATCCCATATTGCGAAGCCTAGCTACTGTTCTCTTGTGTGTTATGCGGTACGGCCAGTTGGTGAAGGACTCACCGAGCAATATTTGGCTGTTCCATCGGATAGTCAAGGTAGTTTCGATACAATGCATATTATCTCCTGTACGGTCTAGAACCCCTACAGCTTTTCTTTCTTATTGTTTTTAATAATTACATAGGCCTATGGTTTTTGTGAAAAATGACCCGAAAAATTTTCGCGCGCTTCGCGCGCTTTGCATTTTTACAGTTTAGATTCTGGAAAAAAACATTTAATCAACTCGGAACTTAGCTTCTCTAGTATATACAAATTTTATGCAATATATGACCATATGACCATATGACCAATATATGACCAGAATGCCTAATTACATAGGCCTATGGTTTTTGTGAAAAATGACCCGAAAAATTTTCGCGCGCTTTGCATTTTTACAGTTTAGATTCTGGAAAAAAACATTTAATCAACTCGGAACTTAGCTTCTCTAGTATATACAAATTTTATGCAATATATGACCAGAATGAAATGGAGGCTAGTACACAGGCTTTCTTCAAATCCCATCTCACCAGTACTCGACGGCATTGGGGCTGTCGGAGTTTCGGGTCGTTGGCCGTTCGCCGGGCAAATCGTGGGGCTACCTCTACTCAACTTAATAATAAGTTAACAGACTCTGGCTGTAGAAAATGTCAGTTCCAACTAATCCACTGAAATCCATGGGGGATAACTCAACGCTGAACAATTCTGAATGAAGTCGGATAGATTGTAACAGACTTAAAGTGTTAAATTCAAATCAAACTTACAAAATTTGCACAACAAGGACACATCTTGATGGCTTCAAAAATCCTGGCAAGCGCCACTTCCGGTAATTTGGGATGTATTAAAATCTCAGATTTTCTCGGTACGCTTCGTCCACGCAAACCTATGATGGCGCTTTGCTTAGATAGTAAATGGGGTTCAAACTTCCAATCCTCGGACCCCAAGTCTAGGCCAGCTCAACTAATCTGTCCTCACAGAAATGTATTTTATAAAAAAATCAAATCAAACTTTACATTTTTTCACAAAAATTGCACATCTTAATAGCTGCTATCAAGCCGGACAAGTGCCATTTCCGGCGATCTGGGACGTATACAAATCTAAAATTTTCTTGGTACGCTCCGCGCCAACCTATGGTGGCGCTCCGCTTAGATAGTAAACTTGAGTCACCCCCACAAAATCTCCAGTCCTCCAGAGCCTCCCAAACAAAAAATCACTCCTGCATGGTGTTGTTTGGGTTTCCTTTTGCTTTGAATATTTTTATTTTGCTCAAATTAAAATCGGAAGAATCACATTGAGCAAAATGTGTTTTAGTGTGGGAAGGGGATTCAAGGTCGAGAAGTCACATCTGGTCTGGCCCCCCAAATGTCAAACATCTTCCTACGCCGCTGATGTATATGCTTCAAATAAGTACAGATTCCTTTTATTGTAGGCCTATCCAAAAAAAATTTCGCGCGCTTCGCGCGCTTTGAAATTTCACAGTTTAGATTCTAGGGAAAACGATAAATCAAGGCGGAAATATATTTCTCTAGTATATACAAATATTATGAAATATATGCCCCGCAATATCATAATCTAGTACACAAGTTTTCTTCAAATCCCTCCTCACCAATTCCTCGACGACATCATGGCTGTCAGGGCTTCGGGTCTCTGGCCCGCCGTCGGGGAGTCTGCTCCCCCGTCGGGCAAATCCTGGCGCCACCCCTGACGCCGCGCCAAACGATGGTCGCGCTCCGCTTAGATAACGAGACAACCAAAAATACCATGCATGCGATTAAGCCTACTAGTTTAATTTTAAGGCCCCAATACCAAAATACTTTCAGAAGATTTCAAAAAGAGAAACCAAATTTTCTTTATTGAGCACAAGCGAGCAACTTTCAGTGAGTCACTGTGAGTGCCTAGAGAGAGCACAACAAATGACTGAATGTTCCGAACTCCTGACGCCCAAGATCGTTATCGGGCTGTATAGCATGCATCTCTCACAAGAAGGAAGACAACTTTTTGACAGGACATTTATCATAAAATTTCTGACACAGGGAATTTCAATGAAAACTTGTTTTTATACGTGATCAAAGAGCCTAGGAAACGCGTGGGAAATGCCATTTCCTGCAATCTGGGGGTCTTCTGAACCAAAAATTTTCTCTGTACGCTTCGCGCCAACTCATGGTGGCGCTCCGCTTAGATAGTAAGTATAATCCCAAAACCCCCCCTTTAGTCAAAACCTGCATCCGCCCCTGATGACCATTGCTTGCAGGGCAATAATGACATACTGTACTAAAAGTTTTTCTGCGTTTGGTAGTAAAACTTCAGTATGTGCGTTTACACAGTACTGTACCATGCAGCATATGGGGAATAACACGTGCAAGTGTAACTGACCTTAATTGATAACGGTGGAATGAGATTGCATTTCATACTTAAGCCAAAATTTATGGGGATGACTTTATCAGAAATTAGCATGTGCATATATATATATATATATATATATATATATATATATATATATATATATATATATATATATATATATATATTTATATATTTATATGCACTTTGCTTCTTGTGGAAAAACACTGTTCTACGGAACAGTGGCTTTTGAAAAGGTATTGTTCCGGCACCAAAAGCACTGTTCTCGGAACAGCGGAACAGTGGGAATTTCGACCCCTGTCTACCATGCTGTCTGATTTGCAACATGTCTTGTACAGATGTTCAATAGGATAGTAGCTGGATGTTTATTACCATCATCGAATACGCATTGAGGTAGGACATCACGTCATACTATGAGTAGTGTGGGATTGTTAGAGGATTCCTTAAAGGGGGTAACATATGGTACTAAACTTTCAAGCTGACCTAAGCTGCTAGAGACTTATTTTTGGGGCTTTATACCACCCACCAAGCCCACCGCCCGAATTAGAATTTCACCTACAGCCTATTCAAAACATTCAGATGCGAAGTCGGCGTTTAGGTGCAACATATTTTCTCGATGATTCTATCATAATATGATAAAGAGTTTACCTAAGAATAATTTAAACGCATTGCGAACAGGAACCATCAAAATATAACATAGAAGACTCTCTGTGTTTTCTTCTGATGGTTTCGGTTTGGTTGTCCAGCTTCAGGGGCGGATCCGAGAGTTTACATAGGGGTGATTCCATGGGGGTAAAGTGTGAAGCTACGAGCGTCAAATGTACGAAGTCTCGATGTGGTTGGGGAACCTGGGGGTTGTGGGTTAGTTAGTTAGATGAAATTTAACGACACACCAACACAAACGTGTTATATAGTGTCAAGCAAAGTTTAAATATAGTGCAAGTCGTTCCCTTTAGTCGCCTCTTACGACAGGCGGGAAATACCGTTGGCATATTCTACAACCCCCAGCCCACCAGGGGCCTGGGGGTTGTGGAGAACATGTAATAGGACACTGTAATTGCTTAAGGCCATATTCTACTCTGTGGAATTTTAACAACTCCTTGATGAATCCCGAGGAATACCTTACATTCAACTTCTTGTATTAGTCAAATGCATCCACCAGTTGTGAATTTTAATTCTCGAAACGTTAGATGTATTTGCAGTGATAGAAAATCACTGCATGTAGATCACGCTAATTTGTTCATCCAGTCTTTCAAATATTCAAATGATACATCACCCACATGTCCTAACAATTGAAATGTGTAATGTTTCGGCAAAGTAACCCTTCTTCGAGAGTAACCTGGTGAGACTGAAAAGTAAAAGAATGAAGAAAGTGATTTTCTCTCTTTGCCATGTTAATACCATGTAAGCACTACACTGTGTGCATTATAATAGAAATGACTGTGAATGACGGCCATTTTGAATGATCCTTTGCACGTTGTTACGTCAGTTTCATGCAATCAGTTGGCAGTCTGGAATAACACATGGGAAATATTTACATGTACTTTCCACATGCAAGTGTGATTGGACAGAGGGCGTTCAGAAGGTTATATAACATAAAACAGAGATACGTATATATGGGATCTTCAATTTTCGCCGCTTTTGGATTTTTGCGTTCTGTTGAAGGGCTCCGACAAGTTTTCAACTAGGCACTAATCGCATTTGGAATCATCACCAAAAACTTCACTAGAAACAGTTAAAAAATACTGCATATGTACAATACAAGGCTATGTGGCTTGTAGGTAGCCTGGACTAATATTGATCTTCTAGATTTTTAAAAGACATCTATAAGTGCATAGCCTACGTGTTTCCCCGTTACGTAAGACTGACTACATTCGTTAACTTGCTAACTGACCATTACTTGTGTAAATTAACCCCCTCACAGCAAATTTTCTCAGAAAAGGTAAGTGGATTTGAGGCATTGATGTTAAGGCGATGTACACACTGTAATGTAACATAACCCAACCAGACCACTTAATAATTAATGGGAAATATTCCTTTTACATACTTCTACACTTCCACGTATGATCTGGCTGAATATTTCAGAATTTGCTTACGTGTGGAAGTGTGGCTACCATTTTAAATTTTTGCATTTCAGCAAAAATCCTCAGTAGTTACGAACTGACACCCACCGGATTTGGAATCAGCATCTAAAAATTGACCAGAAACCCATGAAAAACATTTTGTATGTCAAAATACAACGTTGAGCTAGATTTGTATGGATGGTATCCTGGACTTATGCTCTGATATCGGTGCTTGTCGAGTGACAGAGGGGTCTCTATTCCAGCTGCTGTGCACCGGCGATGTGTTTTACGTGTGCGTGGGTTCAAATCCCCCTCGGTGTTCGTGGGCTTTTCTCCAGGTACCCGTACTCTGGCTTTCCTTCCACTTTGGCATTTGGCTTGGCATCAAAATCGGTTGCCCAGCCCACAAAGTCGGTTGCCAGCCGACCTAAAGCGCCCTAGGGCGGGCCAGTTAACTAGCCGAATTTGCCTTTTTTGCTCGTCCTGTGCACCCATCGTATGTTCAAGGAATTCTAATATACAGCAACTCCCTGGTATGTTGAACTGTTCATTATTACTTCTTGTGAGTTCCTGTAGGAAGCTGGAGTGGGAGTATTGAAAAACCCTGTGCGACCCTTACTATAACCTACCCCACTAGCCACTCTCATTCCGGCTGAACCATGAAATCGACAGGCTGATAGTGAGCATAGATATGATATGAAGACATTTCACAAGGAGGCTGCAGGCAGTGCAGGTGCTCCTCCAGAAATTTTCCCTAATTTGCAATCAGTCATGACACGAACTTTGTTTAGTCTGAAGAGAGACAATTTTAACCTTAAAACTGACATTTTTCGATCAGGAAGGGAGAAGGGGGCTGCCGCCTCTATACCCCCAACTCAAAAGGCTAGCAAGTTAGACTATATCCTAATTCAAAAGTGTGATTTTCGTGGTTTGTAGTACATATCAAAGACATTTACAACTTTCAATAGCATAGAGCTTCCGGGGCCTTTATTAGGAGCCCTGTCTCTTTATCGCCCTCCCCCTTTTAATTGTGATCACCGCCCTTAAGCAGCACTTATGTCCTTCCGAAACTGATTTTCGCTCGCGTTGTTGCCTTTTAGTGAGCACATGTTTCGTAACCTAGTACATTTCATATTGCACATGGAGAAAGCTTAACTTTCATAGTTGAGTCTTCACAATTTGATCAGGTTAGCACAAAGGGTGGTCAAGAAGAGTCCCGAAAAATTCGCATTTTAGGACAGTTTGCAACGTTCACCTCATTTTATAAACAAAAATTGTTCATATACACACCAAAGTAGCGATACGAGTAAAAAGTTTGCTGGGGGGGGGGGGGGGATGGTCGCTTCCTTCGGCCCACCTCCGCTACGATGCTGGTCACAAACAACTTTCTATTTTCATCAAGGATTCAACCGGGAGAGAACATTTAATACAAATTTATTGCAGCTCTCAGTGTTCAAATAGGTTTCAACAACCGTGGAAAAGTCCAGTCAACGAAGTTGTAATGACATATAGTGAGTGTTTACGAGCAGTTAACAAGGTTTTGTAGTTAAGTTTCACTTCTGGTGACCTCAGACAACCTTGGCTATTCTGGAAAAGACGAGGCAAAATGATGGCACACACTTGTCTCCTTGTCTATCTCTGATTTTGTCATTATATTTTTGGTGTGCTTCTGGTGGGTCGGGGAAAGGGGGGATAAGAGACCCTCATATGACCTAGCAGATACTTCTATCGAGTTCGGAGTGATAAGGCGCATAGCCAGAACTTTGTCTATAGGGAGCTGGGGTGGGCTGGGGGTTCAAACCACGGTAACCCAATGACGCCAGAGACACCGCCGAAACGCAAAGCCAGTTTTAGACATTTGGTCCCCTCTTTAGTCATGGGGCATTTAAACCTCCAACCCAACCCCATGTCTCACCTATGTTCGATATTTGGTTGTCGTCTCCTCCTCTCTCCACCTTCCCGTCTCCCTGCCACTGTGTAAGATGTGGACCTCAAAGTGTCGTATGGTTATAGTTCGTAATTTATGGTAATTGTTGTATACTATACATCTTTCATTCACATGTTCATTTTTTTCAAAGTAAAATGAAAAATGTTCATAATTATCACTTTCCCAAATATAAATGCACAACGGTCTATGTATTTCTTTCCATTTCTGACAAGGGAAACAAACGTTGACGTCACGACTGCGGCTGTGGCATAAAATGTATTAAAGTTTAGGTGCGATAAGTTGCTAAAGTGGAGAAGAGACTCCAAATTAATTTAAAAAATTAAAGGTTTAGGTTACCGAGATCATGTCTAAACAAAGATATTATGAAAAGACTCTGAAAACGCCTACAGGCCCAATAAGCTGTCACGGAATAACACCTGCGCTAACATTTTTTTTGTAAGATTGTAATCTGTGCAGATTTGAAGAAAAGCTAATTAGATTCTTATTCATAATTGGATCCAATTAAATCCCCAATCCCTATTTGAAAAGAATCTCATTAGATTTTCCTCAAACTCAAAATTGGGGCTTTTGCCTCCACTAATTAGTAGAACCGTAACCGCAACGGGAATCTTGTCCAATTGGTGAGTAGATATGATAAAAACATTGGCTTGATTTTAACCAAGACTAGCTAGGTTGGAACAAAATCTCGTCAAATATTTGAAAAGAGTCAAGATTCGAGTTTATGCCCCTACTGGCTGGATGGCTTTTAGAGATTACCTCACATAGTATATTCATAGTTGAAAATGTCTGAATGTGCTGGTTAAAGTTTGAAGTAATACAATGGTTCCGTCATTGTTTCGCGCAGTAGCTAAATTTGTGGTGAAAATGTAGTAACACTGAGAATAAATTTATTAATAAGGGAGATTGCAATAAAAACTGCGTTCAAGTACTCTTCTCTTTGGGGATTTTCATTGTTTCACCCTTCGGCCTTGGGTGTTCGGAATTTTGAAAGAAATGTGGTCCGGCCCTATGCCACCAAATATTTCAAACCACGCATTTGAAGCCTTGCACGTCGTATATGTTTGATACAGTTCCTGCATAATCATTGTTGCATTGAAGTAAACAAACAAGCACGCACACACAGAAAAATTAGTTTCTCTGTTTTTTCTTTAGTTTCTATTGCATTGTTCGAGAGTAGAGCTGGAAAACAATTCTTGACTTAGGCCATGTCACATATTTGGAATTTGAATTGTGAAATCAGAGGTTTGTGGCAATATCTCTTTTCCTTTTCAAGGTGTGCATAGACCACCCAACCGGGACCAAAGGAAACTTCTGAAATCGACGACGGTGGTCTTTTGGTGATTTTTGACCGACGGTTGGGTAGTCTGACCTGTTCTGAGAGGGACGCCATTTTGATCTAGGGTAGTCCTTTTCTGACCCAAACTGAGAAAGACCTAAAAACCGACGATTTAATTATCTAAAATTAAATGCTTCTTTTCGAACCCACCATTACCATTCTCCACCTTATTAAAATGCAAGAAACCTTAGATTAGGCTTATCTTCTAGTGCATCCTACGGAGAAACTATCTGAAAGGTCCACAAATATCCCTTATTATTTCTCTGTATATTTTGTGCTCGTTTGATATGGACATCATGGAGAAGATCCTATCAACTACAGGCACTTTACTTGTAGTTCCATGAAACGTTGCTTCAGTTTTTCCCAGCAGGTCCCAGGTGGTCTGAGTACGGAGTTACGTCGGTCTCGGTTGGTCTCATTTGTCCAAACTAACGGTTGGGTGGTCTGGACATCAGACCATCGTACAACTTGTGTTCCTTGTTATAAGCCCAGATCTTATCTCTAAAAATGTGTAAACAACTACAGGTATACAAGGGAGAGGAAACCAGCCTGAAGATTTTTGGTGTGAAAAAGTTGAATGCCTCATAATAACGTTGACAGTATTTCTTTTGAAAAGAAGAAACAAGAGCCCCATTGTAGTCTATTACTAGTGAGAAAGTTTGATCACGGAGCTGTAAGACCCATCTTCTAGGCCCGTGTGCAACTGTTTTCAATGGGCAGGGTTCGATTTTAAGAAAAGTGGACCAAAAATGTAACAGGATCTAATCGAAGCACCTCCATCAGTTGTTGCGTAGCAAACCAAGAAATCATTTGCCAAAATGCATCCCAGGTTGCCGAAGACGGCTCTTCTTAACATTCTTTTTCTTCGGATCTCATGTGTTAAAATTTGCACTCAGCCCCCCTACCCCCAAAGAAAAAGGTAAATGAGAAAATCTTTTATTCTGTAAAATCACTGAAGCCACTGGTGATCGCGAAAGTCGCTTGTTGTTATGCATGCGTATACCTTTGAAAGGCTGTGTCCGAACAGGGAGGTGTTAACAACTCCCTGGTCCGACAAATGTGAACACTATGTACAATACGATAATTATTGCATTCAAAGCTATATGAATGTCTCAGCAACCAGCGTTCAGCTACATTTAATACAGCAGAAATAGTGCATAGGATAACGGAACAGTATTTCCGGGGAGGAGAAAAAGTCAGGTTTAATTTAACCGGAAGTATGAACTTTTACCCTGCATGTTGGCGTATCAGTTGTTTTAAACCAAACTTTAAATAGGCCTACTTTATTACATTATGATGAGACTTCTGACAATCCTGTTTGTCTAATGACGAAACTCTGTTTTGATATAAAGGTGTTTTTCTCTCATTCAAACAATTTATTTCAGAAATTGTAGAGAAACACATAATAATGCTTTCATTTTCATGGTTTCATATTTGTATTCAAAGTTTTCGTAATTATTTTAAGAACACAACATCGAAACGAAGTTTTGGCGTCTTATAAATCCTTGACAAAGGTGAAATGTATTTGAAACAATGAACTAACAAGAGTTGAAGGTCAGAGGTGGCTGGTTGAGTATACTGCTTTGTATTCGATAGATGCCCGGACCAGATCCTGGTGAAACCACCTGTGGCCCGAAATATGGCTTGTAGGAGGTTCGAAGTTCGCAGTTATGTGGCTTCTGGTTATCCGACTTCGGAAGTTGAACGATAAGTACTTGCTTCAGCTCTCCGGACAGTTATGTAGGGTTAAGATTGTTCACCTCTATTTGCCTTTAGAAATACAGCTTAAGACTGGGGACGGATGCACACAGTCCGTCCGTAGGAACGTTAAATATGGCGGTGCCGGGAGCCGGATTGGGAGCAGTCAGTACATTCCTGGCTCTTTACCTTCTGAGCATTAGTCGAAAAGAGAAGGCGAATATCACTCTAAATGGAATCGGGTCCTCAATAGTCTAAGTGGATTCCTGGTCCTGAAACGTACGTTAAGCCTACATCTATTGCAAGGTGCATAATTTATCACTTTGACTGTTTCATTCTATTCCGATTCGATTAAGCTATCCAGCTTGTAGCATACCCCCCCCCCCCCCATCCACGCCTCTAATACCCATGTAATAGCGGGTAATACCTGATGTTTAAGGATATAGATATAAAAATAATGTACAACGCATAACTTACTACCTGTGAAAGGCTTTCGTAAGCTATATGGAGAACTATCAAAACGTCAGAAGTATTACCTTGGTACTCCTTTACTATCGGGGTCGGACCATGAAAACTGACATGGGAGGGGGGTTAGTCCGAGCAGTCCCTGAATACCTGATTTGATGTTGGTTTTATGTCAAGCAGATCCATTTTACACGTACAGTACTCATTTATTCCCCTAAACATTATTACTGACAAAATCATAGGCGAAAGAAGCTGTTCTCGACTGGAAGTGGGGGTAGTGAACGCTTTTTTGGACCCCTGTCCCAGGGGAGGGATCTAAGGGAAATTTTTTGAATATCTGAGGATCTTAAGATGCAATTTGATGCAATATATTGGGCAAATTTTTGGAAAATTACTGGAATATCCCGTTTTTATAGAGAAAGCAAATAAGGAGTTTTCGACGTTAAATGGGGACGGAAGCATACTTCCTCCCCACCAAATTTTTTGGCGGGGGCTTAAGTCCCCCCACCCCCGCTTCTTACGCCTATGGGCAAATTATGTAACTTTGGGAATCGGCTAAAGGGACCCACTTTATTTCAGTTTTTCCATTGGTTGTTTGCCTATGTCCAAGTTAAAACGTATTAATGAAACTTACATTACAGGCTCAGTCGAAGATATGGCAGTCTGTTTGAACATTGAAACCAACTGAATTTCAAATAAAGATACTGTATCTCCACTGCAATGCCATGGGAATTTCAAATTGTGGGTTCACCGCGACCTATAAAAATCCCCAGTTTTGACATTACCTTCAGGTAAGTTTGGACGTTTACAGACAAAACCCCTTCAAACTGTCAAACTGGATATTGTGCAGGGTGGATGAGGTTGCAGTCCCCGGTTACGACGGTCGGCAGTGTATCCAAGGGGAAGGGGTGGAGAAGTGGAGCCGTTCAGTAGCAACTGGATAGTACAAACATGAGAAAAAAAAAACACAAAAATATGAAATGAAGGAACTGGGAGTCAATTTAAATATTAGAAGTTTTGCAAGGTAAAAAGGGAATGGTCGCTAAATGTCGTACTCTTCCGCACCATTCAGCACATGGGCTCTAAAGTGTAATTCTGGGCATTTGAAAACCCTCTTTGCTATCAGAATAAAAAAAAGAAACAAACAAACAAAAATAAAAATAAAAATAAAATTACCTTGTATAGTTATGGGAGGCTGCCGTCATCCATTCCAGTTCTTATTACTGGCGGCTACTAGCCTTTTAATTACATCGATTGACACTTATTCTGATGTCTTGTTCACTTAGATCAATTATTTCGATATATGAGAAACGACATCCTTTTTACTACATAAGGTCAAAATGATCTCTCAACTAGCATGTCAGTAAAATTGACAATCTCCTTTGTTTCCACTATTGACCATTAATGGTGGAAGTAATATCGTGCCGTTATCTCATTGATTGTTTTATGTTCAGTGCCCTAGAATCCTTCGTTGGGACATTCTTCATTTCCTCTCTTACTCCTCAGTTTGAATTTATTCTGATTTATTATTGACAAATAGCTTATAGTGATCGAGCACTTAAGTTTCATACCCAATCTATAGGATTTCGCTTCATTCTGACTGCACAAATTTGTAAATATCTTGAACGTTTTGACATGCAGGGTGGATGCTTTGCGCTTTCGCTGGGCAAAATGTTTTAGGAACCCGTAAAACATCCGTACTCATTTAAAAGAAAATGTATACACATACATGGCAATTGGCCCCCTACACTCTAAGAACTGGAAAAAATCCTGAAGGGAGGGCAGCACTCGATGTCGAGGTATAAACAATAACACTAAAGCTCTCTGCGGGTACTACCCCATGATGGTGCTTTGAAATAATTTTACTTTATCAGTAAGAGATTGCGGCCACAATAATCAATAATGCAATCAATAATGCGTGCGTGCGAAGCACAAAAAGAAATACAAGTATTAGTATATTTTAAATATACTACTTCGCGTTGCAAGGATTTTTTATTCATCACCTTAAAATTTTCTTTCCTTTTTCTTGTCCTTCCTCAAGTCCGCAAGTTTTAGTTGGCACTTCCTGTCAAAACCACCATCAAAAGGGAACTAATTCCCCACCCCCTCGCAGATACGCTACAGCGAACACTACCATCCCACAGACATTATAAGAAATACAGGCGCGGATCCAGGATTTTGAGAAAGGGGAGGGGGGGGGAGCACACACCGTCGGCCGAAGGCCGACGAGCGAGCGTCGAAGGCGCAAAGCCACGGCTGGGGGTTTGGGGTCCTCCCCCAAGAAAATTTGAATTCTAGCTGGCTTAGATGCGATTTTCCAGCATGTGGAAAGCATATTTTCCATATCTATTTGCTCATTTTTTTGGAATAAAGAAAAAGTGGTCAAAAAATCGTTGGACATCGAAAAGAGGGGGGGGGGGGCGTGCGCCGGATGCGCCCCCACCTGGATCCGCGCCTGGAATAGTCACTTAAAGAGTTACCGATTACATGAATGAACGACGAATACTTGCCAAATTTAATGAATAGTTGACAAAATCACAAATATGTGAAGTCACACTAAATTCGCATTCTTTTGATTTAATTATTTATTTTTGAAGAAAAGAAATATTTATGCATGAACTAATTTTCGGGGCCTAAAATTGCAGCAGGCCCGGTCATTTGTATTTCCCAGGCTCACCCTCTCGGGGACCCTGGATAAGGAAATCTTATTATTTAGCTATACAAAATCTATGAAAGAGTAACTATACAACCCTATTAACGTGCCAAAAAAATTTGCTGTCATATTGAACAGCCTGACATCCTATAGAACAGACACAAGTGAAACTATCCAGGTGTCTTTATGGAGGAAGTGTTCCCCACGAGGCGCCTTGTCTTGGCCCCGACGATGGGACCCAAACAGAGTTTCCTTACACAACTTTGTCAGGAACTGGACAAATTTGCATCTGGTATTATCATTTTGGTAATACGTGGATTTCGGGGCTAATTTGCGGCAGTTCTTTGTTCAAGTTCCCCACCCCCTCCTTGGAGAACCCACGTAACCGATTTTCGGAAAGATGTTTCTTTGTTTTCGGTGAAGATAGGTACTAGGGCGGATGAGTCGAGAGGTGTCGCTCCAGTGACAAGGAGGTTTGCTAGAGAAGGGCATCAGTATAGGGAAAAAAGGGGAACGGTGGGAGCGACCGTCCCCTACTCTTGAGAGTGAGGGGGCCAATTACGCCCCTTTCAACTTCCCGCACTGGTAACATAGATCATATTGCCTGCAATACACCGACATAATGATTTTTAGTGTATTCACAATTTTGTCCCTGTACATTACATTATGAAAACCATTAATTTAGATTTAAAAGGAAAACGCAGTCACCCCCATCAGAATTACTATAGCCCGTCATCTTAATTCATGAGTTGCTCTTTTTGATCATGTGACAATATTGTTGTTATTAAATTGTTAAATTCATTGAGAATAACTACTTTCTTTACCTTTTGTTTATAAAATTTATGTTCAAAACATCTTCTGAGGTACTTGTAAGGCAGATAAAAGGAAATTTGCAAGAGTTTGGTGATTTTCAAAACAGTTTTGGGGGACATCCTATGCCTTTAAAACTTATACTTTTTATGGGCTTAGTTTGCGAGTCATATATTGTATCTTCATTATCCTTTCATGTACGAAAACGGTAGGTTAAGTGTAATTTTCATCTGTCTATTATGAAACCTCCGATGAAAGAATAAAGAGCTAATTCACATCTTTTCAGAGAAATCTCTTCGACGACATATGCTTATGCTGTAATTTTTGTTGGTTGGTTTCTTGCGCATCTTATCACTTTTAACTGAAATTTACAACTACCAAGTTCATTAGGGTTGCATGGAGAACACCCGGCCGGTAGGCAGTAGGCTATGTAGCTTGCATTTGAAGAGACCATTGATCTGGCCAGCGAAACAATTCGTTTGTGCGTGCAATTTCATTGAATGGCATATAACTGTATTTATACCACCATCCAGTGGTGGAACAATAGGGCTGGGGGCAGGGGCTCTGGTGCCCCCGTTGCAGGGTTTTAAATTTCTTTTGGAGCCATAGTCAAGATAGTGTGTACAGTAAAGTGTGTCATCCCCGACGGCGATTACGGTTTGCCTTTTGTTGCCCTCTAGAAATTTGTCAAAACGATTACAAACTTTTTGGAGCGCCTGGTTGGAGCAGGGAGCTGGACCCTGGTTGGAGATTCTTCGCTTTACTCTTATTATTTACCCAGGGGCGGCGCCAGGGTATTTTGAAAGGGGTGGCAAACGTGGGGTGAGTAATCGCCGTCCTGCGAGAGGTCGAAGGGGAGAAAGATACCCCTCCTTTTTTAAAATTTTTTGTAAATTTTAGGTTGTTTAAATGCCAAATGGTGTTTTCTTTTGTTATATTTTTTGTACTGTCACCCCACCCCCACAAAATTATGTCTTAAAATGTTATTTAGACGATTTTATTTTTTGAGCTAAAAGCCATAGGGGTAGCAAATGCCTACCCTGCCACCCCTGTGGCGCCGCCTCTGTATTTACCTTCATGGTGCAAACAGTAAGTTTCCTTCAACTTTATAGCTTTGTAACCCAGATATACTTATCCTTCAGTTTTTTTTTTGTTAAAGTTGCAAAGTTCATTCTCTACCGTGTAACTGTTTTCTTGTAAGTGGCACGATACGAAGCAAGTTATCCCGGGGAGGCGGGAACTATATTTGTTCACCATTAATACAGCTTTTTCAACACGTATTTTAAATATCTGTCACCCTTCGCACTCCTGCACACCATACTTATAAAAACACTAAATTAGCACCACACTGCTGTGGAGAAAGCTGTGTCAGTAGTGAACAACGTTGACTGGCTGTTCACCAATATATAGACTATAGTATCCATGTTTCGATTATTCCAAAATATGTTTCGTTTCACAAAAGGTGTTGGTTTCTTAGCTTTCTAGTGTATGTATAAATAGGCCTACACGTCAGTGGCGTAGGAACGGGGGGGGGGGGGGGCAAGGGGGCCATGGCCCCCCAATATGTTTTGAGGGGGGCCAAATGTCATTTTGGCCCCCCCCAATAATTGAGACAGTTTACAGTTTCGTTTTACCCATTTTTGCTCTTAAGAGGACAATTTCACTAATAAAAACCTAAAATTTTCGGCGCGCTACGCGCGCAGGAGAGATATTCTGGTTTCTTCAATAGTTTCATTCTACATCACTAGATAGCGCAAGTCCTTTCCCCCCTTACCATAACACGTAGGAAAAGTACACGGTTCATGTAGAGGTCGTAAATTTCATCCCATATTGCAAAGCCTAGCTACTGTTCTCTTGTGTGTCATGCGGTACGACCAGTTGGTGAAGGACTCACCGAGCAATATTTGGCTATTTCATCGGATAGTCAAGGTAGTTTCGATACAATGCATATTATCTCCTATACGGTCTAGAACCCCTACAGCTTTTCTTTCTTATTGTTTTTAATAATTACATAGGCCTATGTTTTTTGTGAAAAATGACCCGAAAAATTTTCGCGCGCTTTGCAGTTTTACAGTTTAGATTCCGGAAAAAACACTTAGCTTCTCTAGTATATACAAATTTAATGCAATATATGACCCGAATGAAATGGAGGCTAGAACACAGGCTTTCTTCAAATCCCATCTCACCAATACTCGACGGCATTGGGGCTGTAGGAGTTTCGGGTCTTTGGCCGTTCGCCGGGCAAATAGTGGGGCTACCTCTACTCAACTTAATAAGTTAACAGACTCTGGCTGTAGAAAATCTCGGTTCCAACTAATCCACTGAAATCCATGGGGGATAACTCAACGCTGAACAATTTTGAATGAAGTCGGATAGATTGTAACAGACTTAAAGTGTTAAATTCAAATCAAACTTTACGAAATTTGCACAACAAGGACACATCTTGATGGCTTCAAAAATCCTGTCAAGCGCCACTTCCGGTAATTTGGGATGTATTAAAATCTCAGATTTTCTCTGTACGCTCCGTCCACGCAAACCTATGGTGGCGCTTTGCTTAGATAGTAAATGGGGTTCAAACTTCCAATCCTCGGACCTCAAGTCCAGGCCAGTTCAACTAATCTGTCCTCACAGAAATGTGTTTTATAAAAAAATCAAATCAAGCTTTACATTTTTTCACAAAAATTGCACATCTTGATGGCTGCTTTCAAGCCTGACAAGTGCCATTTCCGGCGATCTGGGACGTATTCAAATCTAAAATTTTCTTGGTACTCTCCGCGCCAACCTATGATGGCGCTCCGCTTAGATAGTAAACGGGAGTCACCCGTACAGTAACTCCAGAGCCTCCTAAACAATAAACATCACTCCTGCATGGTGTTGTTTTTGTTTCCTTTTGCTTTGAATATTTTTATTTTGCTCAAATTAAAATCGGAAGAATCACATTGAGCAAATGTGTTTTAGTGTGGGAAGGGAATTCAAGGTCGAGAAGTCACATCTGGTCTGCCCCCCCCCCCCAATGTCAGACATCTTCCTACGCCGCTGCACGTGAGTTTCTAAAACTGTAAATTGCAGTTAAAATAACACCATTTTACATCTAAGCTTCAAGTGCAAAATTTTCAAAGGCGAGGGGCATACCCCTCCTCACACATCCAAGTCTAAGTAGTCTGTTTCCATATCCCGGATTATACTACTTGTAACGAAACGTTTATTTACTCTTCTGTTGGAAGTGTATTAAATATTTTGATTTCGTCCCCTCCCCCCATACTTCAAAATACCTTCCAAAGCGTATGAAGTAGCACATACGTAAAATGAGCTTCCAATCCGATACCCATTTTTTTAATAGTGAAGGCGACAGGAAAGTGCATTGAGTCGGTTCAGGTTCCATTTACTCATTGTGAAAATTTGTTTTGCTTACCAGCTTACTGCAACAGTTAACTGCCTGTGCTGGTGCAGATAAACCTCTAAGACAAGTTATGCTTCTTATTTCTTCTTGTAACTGAAAGACCCCCAGTTCGAGGATTTGCGTTTCTCTTTTTCCTTTCAAGTGCAAGCCCCAAACACCAGGGGTGGATTTGGGGGGGGGGGGGTGGGCGGGGGGCCCGGGGCCCCCCTTCCAAAAAATGTTGAAAGTTTTTTTTTTCAACTTCATAAAAAAAGGACAAGGCTCTATTCCGAAGAAATAGGCCTATGAAATGTGTCACAGTGAAACTCAAACTTATTCATTATTTTCTACCTCAGAAAATAAATGTTCTGTTAATAACTCTGCTACTGACTTTCAGCTGATAACATTTTGGCTGATATTGGCCTCAGTAACTTTCTCTAGGCATTGCAAGGAGTTACTTATGAGCGCTGTATTAATGGATTGCTAACTTCAATCTATTACCGGCCAGGCCCACAGCACTAGGAGCGCTGCTTCTACTTTCAAGGGAATTTCAGAATTCTTTAATATTTAGAGGAATTTTTTCGACAACATCATGCTTTTAACCATAACTTGCTGTAATATTACCCTGTAGTGTCTTATTTAAGCCTTGTAATTTATTTTAATGAAATGCACTGTGAATTTAGGGTAAAATTTAAAATTCACTAAATTATGACTCATTTTCTAGCCATATATGATCAGTTCAAAAATATACTAAAGGCATCACCATTTTACATCTAAGCAATCTTAAATTAACAAAAATTTCTCAAAGGGGAGGGGACACCCCTCCCCAGAAAAGCATCTTTTACCCAACTAAAAATGAAAATCAGTGAATTATGAATGCTTTCCAGCTATATATGATCACTTCAAAAAATACACCACAGACATCACCATTTTGCATCTGAGCTACCTTAAAATTGACAGAAATTTTTCAAAGGGGAGGGGGGACACCCCCTTCCCTCCCCAGAAAAGCATCTTTCACCCGACCAAAAATTAAAATCACTGAATTATGAATGCTTTCCAGCCATATATGATCAGTTCAAAAATACACCACAGACATCACCATTTTGCATCTGAGCAAGCTTAAATTAACAAAAATTTCTCAAAGGGGAGGGGCACACCCCCTCCCCCAGGACAGCGATTACTCATCACATGCTTTTCCGCCATCAAAATACCCTGCCACTGCCCCCTGGGGACATCCTCTCTCCTTAGACCCCTAACCCTCCCCAGATCGGACTTTCATACAAACCACTATGACCTGGGCCCCCCCCCCTTTTGCCAAATCCTGGATCCGCCACTGAACACTGTTCCATTCTAGAACTAAGTTGGGTGAGAAGTCAGATACACGGGAGGGGGGAGGGGGTTCGGTCAAAAGAAAAGAGTTCGCCGAACCGTTTCAACCCCTCTGGTCACGCGCATGTTTGTGATAGTCTACAATCAATATCATGAGGCAGGGGTCAAGAGGTTGCCAGCCCCCTGAGCACAAACACTGTCTACTTTAGGGCCAAAAACGGTCGTTCTGGGCAAAATTAATAACATTGTTGCTGGCCGATTAGGAACAATTTCAGAGCACACATCTTTTGCAGCCCTTGTGTAATCTCTCTCAATGCCTGTGAAAATCATGAAAAATTTGTTGATCTTTAATTTATAGTTAAGGAATATCACTCTGCAAATAAAGACTGATGAAAATAATCCCAGTCTTTCATCAACATAAACAGGAAAGAAACAAAGCTTCTAATATATTAAAGTGTTTCATTTTTTATTTGTAAAAAAAAAAAATTCAAAGCTAAAGTACCTGGCAATAGAACCTAAGAATAGACAGTAGTTTTGATAAAAACAACATTAAAGGAAGACAAAGATTAAGGCACAAAACTAAATTAAATTTAAAGCTACATGTAAAGTGTAATACATTATTACCCATAAATTCTAATCAAAAGTAAGAGATGCTAGTCTACAAAGTGAATGACTGGCTGGAATTTTTAGAAACTTTCCATAATTTTCTTGAGTACAATGCCGAAATTAAACGACTCTTTCAATTAAGTACAACTTATGCATTCTATGATCATGAATCCATTGACAAGTAGGCTTCTCTTCTACTGCACACTTCACCCTTTAATACCAGAAATCAGAAGCATTGTTAGTGTAGGAGGGGGTCGAATGAGGGGAAATGTGAGAGACAGGCACAAATTTTTTTCTTTGGTTTAGAACATCTTCCAATATCATGTTTGTAATTGCTAAACTTTTGACAATTTTATAAACGTTACTATATAATCTAGGCTCACAGGAAATTCTGAGGAGAAACATCCTTTATTTCTTTTAAACTTGGAAGGGAGGGGGGGGGGGGATGGGGAAGAGTAGGGGAATGTCCCATTGAAATCTGTGGAATGGCCACTTCTTATTAATTTATATATATTGTGGTGTGCAAATCTAACAATGTCCAATTCATTTCATTTTGAAAGGCCATAGCAACAAAACACAATTGACTGGTGATTTTATGCAGCACATAAACTTAATGTCAACATGCATAAGACAACAACAAATAAGTATGGAAGTTTTAAATAACACTGCTGCCAAATTGACTTTGGCTAAATTATGAATAGGCATATAGTACTAGCTGCAGGTCATCTTAGAGATTACTGAGTTGATTTGTAAATATTAAAAGTAGTCAAACAGCCCCAGTCCAGTAGCCATACAAGGAGCTGAAGGGATGATGACACAGATTCTGGAGGGGGTGGGAGCAAAATACAGTTTGGGGGTGGGGGGGGAGCAAAATACAGTTTGGGGAAGACACACTAAAATGTGTTAAGCAAATAGTATTTTTATCTTCTAGGGGGGTTTCCTGGTGGCTCTATCTCCTGCCCCCTCCCTGGCTATAACTTGAATAGTCCTACAGCTATAACTGTAACACTTTATGATTTTTTTTGTCACTGCATTCTGATGCCATTTGGAAGATTTACTTTTTAGTAACTTAGTGCAGTACTGAAGGTACTCAGGGCAGTGTTATCAGTCTGATACAATGCTCCAGCATGTAGGTGTAACCCAGTTTTACTGCAAACCCTCTTTACATTCCATTTTGTCAGCATTTCATAAACAAAAAAAAAGATTTTTTCTTTCTTGCCATCTGGTCTAGTTACCAGACCTCTTGTGTAACATTTAATCTAGAGGACAAGGTGCCTGAACCTTGTAGTCCATATATCTTCATGGCATTTCAATGATGTATTCATTACCGGATTAAGAAACATAGGGGCTGTTCTTTAAAAGCTTCTCAGTATTTCAAAATCCACCCTGGTACCTTGCAGTAAAGATAACTTGATAAAATTTCAATAGCATATTGATTACCAAATTAAGAAAAATAGGGGAATGTTCTTTAAAAACTTCCCAGTGTATAAAAATCTGCCCTTTGTCAGATTGCCATGAATTTTGGTGTGTCAGTGGCTTTGAAATAACATTTGAATGTCACTTGTTTATAATATTAGCATGTGCAGTACATGATACACAAACTAAAATAGCAGGAGAGTGGCATGGATAATTTACTTTCCAAGGACACATTTCTAGCTGTCTACTTCTATTACGAGCCTATATAAAATTGTCTCAGGCATTAAACCTTTCAATAGCAGTCTGACTTAACTGCAGATTTCCAAACAATAGAAATATACATTGACTATGCCTTAAAACAGTGTTTCACCACCTTTCCAAAACTCCACAAGATTCCATGGCCTTTGCACAAAATCGTGGAATTTTTACAAAATTCTACGATTTCAGTGGGCCTGATGAGTAATGTTTTGAAATACACTTCAGGGAGGAAATTTGCTTGTACTGTGAATTCATTCTACATGTGAGTTTTAGGTGTATGTAGAGGTCTTTAAAATAATTTTGTGGGCATATTACACAATATTTTAACCTTTTCGTATGGACTATTACCCACGGCTTTACTAGCACGTCCAATTTTTCATCAAATCAGGAACTTACGTCTGTCACAGTCAATGGTTCACATGATAAAGACTTAAAATTTGTAATAGATAACAAATACTGACAATGAAATTTTACTGAATGCTGTCCACAGCAGAAGAAACATGGAATTATCTGACTGGAAAAATGTTTTAGAGGGATGAGAAGATGCAAGTAGCTTTAGTACATCATTCATACCTACATAATATTTACAAAAAAAATTGAAAAGAAAAGTAATAGATGTAAAGAATAGTAATAACATCCAACCAGGATCTGAAAACAAAATAACCCTTTCTGACAGAAAAAAAGTACTCAAAAGATGGAAAAACATGCAGATACAGTAATTAATAAAAAATGAGTATGGGTTAGGATGGACAATAAAGTTCTGAGTCAGACAATGTGCTCAAAGTTTTTAACACTAGAGCAATCTATACATTAAAGACAAGCTGTCATCACCCAAAAGTACATTTTTGATGTGGGGGTATCAAAATTCTCAGTTGGTTCCTGCTCTTTGATTGACATCAAAGTTTGAAAATTCAAATGATGCACAGTAACTCACACTCCACATACTGCAGAGAGAGTGTTTGGATTACATATGCTCACCAGGACATGGCCTGAAGCAATAAAATAGGTTTGTGTCTGCACAAGGAGGAGATTTAAACAGTCATGGGAGGAACCACAAGGTGCTTACTTGGGAGAATTGGAACTGTCTGAGATGACGAGAATCACCCTTTAAAGGACCTGCAAAGTTATCCTTTCCAAACAAGTTTTAATGACAGAAAGTGTCACATTCTTATACAATTTCAAAATGACAAATAGCTTAAAAAGGTTTAGACTGAATTTAACAATTTTGATTTTTCTTCATTAATCATAAAATATCAAGAGACAAACAGAAGTAGTCCCCTTACAGACAAGGTTTAAAATTTGACATCATGCATAGCCTGGAAAAGGTTTGGACAAACATGATGGAATTAATAAAAAAATCATGATAAACGGAAAGAAAGATATGACCTCTGGCAGGTGTTATGAAGTGTGTTTGGCCAAGGAGCACTATTACCAAATAAAAATTGCAGTAGCCATTGTGGTTTTAAGTCTACAAAAAAAAAAAAAAAAAGTTGGTTCCTTGAAGCTTCCAGAGGTCATTTTAATACAAATAATGGACATCAAAGGGCAAGTTGCTGCTTCAGAACCCATGAAAAAGATCAATAAGTTAAGTAATAAATAAGAACTTTATTTTGTACAAAGATTAGTTCATCAAGTATACCTGCTTGGTAAGCCCCCAGCTGCATGCTCAATCTGTGTGATCTGTCAACCAAAGAAATGTTTGTTGTTTAACACTATACTTTTTCCTACAATATGCCATTTTTTGTAAAAAAAAAAAACCTTAATCTGGACTGCAATTGCATCCCCCTTCCCCCAAATGTTTCAATCCAACAGACATGCAACCAGAAGTAGGGTTTTCCAGTGAAACAAGATCCCCATGACATATAATGTACACAGGAATGTTCTGCAAAAGTAATATGTTATGTAGCATGATTTTCCAGAATGTTTTTTCCAATTTTCTGGCATTTACTTTTACAAATGAGAACATCATGTTTGCTACCCAAATATCATGCTGTATCAATTTTACTAATAAATTTGTCTCTCAAACATCACCTATCTTTTGTTTTTGCTTGGAAATTATCATGTTTCAAACCCTGTAATCAAGGCTTTTTGGCTGTCACATAACACCAAATAATAACACAACCAAGCCTACTCCTTGTCTAGTCTACTTACTTGCATCCTTGTTAGTGGCTCCCTTTAAATTGTATGGATAACCAACTATACGTTATGTGCAATTGCAAGCTGAAGGGATCCAGATCTTTCTGAGAAGCAGTTTTTGTCATTCAGTCACTGTTAGCAATAGTGCTTGTGATTCCCTCATCAAATGGGATGGTACAACATTAACAATTTTGAATTTTTGTAGATGAACATTCAAATCCAGTCTGATTTAAAATTGCACTCAGAATATATCACCCGATCTCAATCTCTGACTATATGGTTGCTGTACAATGCCATTTTCAGTAAAAATGACTAATTTAACAACAAATGTCCCGGCAAATAATATGGTCTACTCTGATAATGAGGAATGTATTAATATATGGTACTACATGATTGGTGAAAGATATCACGTATTCAGTGAAATACTGATAAGCCAAAGAGTTGAGGATAATTCCAACACAGTATTAAAAAGGGAATTGGAGAGGACCAGTACCTAATGTATGCCATACCATACAAAAGAAACTTGACCCAACTGTTATTTTGATTAAATATTAAAACATTCTACATGCAATCTTACCTAATGATATATAACAGGAGACGAGGCCAAATATGCGAGATTGACAATACCAAACACAATGTGTATGCTAAGTACATAACAAATGGAACACAACCACCCAGGGATGTATGTTACAATTAAAAATCTGCAAATGGATCATATGAGGGTACAGAGAGCTGCCACTGGGCCCAAAAGAAATCAATGGCACAATACATCAGTAGTTGTCACCCATAGGGGAATTTCTTCCATTTACAGTGTTCACATGTAACTCAATAGCCGTAGGGAAACCCATATCTACATCATGTTTATCCAACCCTTGGCTGCAGAATTTCATTTTCCAGGCCTTTTTGCACTGTTTTCAAATTTGAAAAAATGCGGAGAAATTACATTGATAATGTTCATTAACAGTAACTTTATAAAGATAAAACACTTTCCAAGAAGAAGTCTCCTTTGTGGATCAACCGAGTGGAATTTCCATTACTGGTCTCACATGGGATCCAAACAGTTTCCAGCAAGTTGAAAAAGCTTCCAATATGATTTGGTTTGCTCAAAGGGTAATTTGGTGATTCCCTTTGTTAAATTTCCAATCCCCCCAATCAAATTAAGAGGCTTAAAAATGGTTTATCCCCAACAAGAGTTTCAAATTAAATTCTGTAGTATTACAGTCTTTATTGTAACAACTACACACATTAAAGTAGCTGTATTAAACTATCAATCTGACAAAGAAATAAATCAAGCTTAAAGGAAAAATGCAGCCAGACAATTTGAATTAGTGTACCCCATCACACTAGTTCAGCAATGGCTACTATCAATCATGTGACGATATTTTTCTTTCTTATTTCCTAAATTTATGCATAATTATTTGCTGGTTTACCCTCAATATTCAATGACTTCATACAGGAACATTATGAAAATACTTGTGTGAGAAATAAGAGAGAAGCAAATTTTTGAAAATAAATTTGAGGTGACTTCACCCTTTAACAAGAAAATGATCTACTGTATATGGTAATGAAATGCTTCTACCAAAAGATGCATTCTGAAAGATATTTTGTTATGAACATGATACTCAAAAAGGGCTCGAGACATGCACATAAAATATTTTAGCTAGCACAAAGAACATTTTCAAAGCTCTACTTCAGTTTTTAAATATTTATACTAAGCATAACTTTAATATGTGATTTTTATGTAAAGTATGTAAAAGGGCATTAAAACCCGTTTGAACTCTACTTAAGGTTAATCTATAGAAGCTCGGCAGTTACCCTAATGAAGTTCTTCATGAAAACATGATGAATTTTTGACTGAGTTTTGGCTATAAAACAGAGATGACATTTAGTTTAAATTTAATCATCGTGCTAGACCAATGAAAGGATACAATGACAGTTAACGTAATGAATAAAAATTTTGTCATTTATACCATAATTAATTTGTCTGAACATGATTTGAGACCAGCCCTGGCTATCAGCTTGTGGAGCTGATATAAGGGCACTCAATTGAATTTGTAATGAAGTTTCATTTATTGCATCATGTCTAGTAACAGTACAACTAAGTTACATTCATTTGTTAACTCAAATCAAAGAATGAAATTCAGTATCTGTAGTAAACTCTCAGCATAAAATGGTGGTTGCAGAAGAAACATGCAGATTTGTAAAAATGTATGGAAAACTGGATGATTATTTCACTTTAATGGAAATGTAAACCTGGGCTACTAAAGCACATATGAACAAAAGAAGAACAAAGGAAAATCCTTTTTAAGAAAATGAGGTTTGTTCAATAGTTCCAGACTTTTCAAGAACCTGAAAGTATAAAAACAAAGCAGAACCCTCAAAAATGCAAGAAAGAGGTACACTGGCACTTTAAAAGCTTTACACATTACAAGGTGTCTGTCAGAACTGCAAAATTAGCAGTGTTAAAGGGGGAATCATTTCTAAAGTTTACACAATCACCCTTCAAACTACATCATGACACATCACATTTTACTGATTGGTCTTTTTTTCAATGAATGTCCCCAAACAGTCAAATTGGAAAAAATTTAAATGTCATCCCTGGTTCCCACAAAAAATTGCATTTTTACCTCTATTAGGAATTATCAGTGGCGTCGCCAGGGGGGGGGGGGCAGGGGGCACGTGCCCCTGGAAAACCTTGTGCCCCCCGTGTGCCCCCCCTCCAACTGAGATCTGAGATTTTGAAAAAAAAATGTATAGATCTTCTTTAAGTTCTGTACTTAGAATATTTGACTACCATGTTTCATATGATTTGATTCTTCTTAGGACAAGAAAAGGCAGCAATTTGTATTTTTTCGAATAACAAAATGGCCCCATCTCATAAAGCAGACAGTGTTCTCTGTGTTGGAGGCTGAGCATCGGTCTTGGTAATCTATCCATAATCCTCGCCGCCTCAATAGGTGTGAGTACACGCCTTGATAAAGTGTAGCGGAAATGTCTGCCTCGCGGACTCATTAACTAAAACAGTGAATGGTGTTGTTTGGTACGTACAGTACCATGGAATTTGCCTGCCACTTGCGTTGCGAATTGTAATGCAAGCTCAGTGCCAGCAATTTCAAGGAGACTTTTCCGTATTTTCTTCTTTGAAAAAAATAATTCCAATAGATTTTAAAAGAGAAATATGTGATACAAAATTCTATGATCACTTTAATCCCGTAAGACTCCAATCACTCAGTTTGTGGATCATGAGAATTTCATGTTAATTGAAAAGTCCACAATCGAACGAATATTTGATCGTTGATTTGGCAATACACATGCACGTTTTTTCCACTTCATGAAAATTTCTCAATCCATGCATAATTTTTTTTTTTTTTAGTTCCTAAAAATTCGTTATTTTTTGACAGAAATTTTACTTCAAAAAGGTAGCGTATGTGGCACCAGATTGCATCTAAGGACACCTAATTTTTCAAAAATTCTCAGCCTCCCCTTAGACCCCTCCCCCAGGACAGCGTTCACACAACATACTGCATACACCGCTATCTAGTTGTACCCCCTCATCGAACTGTTGTGCCCCCCCAGAATGAAAAGTCTGGTGACGCCACTGGCAATTATGGGATTAAAAAACTTGGAGTTGATGAAAAGTCTTGATTGTAACAGAGAATTTGTTGAGATAGAAAATCATATTGATAAATGTAAATTAAATTTCCACTCTTATGAATATACCATACATGTGTACTACAAGATAACTTGTGTAACTTTAAATGTGCAATCTTAATTTGTGCATTACACAATTATTTAGCTGATTTTTAATTGCCAGCATTCAAGTACTGTAACATTAGACAACTATAAATGTTATTGCAAAGTAAGTACTGATTCAAGACTTTATCTGTCTACCAATAAGTTTTAAATGTGAATGGATTTATGCTGATTTTGATATTAGGTCTGACTGGAAGCATGAAAACAATATTCTGAGAGTGGTCTTAAAAGTTTGAGATGCTTCAGCAGGCTCACGCAATTTGTTCTGAGCTGTAGGGCCAGTAAAATGATTTTTACCCAAGAAACTAATCAAATTTCCCACAACTTCGAAAAAAAAAAAAAGGTGGGGGGATTTCAATTTCATGCCCAATTTTCACTCCAATTTCCAAAATTTCCTGGCTAGGAGCTTCTCCGGTTCCAGATTATTTCCCACTCATGATTCTGAGTTCATTACAGGACTTGACTTTTGTTATGTATTTCTCATCAGGTTAATGTTCTTTAAAAGAAAAGTTTATCGTCAATACTATCGTCTCGTGTCACATCCCAATGTACACTGCAGAACAAACAACCAGAAATGTAGTTGTGAGTGTGAACATGTTCAAGTACATTTTTGGTTGTTCTGCATTGGACTTGTACCAAACATCTGCGTGTTTCAATTCTAGAAAGTGACCACATTGCACATTCCCACCAAGGTATGCAGAAAAGTCTGAAAGAAATAATGAATAAGCCCCCGGTAACACCATTTCCTATCAATGACAGGTGTAAAGCAGGAGCACTGCCAATGTCAAGGGTGGAGGGGGAGGGGGTCAAAGGGGGGCATTTTCCTCCAGTCAATGCCTTCTTCCCCAACTTAATTCCCATCTGCATGCTTTCGTACAAAGGTACACATGTACTCTTTACAGGAGTGATGTATATTCAAATCTTTTTCCCCCTTTCAACATTTCTGCTTCCTTCTCCCTCCTTGCCCCTCCCCCCCCCCCACTATGGAATCCTAGTAGTGCCACTGATATGTTGAGGGAAGTTACAGACAGTATTTAAGAGTGTAGAGAAACTTGGATGATCTTGTAGAATTCTAAGTATACATGCCATTTATTAGGTAGTCCACTTTATTGTAGTGCCTCCTCTGGTATGCTTCATACCATCTTTTTCCCAGGACAACAGTAACAACTGCAACGAGTACCACTCCAAGTACCAAAGACAATATAAGTACAACTGAAAGTAAAAAAAAATGTGTGTACTTTATTTAACTTAGACAATAGCAGGACAACTGAGAGTGAAAAAAATGTGTATATTATATTTCACAACAAGAAAACAATATCAGAACAGCTAAAAGGGAAGAAATTGTTATTTCTTAAACTAAGTTAACAATACCAAAAACATATTTCATAATAACTAAACAATATTAGAACAACTGAAAATAGAGAAATTTGAGATATTTCATATAAAGCTAACAATATCAGAAACACTTAAGTAAAAGAATTGTGTATACTTCACATAACAAAACAATATCAGAACAACTGAAGGTTAAAGGAATTGTACTGTAAACAATACATATGCAGAACAAAAAAAAGGACTGGCATAGAATCTTCTTAAATGAACAATATACAGAACAACTAAAAGTAATGGAATTTTAAATATTTCATAATACATGGCTGACTCTTACATCACCTATAAATGGGGCAGCTAGGATGCTGCACATAGAGAGCTATATTTGTTAAAATATCCTTTGAGATTATTCACTTGGAAAGCATATCCAAAGATTACTTTCTCAAACTAGAAAATGTTTGTAACCAAGTAATCAAGGTAGACTTGAATACATCAGTATCTTACCATGGTTTCTTATAGTGAACTCACTGGAAATACTTTTGAGAAATATTTTGAGCATTGTGGTAGCTAGGGACAATAGCTATAGTCAAGTGTTTTCTTTTTTTGTTACAGCAGTTAACAAACAGTCAACACTTATAAAAGGATATTACCTCTCAAAGCCTAATTACTCCAACAGCTATTAAGCAAACTAGACTTTTTCATACCATTAAGAAATCATTCACCAAATGTTGTTTTCCAGGTGTACATGGCCAACTGTTCTTAAATAAATGTTCTGACAGAATACAAACATTTTCCACTTAAAGGTAAATCCTTCATACCTAAATACCTTCATCTCAAATATACAGTACTAATTAGTAAATTTTCAAATCAGAGGGAAATACACTACAGAGAAATGGTATGCTTTAGGAAGGGACAGTAGACAGAAATCATTCAGTTTTAGACAAAAACATTGCAAGCACTCACAGTTATTTGTTTCAAAGGTGAATACAGCAGCTTCCTTAGAACCATCACCGGCTGTTGCAGAAGTGACAATTTCCTGCAATTAGAATCAGGATTGAAGAACGTACATAAGAGGGATATTATCAAGCTAGCGTGCAGGAAAGTACCTCCACAGGGTGCATGTACCATCAATTTTCACTATTTTGAAATCAATGGAATGCATCTCTGGAATAACTCGTCAAGAATTTGCACAAACTTGCTCATTTTGCTTAAGCATTAATTTAAATGAGGAAACTGAAAAAGCAATCTTTTTCCAACTGGAGGTAACACCTTCTCCCCTTTGTTGCTTTCCCTCAAGATGCTTTAAATTAATCCAGGAATTTATTCAGCTGATTAAAACTTATTGCAAGAGAAACTTACCCAAGTTACCTAGCTACCCATCATCATGGATTTTAATCAAACTTACCTTTGAATGACAAACGATGCAGTGGTTGATAGCCTGGGATTAGAACCTCAGGTTTTCTTGGCATTTGACACAAAGGTTTTTTCCGCTATTCATTCAATGTCTTCACTGATGTTATGTTTCATGAAAACATTTATAACAACAACAATCCATGAAACAGCCATCTACTATCAAAAAAGCATTTTTTGCCACAAATCAACTGGGATTCATTCTTTACAAAAATATCCTATTTTCTGACAGTATTATCTTGAGGCTTGAGCCATTAACAAGTTGCATCCCTTTGAGGTTTGATGGTCATGTAAATAAGTCTCCTTCATTAAAGATTCTCAAACACTGTCTTTAGTATACGTATAAAAGTTCATAAGTTACCTCAGACACAAATGCCATAGTAGTGCTCCTTGTTTGTTTTTCTGTTTGAGACTCTGATGATGCCTCTGAAGATATCTTTGGTTGTGATTTTGATGTAGATCCTGCTTTAGTTGATGCTGTCTTTTCCTGAGATACTGACTCTTGCATTGGTGTTGTTTCTGGCTTTCTTGTTGTTGAGACCTGTGCTGATGTTGATGACAACCCCAGTTTGGGTGTGGCTGATACAAATTTGGTTGTTGATCCAGTATTTGATGTTGATTCTGGTTTAGGAGTTGACTTGGACTGTGGTGTTGTCACAGCTTCTGTAGTTGAAACTGTTGTTGGTGTTGACTGTGCTTTCGTGGTTGATTTACTTCCTGAGTTAATTGCCTCTGTGGTTGATCCTGTTTTTGTTGTAGGCTTTGCAGTTGTAGAAGATTTTGCTTCTTCAGGTAAAGTGTCTGTTGTTGACTGCTCCTCCTCATCTGCAGTAGATGACACCTTACCATTAGCTGATGAAGTTGTGACAGCACCAGTCTCTCCTTGAGTGACATCTGGGTTTGATTCTGGTGATGGTGATGCATTCTCAGCTTTGCTGGTTACTGTGTCATTCCCTAGAACAACATCAATTGCTTTTGTTGGGGTGATGGTGCTTGCACTTTCAGAGAATTTGACAGATGTCTGCAATTTTTCTAAAGGCTTTGTAGTGGAGGAAGGACTTGGCTGAGATTCAGAAGCAGCTGGCTCAACTTTACTGTTTGAGGGAGATGGAGTTGTAACACTCTTTTCAACTGTAGGCTCAACTTTTGCTAAAAGGGAATGAAATGAAATTTATTGAATTGTTATTTACAAAGGAACAGACAGCAGCTTGGCAATGAATGATGGATTCATTGATTCCTAATTACAATTCAAACTTATACCCAAATGGATGTTGACAAATTTTGCATGTTGTTGTCTTAATCACTGCCCACCAATAACAGTAGCTGACAGACTTTCACTGGAAACATCCTTTCTTAAATTGTCTTTAAATTAGTACCTCTTCAGGGGCCCATGTGCAAACAGACAAAATATTATCAGTGGCAATAAACACAAAACTTACAAAAAAAAAAAAAAACAAATCTAGAATCACTGAAAGTATGTCCTGTTCTACATTTTAAAAATTGAATTCAACTTAAAATTGTAACCAGTTACTAGGGTTTAGTTCAGCATCAGAATTTTCATAAAATGGGGACACTGCACCAGCCTTGAAGGAGGTTTGCTATAAAACTGACTCTCGTCACAGAATATCTACATTTTAAAAATTGAATTCAAATTGTAACCTGCAGCTAAGGTTTGATTCAACATCAGAATTTTCATAAAATGGGAACATTACACCAGCCTTAAAAAAAAAAAACATTTCCTATAAAAACCAACTCACATCACAGACTGACTGTAAAAGTCTAGCCTTTCATTCCTCCCCTTTTTTGTTTCAAATTGACATTTCAACATATATGGGTCTAGCAGTAACCATAAACCATTTAATTATACTATGTATGAATTAAACACCATCACTTTTGATTCAAATTTGTGGGACATCTGGGCAGCTCCATTACCTTTTTTGTTTGATTGTAACAAACACTGATATTTTTATTTCGTTTCTCTAGCTGGTTTAATGGTGGCTTCTGTTTCTTTGATTCTATAACAGCATCTATAACTACAACATGTAATGATAATCACTGCCATTAGCCATAAATTTTAGAAAGTAATCAAATGGATGTCAGTACACACTACATTTAAATTACTTAATTAAAACAAGAATGCAGCTCACAGAAAGAATAACAGCTATCCTAAATCCCAAATTTTTTAATGAACTAGAAGATTTCTTAACTTCCAACTTTTTAGCAATATAAATTATCCATTCTGAGAAAAGTCCTCAATGGATGCTAAATCTTCTGCTTTTATAGTAATACATCTGCACCTTATGTGTGGGCATGTGAAGGATTTCAAAATATTTCCAAGGGGCAGTGGACACATCCACATCTTTTCTTACTGACCATCTCATAAATTATGCACACCACCAAGGCATTTCAAGTAACAGTACATGGAATCTGTGCAAAATGAACAATTTCCATGCATACGATATACTCATTATCCATGCCACACATGAACTGTATGGTAGGCCTAATATTACAAACATGTACAACCAGATTTGTGTATGATTCAATTTTTGATGCAACCTTTGATCGTCCAATCTGCAGTTTCCTCAGCTAAAGAAACTTAACTTTTAATTGTGCAAATTTTATAGTTGGATATTTACTTATCCCTCACACTGCAAACACAGTAACTGTGTAGGTGTATTGTGTAAAGTTTACCACCTTCAAATGACTTTGTCCATGACATTTACACAGGGAGAATTTTAGGATGTATTTAGTCAGGCCAAGACCCAGCATGTATGCATTGCGTCTATAGCTTTAACAACATCCTGCTAAAAAATATTAATGTTGGGAACTTTGGACTAAAGAGAGGTTTCCAGCCATCTTGTGTCTCATTGCACCATCAGTCTTGCAAGTTAACAGCCCATGCCATGATCCTAGCTATTTCATGCAAGGACAGAAAACTTTGTTCAAGTTGACCACTGATTGATACATGAGTTTCCTTTTAATCAGGGAGCTGTTGATCAGCATTAACCTCTACTAAGCTAAAAATTAAGTAGGCTGTGCTATTCAATACTACAGTATCATAGTTATGAATGTGTATGTCAGACCTGTCAAGTAATCAACAACCCTTGAAGAATTTACAAAAACAGCATATGCTCTGCAAAATCATACCTATTACCGGATCACCACTCTTTCAATTCACTTAATTAAGCTGAAGATTAAAATTCTTCCAATATACCACACAATTAGTCTCCATATATTAGTCATGTAAAAAGTTGTGAGTACATGCACAATATTGTGTTAATTAACTTAAACTGCAAGTAAGTTGAGCTGGAAATTACATATAGAAAAACACTGCTAAAAACTGGAAGCTCTGAGTTTCTCTGATCCAAATTAATTCATTATTTTCTAGTATAATTAATCCAACTTTCTCGCATTCTTAATACAAAGGGTAAGGGTGAAGAAGTGTCTAATTTCCTGTAAGCCATACTGTCTTATTTATAAAATATTGCAACATGTCTTGATGCTTTGTAAATTATAAAGCCCGGCAGGTCTCTCCTCATTTTTACTTTGACCTTAAGTAACATGGAAACAAGTGCATATGCAATTTCTTCTGACTTTTTCATATTCTGTACGTTGCTGGTTTTATGTTGTGCTTGCAATTTTTATTCATGCTGGTTATACTGTGTTTTGCTTGTGACACCAAAGGTTTATAAGTGGGAAACATTTATAACACAATGGTATGAAATGATCAATATCAGAATGATTTATGCCTCTTGCCCTTTTGTGCATATGATTCATGTGTATAACTATGTATGACATATGAAAGCAGACATACGTATGAGTGTACATAACAACCATCAACTAACTATTATGAAAGGTAATTCAGTCGATAAATTCATGTTAAAAACTGAGTTCTTTCTTCTTTACATGTTACAGATGCATATGCTGGTAGGACAAATTCAAGTTTACAGTTAGATGAATATTATTAATTCAGGCACATGCAGTGTGTGGCTGAATTTTGTTGTGGGTAAAAAATATACATCATTTTGAAAACACTGCAGACTTTAATGAACAAGGACTCCTATAATATTTCACTGCTTCCAATATAATGTAAAGCTACACATGTACAATATGTTGTAATGTTGAACTTAACAGCATCAAAAAAAAAAGAGGGAGAGAAAAAAAGAGAAGATCGAAGAAAGCAGAAAAAAAAAACTTTTCCTAAGGACCCCATTGTGTGACTGCCCCACTAATTGCTGTGGTACACTCTGATAAAAGATAGCAGTTATGTCATAGTATTTGATAAGGTAATTTTCAGCCAATACACTCATCTTTTTCACTCAGCTGCTTTATAAAAACAGTAAAAAATGAATAACACAGGGACATCAACAGTTCCTACTTCCAGTTCATATGTGAGGTACTAAGGTTCTGTTAAAGAGCCTGTCAGCTCTCAAACCAAAAAATGTCTAATTAAGGCTGGGCAGTATGGCCCAAACAAGGAGATTCAGGTGGTATTCTCCATAAGCAGAGAAAATCTTAATGATCACATTTTGGTATTCAAAACAAGTGGAGGCGAAAAAATCTGGTCCAGAATTCTGGAAGTACTAGCTGGCAAAATTCTGGTACAGCCAGTGGCATAGCTACAGGTGGGGGAAGGGTAGGTGAGAAGGTGTGATCTCCAGTCTCTTACCCCCCAAAATCCCCCACTGGAAACCCAAGAGTGAAAAAATACATATGATGAATCCAAGAAGCCCCCATGAAATGGTAACACCCCCCCCCCACACACACACACACATGCTTCTAGCTAGTACACCTGCACTGGCTACAGCCAAATCCTAAAATTTTTATTTGCTGCATCTGTACTTAACATTAATGAACTGCTTATTAGACTTCAATGAACTTGGATGAAAACTGTGGTGAAATACACTTTTAAGTGCACTATCAAAGATGTGGATGAGTTGATGATTTTCTTTACCTTTAGATGCATCTTCTCTTCGGTATACACTTCTCCTTATTCTCTCAACTGATGAAGAAACAACTCCTTTGGACCAGTTTATTGCATTTTTTATCACATCCAATAGTGATGTAAACTTGGAAGATGTCATCGAATTTGAGGAAGACTGTTTCATTTGGTTAAGTGATAATGAAGATGGCAAGGTATTGTGGGAAGGAAATGAGTTAATCTCCTCAAAAGCAAGATGATTATTATTATCTGGATGAACAGCTATGAAATGAGATATAAATATGAGCAAGTGGATTAAAGCAGCATGAATGTAAGAATGTAAAGAAGGCCGACCCCTGTAATCAAACAGCACTTTACATTTAAAAGTTGCTCCAGCCTAATTTCAAAGCATCAACTTAATCTACAGATTTGCTTTAATTCATTTCCCTTTCAAGTTTTTCTTATGAACTTTCAAAACATACTATTACATTGGATAATAAATAATAAATATGACACATATATCACAATAGTTTTAACAATGGCACTTAAGTCTGACTAAATCAATGCATTCAGTTTTTTGACTATGTGTTTTATGTGTTTTTATGTGTTTTATGAGATAAAATGGTGCCATTTTCTTCCATGGTCAAAAAGATTCTATATATATCTTGTATCTTTTAAAAGATCAATCCACATTTTGGACATAAGACTATTTATGATATGGTACTTGAAATTTTCTATTAAAATATATATAAGGCCTTATCTTTGAAAAAGGGAATTAAGATAGCTTAACAGTGGTAGAGCATTCGCCTTTCACACGGGAGCCTGGGTTTGATTCCCAGGTCGAGTCAGACCAAAGACTTAAAAAATGGAACCTCCTGCCCTTCTGCATGATGCTCCGCTTAAGCAATGGAGTAGGGAAACAATCCAGTGCCCCACATTAACTGGAAAAAGGCTGTGGGTGCCGCTAGATTATAAACCAGAAGGTTATAAGTTGAGGTGTAAAAATATCTTAAGTTATACAAATCGCAGAGAGCTGGAGTGTTCAGATATGCAAAGAAAAATTTGTTTTCCTTTCAGTAGACTATAAATTTTTTAATGCAAAAGCAAGCGGGAACAATGTGCACTTTTTTATTAAAAAAAATAAAACTCACAAAATTTCAATGGCGTAACCATCAGAACATCAACATATGGGCCAGGAGCGTTCATTTACTCAGCGACAGCTCTCAATGCAGTGCAGCTATTGTCTTGGGGTAAATTGGATATTTTAGAACAACTTCTCCCCTTTCTATTGATGTATATTTCATTCTGATTGGTTCAACGGAACAACATGCACATTTTGATTGAAAAAAAACTATTTCTCAGAGTGTCCTTAAACCACCAAACTGACCCTGTCTATTTCTTATGGTTTTCCATGTTTAAAAATGATGCCAATGCGTCCTTGGCTCTCAGAGGTCTTTCAGCTGTAAACATCGAGCACGCCAGCAACTGATACCTGTTGAATTCTTCGCTATTTTATAATTCCTTGTTTCTAATTTCACGTCTTTTCTGCACTGAACAAGAGCTTACAAAGTATGCTTCCGTTATCTACAAAATTTGACTCGTTTTAATGTGAATTGGCTGAAGACAGACAGGTTTAATTCTTGAACCATTGTTGCCGAAGCTCAGGAATGGCGTTGTAGTGGAACAATCCATTTACACAAAAGTAAGCTGGAACTGTATACTTGGTGTAGGGCGTGACTTATTGCATGAAGTGGTTAGACCTATAGAGCTAGGTATTTTTTCTTGAAGTACAATTTGTCTCAATCATATCTTAGAACTTGCATAGGGTCAAGGATGTTGGCAAGAGTTTGAGTAGGCCCAAATCGATTTGTCTAAAAAGCAATGCATTCTTACGATAAAAAAATCCCCCCTGCTGAATAATCGACTAGCCCACATTCCTCCCACAGAAGCTGCGTTCAAGCGTGGAAGAGAGATAAACCGCAAACTTGGGAATGCTGCACAGTAAAATGGTCAGTTTAATTCCAAATGGTCATTTCAAGCTGCTGTGTTCTGATATGATTCCCCTTCCCTAGGTACCCGATCTCAAATACACAAGAAATGCATAGGAATGGTAGAGGCAAGAGACTGTCCAGATCGAGGCACTCCATCCCTCTCCTTTTGAAAATTTTTTACTGTGGGGCTTTTATGTAAAACATCACTATTTTACTGTTTTACAGTTTTTGTTTAACAATATCTTGCTGGTTTTGAGCAAGTTTTGAATGAAGATCCCAATTTTAGTGAGAAATTCCAAGATCTGGCCCTCATGTGTCATCTACAACCTTTGTAAAATGTGTCACCCAGTGATACAGAGGTGGTGGGTGATAAAAAATCAATAACCACCTTTTGAAGGCACCCCTGAAATAGAACCAAACAAAATATTACCACAAAGCTACTATAGCCTATGTTTTACAGCTTTTACCATAATATTTTAACTCCATTTCACTTTTTCCCCAAAGACTGTGCGCAAGATAGAAACAAATAAAAAAGAAAAAAAAAAGGAAAATGATTTTTAACTGAAGTATTCTAAATTTCCAACCAATGCCTGCATGCACAAAACCAAAAGGGGCCCAATATTATTGTTATCCCAAAATTTGTCCATACATGGAAGGCAAATAAGTACAAAATACATTTTTTTAATTGCTCTGTCCTTTTCTCTTTCTTCCTTTTTGTTTCTTTTTAAAATACAGTTTGTTTCTCTAATTGAGAACATAAACTGAACAAAAGCATGGGATACTAATTCTGGCTACTACAATACAAGTGTCCACTGTTTGCTTGTGCTGTAACATGTTTTGCAGACACAGTGTACCCATAGGCATGCAGGTGGTTGTGAACCATGCATGTATTTAGTACTTACATACTGTACCATCAACCCATTAAATTAAGTCTTTTCAGATGTGAAAATAAGAAGAATAAAATAGCATGAAGTGTTGTGTGTCACAAATTAGCATGGAACTCCTCACTTTACACACTGGTACAATCTCTTTTAATTTTCTACAGTTTAAAGAACGTACTCTGTTTCATTTGTTTAATTGTTAAATATTCAAAAGACTACTCTAAAGAAAGAAGTTTTATATAATCTAGACATCACTAAGTGTTCTAAAGGGCATTTAAAAAAAAACAAAACAAAACAATCTGCCCTGGCCTTGACTAAAACACCTTAAGCTTGCAGCAATGGCCCTTAATTAGCTTATAGAATGCACCAGAGCTTGACTTCAGTTACACTGAGAAGATGTTTAAAAGTAAAATTTGTTACTTACGTCGGCGTACCCATGCATAGCTGAAATCATCCTGACGGACAAAAAAGCAAGTAGTACACTGTACCATAAAGCAGTTCATTACACTTTCATCCTCTTGGGGGTAGAATGTTACCAGGTTACAGTGACCTAAAGACAGTAAAGAAACAACCTAAAAGTGTAACTAATGGTAAAATTTATCTCTTCATTCAGAATAGGTCACAGAAACTTTATCCCTGCCTGACCAGATGATGGTACTGATTTCATCTTTTTGTTTAATAATTAACATTAAATCTCTTGACATTTTGAGTTAAAAGGTCATTACAGTATTCTATATTGATGGACCTGTTTTTACTTTCACTATGCATATCAGTTTATAAAAAATTGCTCACTTGGTCCATGTAGGGTTTATTAAAGGGTGATCCCCAAGATTGCTTTGAAAAATCAGCAAACTCTTGTAAATATATCCTCTTACTTGCCTTGGAAGTATCTCTGAAGATGTTTTTTAAACTATTACAAACAAAACGTAAAGCAACGAGTTATTCTCCATGATTTTAACAATTCAGTAACAAAATATTGTCACATAATCAAAAAGGCCATTCACGAATTAGAATGACAAGGGTATACTAATTCTGTTTGGGGTGAGTGCATTTTCTGGCCACAGCACTTTGACACAGCAGCATAATTTTTTAAAATGTACAATTTCCACCAAATTTCAGGAAAAAAGAATAATATTAAAGAGTGCTCCTATATACAATATGCAACAAAATTTACCATACTGTTTATTTCACAACTAATTTTGTCTTTAAATATAACACTGGTGCTAGTGCTACACCATATACAGGGTTATACTGTAAATATCTACTGCAGTTGCGACATTCACAATCTTTAAGTTGTAGCAAAACCTGAGAGAGTTGGTGAAGGAGAATGTGTCTGTAATAATTTTCATAGTTTAACAATTTTTAGTAGTTTGAGTTTATTAATGCATTATGATTCTCTGTAGGTCAAAACAAAGAATCAAAATTTGCCAATAAAACCAGTGTAGGACAATTTGTTACCCAATGATGGCACCACTGAGATGACTGACTGTATAGCCTTTGTTCTTCTTCCAATGTCAAAACTTTGAACTCTTCAATCACAAAAAGTAATTAATTGTTGATGGCACAGAATTTTTCTAGAGTTCTCAAAAGTACTGTACATTACACAAAATATAAAGGATGTCTGAATGACTGGTAAGGAAGGGACCCACAGACAGAAATTTGAGGAGGGCAGGGGTATATTCCCCCAACACTTTAAAGAGATATGATTCTGTTCTTCACACGATTAATTTTGTTTCAAGGAACCTATAACCCTCCAGCTCCCTCCCCCCAGTGTAAAATGAAGAAAGACTCCACTTCTGCAAGAGCCATAGACAGGAGAAAAAGGAAAAGGGGGATACTTTGACATTAAAAACCTTTCACAACCCCCTATCCCAACCCCTTAAAGTTTTAAATGTACGATATATTGCACTGCACAGTATGATGTCCTGTACATGCCCCGTAACGACCACACTAGATTCCAGGGCAAAGTAAAAGTTTCCAAATGGGCCTTTTTGAAAATCCTGCCTTTTCACTGTAAGAAGTGAGAATTGAACATACTAATCAAGGCATAGACTGATTTCAACAGCCCTGGCCCTGAATACATGGCAATTGAAGGCCACCAATGATACAACACCTTCTAGCAACTAGTCAATTCTGTCAGGTCATCTGCAGGTGGGCAAAATAATTAAATTTCCTCACAGGGAAGATCCTGTATGCAGATCTCTCAAATTTTCACTCATTTATAGTCTAGTCTCTCTTTCTGAGCTCTTATTAATTTCCCAGTAAAAATGTCCTTCAACCAAAACTTAGCTAATTACTATTTAAATACTTATTAACTTTTTACATTAATGAACTTCTTGAATGCTGCTATGTTTTCTTGTTCTTTGTATTTTCTTTTTTTCTTTCTTTCTATGTACCCAGGGAGTGTTACTACTAGTCAAGCCTACAAAGGTTTCTTAGAGCACTTCCTTTCACATTGTTATTGAAGATTTACATTACGATCTTCTAAGCTCATAAGGAATTTCACCCGAGACCCCTGTTTTTGGCCAAAAACAGGGGAGATTAAATATCTACCCGAGTTTGTAACATTAGCCTCATTGAATGCTCTACTGCACAAATTGGTTCTTAGATAACCACTAGTTGACTTCCAAAGAAGGTGGACTACAAATGTTCACAATAGCATATAATGCACTATAAATAGCTTGTACAGTTGGTCAATATGTCTACAATGACACATGGCTGGGTGCAATTACTTGTGTGCAATCAAGGGTAAATCCTACTACTGGCAGCACTTTTGTTAGTTAGTTTAATATCAAGTGTCAAATTATTACACCCTCAATGAATCTCAGGACCAATCTTTAATGGGCTGCATTGGCCATCATGTAAATCTGTATAGTAATAACCTCTAATATCATTGACACATTGTGAAGAAACAAAAATAAATGAAATGAAATGAAATGTCTATGCAGCACAACCAATGGCTTGACATTATCTGCTGAATCTTATTTTAAAACATTTGGCCTGCCTAATCTTTAATAGATCTTGTCATCCAAGTACTACACAGTTAATTACACTGGGTAAACCACACTTTATCTCTCTTCCTAGACACTCCATGAGTCGCCTGTTGCTAAGTGTTTACTCTGAAGTTTCTTTAGCAAAAGGAACAGAAGTATAGCAGGAGAGAATAAAAGTTCCCATCAAGGACCCAGCTTTGAGAAAAGCCACTACTTTTTGTCCAAATTTGAGAATATATTTGAATGAAAATCATTGCTACAGATTAATGTCCTGTTTATTTGATTATTTGGTAGACTGTTGTTGGCCTGGATGAAGTACTAAATCTTGTAAAATGGCATACATACCTATACATTAGAATCAGAGAAAACTTGAGATAGGCCTAATACTGATCAAAATGATTTGTCCAAACTACCAGTGTAACTACTGTGCAAAATCAAATAAGTATAAACACTGTGGTTCAAATATATGCATCATTTTATTTTACAGAGACTTAGCTTTATGTACTGATGGCCCAAATCGTAAAGGTTGAAAACCACAAACAAGTACTTATGAGGGGAAGAACTGATCCAATTGTGGTGCTATAATCCCCAAAATGCCATTATGGTGGAACAGTGTTAAATCTCTCAGCCTTAAGACCTCCTCATCATGACTGTTTAGTATGGCACCATCAGACCTCAATTTTAAGAAGTTTTATGTTTGTCCATCAGACAATTGCCTGTTTTTATTGTCTTAAGAAAAATACAGTTGCCCTCTTTGCATCTTTTTCCTTCTTTTGTGAAATTGGGGTTGTCTGTTGGGTCACAGCTGACCTGATAAAATGACGATTGTCCATTTCAAATTTTGGTCATCTGGGGCAACTAGAAGACAGTTAAAATCAAGCCCTCCTCTAGATATTCTACACATAGATTTGCTCAAATGGTATTTCACTTGATACAAAAATACTGCAGCAGCTAAAAGAAAAAGAAAAGATCACTTAACCTCTCACATCTGTGCGTTCCAGCTTCCATTCTTGTTGACAGCAACCCGCTATGCAGTCATCCATTGTATCTTTGTGATACCCACCAAGAACAGACACCTCTGACTGTTCTAAATTCAGCACATGGTTTCTGCTAATACTAACAGGGCAGGTAGGTTGAGGAATGAATTCTGCTTTCACCTCTATTCCAATAGGCAGCATCAAACTCAGGAAAATGCAGTACACCACAGATGTGCTTATAAAGGACTTCATTTTATTTATGGCAGTTTTTGATGCTAACTGTCAACAAAGAATAAAATTTACAGTCCATTGTTTCTCAATTAACCTGCATGGTCATAACTAAATATTATATGTTTGCTTTACTAATGAGAGTCAAAATGATGTTCTTACTACACAAAGCTATTTCCCTATAGCCCCCCTCTCCCCTCCTCCATGGAGGGAGTCATAACAGATTACTCTAATGTATATACTGAGATGACAGAAAACTGCACTTTGGCACTTAAAGAACAAAAAGTCAGTAAAAATTTAGGTATATAATAAAGTTTAATACAGTTGCTGTGGCATTCTTGATGAACCCAGCTGGCTCAATTCATTTTTCCCCTCACCATAAATAAATATAAAACTTAAAAAATCAATGCATAAAGGTATAAAATGAGGCTTTGAGACTTGTACTATAAATGAAGGCAAAATTTACATGTTATCATAGGCACTAAACACTGCAACAAGTATTTAATTTTCCCTGAAATGGCATTGGCTCCGTCTCTTTTATATGCACCATTGTTAAAGGCTGCTGCCAACTGATGTATTATTACAGTTAAAAGTCGAAATGAAAACCATGCCGGTCTTTGGTACTGTAGGAACCATACAGAGTCTAGGCTGTACTTAGGCCATGGCAGTCTTCACAGTCCTTCCTAGGCTATGGGTTGTGACTCAATAATGGGTGTCCAAGGTTTAGTTTTTGTGTGCAGGCAGTGCCTGAGAAACACCAAAGCCCAACGAGATTTTTGGATTTAAGTACTTTTTTATTTTTTTTTTTACTAAGACTGTACAAGGGCCTTTCTCTAAATTAGGGTACCAGTAGTGAAATATGAGGTCAAAATTTAAAAATAATCTTTAATATTGATTCAAATTTATACTCATGGTAGAGTATTATTTACATTTATTAAAATTATATTTTTTACATTCAGCATTGTGTATACATGCATGAGAGGTCTCATTCAATACATGTATGCCAGTAAATTGTCCAACATAACAAGGACGTACACCTAAGTCTGTAAGCTGCTCTTAGAAGATTGGAGAAAACCCTAAATGGTTGAAAATTCACAGTTGTGTGAATTAGGACCCTTTGTAATACTAAAATATGGACAATGTTTTAAAGAATTCTCCAAAACTTGAAAAAAGTCAGATTCATTTTTTTCAACAGTTCCAAATGTCAAAAGGTCTACACTTTTACATCTTGTACAATATTGTCTGTTTTTAACCAATATATGGTAATGTAACTATTCAAATTTTCTTCTTTGACACCCTTAGATAGTTAGAATTGCCATTTGATATATTATTTTCCACCACATTGTGCACATGCATGGTATTTGCAAGATATTTTACTCCTTCAGACTGTTGCATGAAACAGGGGACACCAAAAATTGTGTCACATTATACACCTAACATATAAATTTTCAAATGGTGACAGTTTAATTTTTTAAATGTTGAGTTGACCTGGAAATTTTCAAATGCAATATAAACCACTGTTTGCAGTAATAAGATACAGTCAAAAGTCCCAGTTTCATTGGAATTTGGTTATTCATAAACAGAAATGACCAACACTTAAACTATGGCAGCATGGGGGACATACACCCAAAAATTCAAATGTCCATCAGCAAACTGTACAATAGTTTGTTCAAACGACATGTGATCATGTTTTCTGGTAACATTCTGCATCTACTTTCCATGTGACTTAATTCACACACACACACACAAAAAAAAAAAAGAAAAGAAAAAAAAAAAAAAGAAATTAGCAGGTTGTGCAAATGGGTAAAGCATCAGAGTTTACTAACATAACTTACTGAGAGGGACACCAAAACCTGTCAATTATAAATGTTTTATTTGTTTTGTTTAGTTTTTTTCCAAATGTGCCACTCTGTGAAAGATTTTGACCTAATTCTTATATCAAATGAACTTTTGCCACCTAAGAATGACCATATTTGTAAAAATGATTAAAAAACCAACATACTGTGAAGAGGGGGGACACCACAAAGTTATGTTGGTTAGGCAGTTTTCTATGGTCCTGTGTGGAAAATTGGGTGAAGCAATGATAGTACTGATATTTTGGAAAGGTTGACTATTGGTGATATCCTTATGATGATGAATATGAATGAGCATTTAGCAATTAAGTCCAAGATAAATTTATACATTTTCAGATAAGTTGAAGGTGTATACTTTATAAATAAATATATCCCAGCTGTTCCCCCAAAATCATAGGGGACATGAACCCAAACTACAGTAGGCTATTTTCTACAAAATACTATAAGTTGAAAACTCAGTTTATATAACATAGGAGGCTAAAAGTTGAAAATCTGATTTACAGAATTACCAAAATACACTAAAACAAATGTCTGTATTTGAAGACTCTTTTACGGTAGGTAGCCTGTACCATGTTGTCTGGCTCTAGAATATTTGAAGAGCTAGTCAAGCCATATTTCTTTCTAGTCTGCAAGAATTGGATTTGAATAGGTTTATTTTCTAAATCATCATGTTGTGTTTGCCTGAAATGTTGTAGATTCAGCAAGTGTGGTAAAAAAAACACACAATGAGATGGTTGGGGTAAAAATACTACAAGCCAGGAGAGACAAAATTAAGACTTATTGTATAATGCATAATTTTGTAATCACATACCTCTGCTTTTCTGTTTTGTAGACTTGTGCTTGCTCTCTCTCAAAGGAGCAATGTAATATATGAAAAGTAAAAATTGCAAAACCATGCAGGCCATTTTGCAAGTTTGTACCTTCCATCCAAAATGTTTCATTGCAAGAAACCTTAACACAATGGTAAGTCTATAAACAAACTATAAATATCTAGAGGGTGTCTACATATGAGTTCAGTGCACGTCTAGCCTAACATTCCATATCACAATCTTGGAATCATAGAATTCTTAAGTGTGCATTCGACAGTCACCCCATTATACAATATCTCTTTCTTGATGGTATGTGGTCTGTTGCCAACTCATAACAACCTTCAGTCCTACCCTTTGGAATCAGTAGGCCTACTCACAGTTCTTTTGCTGAGTCCTTTCCCTTTTCCTACTGTATGTTAAAATTAGGCACAGCATTTTTTCTGTCTGTGAAATAACTTGAAGGGAACTAAAATAATTACATCACTTAGTTCTTGTGCTTTTTACACAGTCTTGGGCTTTTTGTATTCAAGATTTTCATACAGTAGTATGAGTTTGAACATAAGATTTTATACTGTACTTTTTTCCCTCGACCAATGATTCATGATCAAAATACAAAAGCCTGGTACTGTACCATGTACTGTTGGCTCTCTATGTGATTGCCAGAAACTCAGAAAAGGGGGGATTTATTACTGCTAAACCCTGAGTGAGTCCAAATTGATGCTGTCCTTGACCACTTGGCAAAGTTAGAAGTGGATTCAGGGGGACAAAAGCTTGCTTCAAGGCTCCTACAAAGTGCAATTTGAAGGTTTTAAAGGCCATTTATATGTAAGTCCAAACATTGCTGTAAAAGTGTCCTCTTCTTAAGTAAGAAATCATTGAAGATATCAATTCATTTGACAATTTTTTATATTTTTATGGAAATGAAAAGGGAGGTGGGGGGGGGGGGGAGATTTTACCCTCCTTCTTCTGGAAACTGAGGAACAAATTCCCCCTTCCCCCTTTTACAGAAAACCTGCTACACAAGATGGAATTGAAATGTTTTTGTGAGCCATACCCAAAGTAATACACAAAGTTTGTAACTGATATGTTCATCTTTAAACAAAACTGTAACTGGCCAATTTTGAAATATTGAATTTTATGCATTCTTTTTACCATATGCGACAGTTTTTACCCCACATTTGGAAAAAAATGGGGTAAAAATAAATTTACTCAAAGTTTACCTAGGCTTGTTTTGATTATAATACAACATTTTTAAATTTTCCCTAGTTACATCAAAAGATATTCACACTGGCTATTTCATAAGAATAAACATTGCTCTGTAGTCCTTTACTGAACTGATAATTTATCATTTAATTTTGTATGCCATTTCATCTGTTTGTACTTCTGTAATTTTGCGAGTGTGCAATTACCCTTCGTGGAATATAATATTTAAGTTTTACATCAACTTGAACTTGAAATCCTACATTGGTATTATTTTATCTGAAAGTTAGGAAAATCGTTTGTTTTTATTACCCCACCTGACTATAATAAAAATGCAAAAAACAGGAGCTTTTCACATAATTACTGCACAGCTAGTACTGCATAGTAAAGAAACTGTTGAGATTGGTATGCTTTGACTTAACAATTAATGCAGCATTATGACTTGTGGAACATTTGATCTCTGTTGTTCCTATATGTATCAACTGGGTAAGTCTCCCCCAATACAACAAACCAACCAAGCTTATTAGCATGGTCTATCACACCACTAGGAGCCTATTTCAACAAGGTGTGGTAGAGACTGTATATGAGGAGCTTTTGGCAACTCACCATATACAGACCTTTACTGAGGCTGGCCCAAACCACGGGCCTAAATAAAATTCATTTCAAAGGTGGCAAAACTTCACTTTTTCTTCATTTGATCCTTTGTCCATAGCCTATTTACAACAAATCTATGGTCAGGGACTGAGCTGTTCTGGCATCTCTTTGTTCCAATGTCTCTACATTTCGAAAAATCCAAATAAAGGTTCAATGTTAGGATGGGGGTGGGCTAGGCCTAGGCTAAAGATTATGTTTGGCTGAGATATAAGGTTTATGTGTGACAAAAAATAGAGATGTCAGAACATTGAGGTGTAACCCTATCGCCTATCATAGGGCCTTGGCTAGGTGCACTGCAAATTTGAATTTTGTGTTCATTGAAAACTTGGAATACTCACACAAAGTGTGCAAAAGCAAAGGAAATCAAAGGGAAGCTGCAGTCACACCAATTTTAATTAGTATTGCATAAGCCAAGGCCTACTCTAGGCTAGGCTACCCCATATGTGATGTTATCTTTTGTTAGGCCGAGGTAATGAAAGTCCTAGAATACTGTCTGGGTGATTTTAGAAAACATGAGGCTTTTTTCATTATTCATTATTTTGCAACACTGGTCAATATAGGCAAAACAAGAGTAAGTTGTGGTACATACGCGATTCAAAACGCAAATTGCATTCGCAGTACTGCAATGATGTATACTGCTGAGAATTATAGGCATAGGAGGTGGGGGGGGCTGGGGGGCTTGCACAGCCCCCCCCCAAACAAATATTTTTGTAAAAATTCGGGCAATATGCTGAGAATTTTTGGGGCATCTATGGAAAGAAAAACAATGTGCATGATGTAGCTAAAGGTAATCAATAGTTAAAAAGCTTCCTTGGCAGGCCTGCGGATTTCACGCAAACGATCGTTCGCGGTCGCGTGTTGGTTACGTGACCGCCAAACCACGTAACCGAAAAATCGGTTACGATGTCCCATTTGACACTCAAATTCAACTCTTCTGTGACTTAAAATCTGAACATTCATTAAGAGGCATTTTAAATTCAATTAGGAGATATTATCTGATAAAGTACAGACTACCAATTGCGACATTTTTCTCACATTGCTCTTGCCTCATATCACAAACCATAAAATAGATCGCATGAGGTTCACACCTTGCAGCACGTGCTATCGCAAATTGCAATTGCCGACTCCACACTAGCTGACTGGTATCACGCACTACGGTGACGACCTGTCCAGCCATGATTCTCGGTTGTACACAATGCGGATACACTGCACAAGCTGTGATTATGGCCCCACTGCTTTGACTTCGCACATAGCTCGATATCATGAAAGTTGTTCAAAAATCATGCCACAGTTAACACACAGTATGTCAGTGGGGACTCATTGAGTGCGCGAAGATTTCTTCATAGTGTTTTTGCAATGACGATGTCAAGAAAACTTCTTGCTTATGCAGCTAACTGATACTGAAGATGATAAAATAGATGTGTCAGACTGATATTGGTTTTATCTGTACTCAGTTCGGTCATAAAATAAATGAGAAATCAGCGTGTCCTTCAACAGTAATTTACTATGATGCTACGTGTACAGTAAAGCCCCGTCTTTCGGAACTGGTCATCAGATTTAACAAGAATAATAGTCATCACAATTACGGCAAAATCCACCTAGTTTTCAGGGCTTTACTGTACAAGTCAAAATTCAACGTAAATTTCTGCAGAAATGCACTAATTTCCTCGGGACTTTAAAAGTCACGGCAAGATGTCAGGAGGGCTAAAATAGCCAACATGTAGGCATGGAAAACAATTTTTTATCTCTCTGTCAAATTTGGAAAAAAAAAATCGTACGTATTTATTTTTAAATCCTTGCTACGATCCATGAGTCGGTATAGGCTCAAATTCTCCTTATACTAAAATACGTTAGTGTAAGTCCTAGTTTCACTAAATCTGAGAAGTTAGTTTCGTAGTGAGCTTCTTCCCTAAAAATAACGAGAGTAGACCTTACAAAAACATTGCGAATTTCTGTTTGGGAGTCTCCTACACATGTGTCTCTAATACTTTTGGAAATTTATGCCGAATTTATACGCTAGATACCTCTCCAGATCGTTATAGCTTCTCTTCAGCACACAGCACATACACTTATTTAGTGTGTACAAAGCATTGGTCATTCAGAAGGGCGTAGGCTCGAATCTTGGGAATAAAATCCAGGTGTTTTAGAAGTCTAAAAATTTATTTGTCATATGATCGGTCACCAAAAATAGTAACCAAATATTTTGGGGGATTTTGTCTGCAATTTTGCCAGCCTTTTCGGAGTTATTTGGGGAATGTGTTCACACTCTTTCTTATGGATCCTGTGTACTGTACTTGAGGCAAAAAGTTGAAACCCTGTACATCCGAATTTCACCGATATTCGAAATACATTCGGTCCCAATGTGTTCGGATAAATGGGGTTTTACTGTACTCCAAACCATATGCTGTTACCTCACGACATGGCCTCAGCACACACATTTACAGCATCATGTCATTTTGAAATATTGTTTTTTGTACAAGTTGGACACATGTTGTGCACTGTGGCATTGACAGTGTAAGTGATCGCTCGTACACCTACTATACAAAACTCAGTGTGGTAAACTGTCACAGAGTCGTGTTTTCTATATAATTGGGAATACGCAAAAATGGGTTGTTGAGACTCAACAAAATGGGTTACGTTAGGTTACGTGGTTCAAAAACCATGTAACCTAAAAAATGGTTACCATGAAATCTGAAATCCTCAGGCCTGCCTTGGTAATTAAAATTAAGTTCTGATTTGAATTACACCAGGTTCTATATTCAACAGTGTGTTTTTAATGGTTAAACTTATATTATGATTATCAGTGGTGTACCTGGGGGGGGGGGGGCACTGGGCCTCGCCTCCCTCAATGATGCCAACTTTTTTTCTTTTTAGTGCCTAAATATATAATTTTTTAACACAAATTTTACTACTTCAAAGGAAGCATATGTGGCATCAGATTGCATGTAAGGACACCTAATTTTGCAACTTATATTATGATTATCAGTGGTGCATTTAGGGGGCCTCTGGGCCATGCCTCCCTCATTGATGCCGATTTTTTTTTCTTTTTAGTACCGTACCTACATAACCACTTGCTTCAGGTGTACAAATTTCTCTCTGAAAGGGATCCTTTGTCATCTTGCAATTATTTAAAGGTTCAAAGTAATTCTCGGGTTCGAGGCCATTGTAAGAAGCTAGTTAAGTGTTTTGCAAGGCTCGGCATTAGGAAGTTCAGCTTCTCTCATAGAGTTGTTAACAAGTGGAATAGTCTGCCTGAGTGGGTAGTTAACTCCACATCTGTGCACTGCTTTAAGGTTAACATTGACAAGTTCTTCCATAACTGTGTTCGAATCTAATTGGGCTGGGCTCGTTTGGTGTAGGTTGTTTGTTTTCAGTTAAGGTTGTATGGACTTCAGGGCATCTTATGGGGCCATAGCCCTCCTTTGCCCTTTAACCTGTTATGTTATGTTATGTTACGCAAGTTTTTTAACACAAATTTTACTTCAAAGGTAGCATATGTGGCACCAGATTGCATGTAAGGGCACCTAATTTTTCAAAAATTTTTCCAAGGGGAGGGGGAGACCCCCTCCCCCAGGCCAGCCATCACACAACACAATGCATGCTGCCCACCCCATGAGAGAAATCAAAAAAAATATAATCAATATGGAAAGGTAGTAACATGGCAAATTATTGTATGTAATTAGCAAGCGGTGTGATAAAACTGATGCATGCCTATATGATATACATTAACATGATGGAAGCGCATGGAGCACATGGACTTTGGGGTTATATTTTTCAGGCAAGTCTTTAGAGCCCCCCAAATCAACTTAAGCTCCTACACCTATGCTGAAAATGGTTTTGAGCTGTGTATTTATGAGGCTTAGGCCTATGTATACGATGATGACAGGTGAAGTTTTTATTTTCAGAAAGCGTTTTAATTGCAAATTCTGATGAAATTCAAAGTAAAACATTTGGTCAGACTTTTTTTAAATAGGCCTAATGATTTTTTTTCTCAAATAATGAAAAGTTGCAGCGGCATATTTCTGCACATGCGGGCAGTGGGCGGTATTCTATGACTTTCGGTCCCTCTGCCTTAGGCTGAAAAATTGTTGATTAGGCCTAACACCAAATACCCTCCTCAATCCTTCTTCTTCTTCTTCTTCTCGTGTACTGGCAGGGCTCTAAAAAAAAGGTAGAGCATATGAGCCAGAGTTGAATTAACTTATACGTGCAATGCTTTGTTTCTGAAAACCTAGGGCCTACTGCAGATACTTGAATGCATGGGAAATAAATGGATGTTTGTAACTAGTATTAAGCCAAACATTAGGCCTATAGGCTAGCCTAGGCTAGTTGTCTCAAAATAAGTTGTAGCCTAAGGGGTGACTAAATATCCCCTTTGAAACAGATCCCTCAATGACGTTATAGCAGGCAGAAAGTTTGTTAACTAAGCATCACATGAAGCCTAAGTTAGCCCTAACTAAGGTTTTACGAATACGACTGGCTACGTTCAATAGGCCTAAGGTTAGGCTACAGCAGAACTAGTCCATTACCCAGCCTAAGAACTTAGCCTAGGCCTAACGTTAGAAGTCTCGATCCCAAATCTGATCCATCTCCAATAGATAGCCTCGGCAATAGGGTTTCACATTTACCGAAATAGCAATCAGCTTACTTTGTCTTTCCCTCTGATGTTCCTCTTGATTAATTTTCTTTTAGAAATGATATAATGTCCTTATAAAGTAAAAAAAAAACCAACACACAGTCTGTATGCTCTTCCTTCAAGGTTAAAATTGAATAGTAATTTATCAAGCATTATATAGCATAGTACGCAAAAGCCGACGTGGACATTGAACTGTACACGACTTTTTGACATTTAAAATGTAAACATTACACAAGACCGGCTCCATCAGTCCAATCGTGAAATGAGGTTGGTGCCTACGTGTGTTAGTCCATGCTTACAAAATCTGTCGAAAATCAAATAAAATAATAAAATTGCATTTACCTTTCGTTTTTGTAGCCCTCCGCCTCTGTACATTGTTTACATCTATAAATTAAAAATAAAAACTGCTAAATTGCTTAATAAAATTGATTGAAATGGGTATACCCCCCCTTGATATTAAAGATCGCGGAACTAGGTTCCACCACTTTCGCTACGTCTGTGAGTCCTGTATTGGCACTGCAGCATGCAGTACATGCAGTGAACCTCAAAAGGAATAGACACAACGCACCGCACCAAGTCCCACTCAAAACAGACTTAGCCTACACGAGAGTTTAAATAATGTCTCTGCTGATGTTAAATAATTGCATGAAGATGCTGATGAGACGTGGCCCGGTTGCGCATGACTCAATCGTGTGCAAGCTGTGTAATCGATCATGTAGGAACCTTTTGCTTGATTTGGCTAGGCCTAGGCCTAAGTATTAATTTAGGCCCCTAACGTTAGTTGTAACTGGTTAGGCCTACTTTAGGCTTTCATCAGATATCTACATTACTGCTCCTGTACTAGGCCAAATTAGGGCTGTGACCTTTTAGCGATTAATCGCTAAATGATCGCATGTGTAATACAAAGCTACTTGCGATTAATTGCAAAACCTGTTTTGCTGTACGAAATAAAAAAGTCTGCAGTCTTTACAGAAAATTAGATGTTCACTTTAGGCTAAGTCTTTTTGAAAAAGTGAAATACATAGCCTAATCATACAATTGGCACACACGTAAACATACCACATCAAAGTTGAGCTTCTATGAGGATCCGTGTTTGAGGTTCATAGAAACTATGTCCCTTGGACCCAAGGTGCATTCCATGTAAAGCCTACGCTGGAGGTACGCCGAGGTTTTCGTGACTGTACGCTGGGATGTATGCCGGGATTGTCTGTACTGTGCACATACAATGCATGTACATAGCAATCCATAGGCATGCGTACATACGTACAGTATACATGTACGTGATACGTACACATTCACCATACCCAGTGTGCATTTAGTGCACTATACGCCGAAGATCTTTGGCGTGGCCATATGATTTCGGTCGGCATGGCGGCTTAGAAACTAGCCTTTGTCGGCGTGCAAAATGCAGTAAGTTGAGGATTGCCGGCGTAGTTGGCGTACTCCCTAGCGTAGCAGCGGGCAAACAGTACTCCCGGCATACCGGTGGGCCGATTCAGTCAACTCCCGCTAGTATGTTCATGCACAGTACTGTGCTATAATACTTAATAGGCCTATACCTGTAGGCCTACTTGTATTGCCAATGAATGGTGTATGCATTACGTACATGTATACATACGTACGTACAATCGCTTACGGATTGCCTCTGACTTAGCTATAATGTGTGTATAGTACGTGCATTGACAATGTATGGTGACTGTGTACATATCACTTACATGTATACTGTAAGTATGTACGCACGCCTATGGATTGCTATGTACATGCATTGTATGTGCACAGTACAGAAAATCCCGGCGTACATCCCAGCGTACGGTCACGAAAACCTCGGCGTACCTTCGGCGTAGGCTTTACATGGAATGCACCCTGGCACCATACATTGGGAATGCACCCTGGCACCATACATTGGCAATGCATGTACAGGTATATAGCCTAGTATACACACATTATAGCTAAGTCAGAGGTAATCCGTAAGCGACCAGGGTGCATTCCATGTAAAGCCTACGCCGAAGGTACGCCGAGGTTTTCATGACCGTACGCCGGGATGTACGCCGGGATTTTCTGTACAGTGCACATACAATGCATGTACATAGCAATCCATAGGCGTGCGTAATGCGTACAGTATACATGTACGTGATACGTACACAGTCACCATACATTGGCAATGCACGTACAGGTATATAGTATACACACATTATAGCTAAGTCAGAGGCAATCCGTAAGCGATTGTACGTACGTATGTATACATGTACGTAATGCATACACCATCCATTGGCAATACAAGTAGGCCTACAGGTATATATAGCACAGTACTGTGCGTGAACATACTAGCGGGAGTTGACTGAATCGGCCCGCCGGTATGCCGGGAGTACCGTTTGCCCGCCAACTACGCCGGCAATCCTCAACTTACTGCATTTTGCACGCCGACAAAGGCTAGTTTCTAAGCCTCCACGCCGACCGAAATCGTATGGCCACGCCGAAGATCTTCGGCGTATAGTGCACTAAATGCACACTGGGTAAGCGATTGTACGTACGTATGTATACAAGTACGTAATGCATACACCATTCATTGCCATATAAGTAGGCCTACACGTATATATAGCACATTACGGTGCGTGAACATACTAGCAGGAGTTGACTGAATCGGCCCGCCGGTATGCCGGGAGTACCGTTTGCCCGCTGCTACGCTGGGGAGTACGCCAGCAATCCTCATCTCACTGCATTTTGTACGCCAACAAAGGCTAGTTTCTAAGCCGCCACGCTGACCGAAATGGAATGTCCACGCCGAAGATCTCCGGCGTATAGTGCACTAAATGCACACAGGCCTTGGACATCACTAAAGCATTTTACATATATTCATCCCAGATTGGAAAGTTTGCCCTGCGCGGGGGATTTATGCCCCATGCAAAAATATGAATTTCGAAGTTGCCAGCCGCGCAGTTTAACAGCTGACAACTGCAACCGCATGTGCAAACTTGTTGGCAGCAACCAAGCAGGTTGGCTGGGAAAGGCAATTTCCTGCAATGAAGGAGGTAATTTTGGCTTAAATTTTCTTGCTATGTTCCGTGCCAACTCATGGTGGCGCTCCGCTTAGATAGTATCGGCCGCGCAATTCTCTTGGCCATTATTAATATCCCCCGCGCACCATTGCAAGCTTTCCAATCTGGTATTCATCATGTTCAAGAGCACGTTTAAAGTCTCTATGTTGATCATAGGTAGGCTACTTGGGATAAATCGCTAAATGATGGCAAAATTTTGCGATTAAATGTTTAGTAATTTTGCTAAATGTACACAGCCCTAGGCCTAATAGTACTAGCTAGGCCTAGCCTAGGCTAATGTTAGAGCCTAACTTTAACTTCATAATCATAGATCAGTATCCATACTCCATAGTAATCATAGTAGGACCCACAACAGTCTTATAGGATGAGCTAGACAGTATTCAGAGATCAGCCCATTCTGTTACATTAGTTCTAACTTCTCACAAGAGAGCCAGGGTCAGTTTGAGATCTTATCTTCCTTTGTTGGCTGAGCACCAGGGTGCATTCCATGCATGCACTCCAGTCTGTAGAGCTTTGATGTGGAGTTGGCATTTTTTTTTGGCCTATAGATGTTTTCTATTGTTTTTCTTGGCGTAACTTCGGCATGGGCCTGACATGGAATGCACTGTGGGCTGAGCATCTTAAGAAAAATGGTACAGCCATAGAGTACAGGGCCACTCTTGGAACACCACCAAGCCTAGCATTGGAATGTGTGGATGTGATGTGACACTGTTTATCTTGCACATTAAAGCTATGAATAGGCAGTCACCCCAAAATTTGCCTTGAAAAATCAGCAAATTCTTGCAAATCTCCTTTTATTGCATTACAAGCACATCTGAAGACGTTTTGAACATAACTGTTACAATCAATGGGTAAAGCAAGGAGAAATTCTTGAATTTCACAATTCACTAACAAAAACATTGTCACATGATCAAAATAGGCCATTCATGAACTAGAGTGACGGGGCATAATTACTAACTCTGATTGGGGTGACTGTCTATTGCCTTTAAACTTTGACTCTGCATTCGAGCATCCACACATCCACTCCAAGATTGATATTGGTGATATCAATTATCATTCTCTCTGCATCCAAGCATCCACGCATCCACTCTGAATATTGCTTGTGGTCTTAGCCAGCAATGGACAACAACGAGTGGTTCTCAAGTTAAACTTGCCTGCTGTATTCATATTCCATTTTATTATTAAATCTTTCATGTTTATCTAACAGCCCAAACTTTCATCTCTGCGACTGTGCATCCACCTAGGGGATGCTTGGAATGGACTTTAAAAATTTTGCAAAAAGGTTCATTTTGACTCTGCATCCAAGCATCTGTGAATCCACCCAAAAAACACTTGTAGGAGACTTGAAAAAAATTACAGAAAGTTCCACATGTACAAAGATATTCCAGATAAATGATGATGTGTCGTTCTCAAAAGGCATCCATACTTGTTAGATGCCTACATTTATTGTGGTAAAAATTTTCGACTCCACATTCGAGCATCCACCCATCCAGGGTTCGAAATAATGCATGCACACGTGCACCAATGCATGTAACTTTTTGTCAGTGCATGCAACTTTGAGTTGCTTACCTGCACGCGTGCATGTAGACCTACAGAAGGCCAAATGGTAGTTTAAAGGCAATAGGCAGTCGCCCCAAAATTTTCTTTGAAAAATCAGCAAACTCTTGCAAATCTCCTCTTATTGCATTACAAGCACCGCTGAAGATGTTTTCAACATAACTATTATTAACAATAGGTAAAGCAAGGAGAAATTCTCCTTGAATTTCACAATTCACCAACAAAAATAATGTCACATGATCAAAATTGGCCATTCATGAACTAGAGTGACAGGGCACACTCACTCTGATTGGGGTGACTGCCTACTGCCTTTAAAGAGAAATGTATTAAAGGTTGAGCCACAGATTTTCCGCATGAAAAATCACAAAATTCCATTTTTAACTTTTTAAATTCTGTAAAATTCCATTTCAAGCATAGCCAAATTCCGGAATTTTTGTTTGAAGCCTACTGTCTATGAGCAACCTATGCTAACACACTATTGCATAGGCAAATTGCAGCCTATACCGAGGAAATTTTGACGATTTTTAATAAGTTGCTTCTCCTTTTTGGATCGTATTTTTGATGGGTTTTTATAATTTAAGGGGTGAATTGCCATCATTATAGATGGTAAAATGTCTGTGTATCTCTTTCATAAATGCAGACATTCATTTGATATAGTTTTGGAGAATCATAATCTTTTCTATCAAAATGTTACATGTATTTTAAGCTGGATAATTTTTTGCTAAACTCTGCGGAGAATTGTCAAAGTTCCGTTTTTTTTTTTCCGGGGTCCCTAGATGTAATAATGGTGTCAAGGTACATGCATAGCCATTGCTGGGTGGCATGCATCATCTCACTGATTGTTCCTACGTTGACCAAGGCTATTATAAAAAAGAAAGAAACATGAAGGTAATGTTAGGCCTGAGTTTTTGATCTTTCATTGTCATACTTCAATGGTGCATGTACGAATTTATTTGTGCAGGTAAAATTTTACATGCACAGGTGCATGTAACTTTTTTTGTAATTCGAACTCTGCGCCCATCTACCTGGGGAGTGACTGTGATGAACTTTCCGCATATACCAACACTATCATTATAGACTACCGATTTTCCCAAACTTCGACTTTGCATCGCGCACCTGGATGCTCAGATACAACCCTCGAGTGGCCCTGTACAGTATTCTGTAGGCCTAGTTATTCCTGCAAAACAGGCTGATTATTTTCATTAAGAGTGTCTTTAATGAGGCTCACGTCCCTATGACTAGACTTCAGCATTCCACCTGTAGGACTCATTTGATACATGATCTACAGTGTTATCATCTGTATAGGCCTAGGCGGATCATGTCTCATGTCTTGCCGGTTTGCATCTAAGCTACAGTAGTCCTAAGAGTTAATTACATACTGAGGAATAACTTAGCCTTTTTGTCTTGATAGGAAGAGGGTTGTTGTCAAAATGTTTTTATCTTCTTGTTTAAAAGTGTTGAAAAATAATCCCAAAAGAGTTATTTTGAGAACGACCTTCATCAAGTATTAAAATAACCATAAATGTGAACTTGAAACATTAAAGACCCCTACTTGTGTAATAGTTGAGCCTAGTTTGTGCAAACCAGAAAGATTTGGGACAAGATCTGCCTAGTCTACCAGGATAGCAGTTTATTCCAGTCTTTAAGCAATTTAGTTTCCTGCCCCAAATGGTTAAAGACTGGAATACTGTAGTCTCCCTGCATAAAATTGATAGGCCTTAGTCCTCCTTAGTATGTCATAACAGTCCAGTTTTATTGGTGGTCACATGTGTGTATGGGATTGTAGGCTGTTTAAGGCTTGTGACAAGTGGGTGGGGGCCAGTGGTAATGTTAGGCCTGTTGTCAAATTTTAGTCCTCCTTTTACTTAGATTCCATTCTGGAAGGTATGTAGTTTACACTGCATATGTTGGGCAAGCAAGTATGACTTTACACAACAATTTGATGGTGTTGCAGTCATATATCTTAATTGGCATATATGGAGTAAAAATAACTACAGTAGTCCAAATCTTAGGGGATCAGAAATGAATTTTAGAGAATGGCTTTGATGGTCATACTCATGGACGCCCGCAGAAAAAATTTCAGAGGAGGCAAAACTTTTAATTAATCAGATCAGGGGGAATTTTTTACCCCCAGAAAAGAGCTTGCAATAGATACTAAATGTTGGCACCTTTTTCCATCTACTCTACTACGTAGGTCAATTGCACCAACTGGTGATCACATCTCTAGTGAAAAATATTGCAAAAACCCCATATATTTGGGGAAATGATATTATTTTCTGTCAACGCAGCTAAAAAGGCTAATTTCTATCACAGCAGCATAAACAATGTGACGCCACCAGCCTGGTTGGTGCCACCAGCCAAATATTCGATAGTTCTTCCCACCCCTGCGACCCTTAGGAAAGTGTACACTGGACAAAAGAACTGTACACCAGAGCAGGATAGTATGAGCTGGTGCACACAGACTACTGTACTCTGTTCCCTGCTGTGCGCAAGGCTATTCTCATCCCACTGACTCTGCTGACAACATCATGCATGCACAGTAGAAAGGCCCTTCAGCACAATGCGTGGGGTGAAGACCTGTTTAATTAATATTAGGGACCGATGCACTGGATACTGTATCCTGTCCAGCCTGACTGTCTGGCTGGATAATGAAAAAACACCCGGTTCTGGTTCCGGCTTAGGGTTAGGGTTAACCCTAACCCTAACCCTAACCCTAACCCAAGAACTTTGCAGTATACTAAGTAATCTTACCTTGTCAATTAATTTTCTGTCTGCACCAGCACCATTCTAGTCTAAACCATACAAAATAACACCAGCTGAGTGACGTACAGTGGGATCCACTTTAACACTATCATGAAGCCAACCACCACTCCTCTGCCTTGACACATCCCCCCCCCCCCCGGTCCACAGTGCTATTTTTTGATGTTTCTCTTTACAAGTGAAAATATCTGGTTCTGGCTGGACTTTATCCGGCCGGATTTGAAATGCTTTCTGGTAAAATCCGGTTCCGGCCAGAACCAAAAATTTGGACCTGGTGCATCCCTAGCATTTAATATCAACAATGAGTGATCAACGTCTGTCTGGCCGCATGCTAAGTGTCCACTGCGAAAAAGTGAACTGCCAGAAGATCAAGCTGATGAAGAGGGTCATTGAAAAGTTCGGAAGAGATCCTAGAAGGATTCAATTCTTGTTTCGAGAGTATAACTTCACACTTACCGAGTGAACTGTTAAGAAATGTTGATGTTTTTAACTCGGTTCCTGTTTCGAGAGTAGAAATTCACACTACACTGTTAAGAAATGTTGATGTGAGTTTTTTGAGTTTAGTATGATTTTCCAGGGGGGTAAGTGCCCCCACTTGCAGATCTATGCCTATGGTCATACTGTATCATCCTGCTGTACTGTACAGGGGTCGAAATTTCATTTTTTGCTGCTGTTCCACGGAACAGCACTTTTTCCAAAATTACTGTTCCTGTAGGATGAAATACACTCAAAATTGATGCGGAAGGCACAGCAAGCAAGGCATGTGGGATATGAGTGAGAGCAAAAAAGTTCCACTGTAATGGAATATTTTTGCTTGATTCATCCTTTGCATTGTGGTTTGTGCTATAGCAAAGCAATGAGTGGGTTCTCCAATATATGAGTGCACATGCTGATGTTATTTTCTCGCAGCAAATTTACGCGAAATCGTTCTAGTCGTATCCTTCGCCATAACCTTGACTCAAGTATCATTCCACACAGTAAGTCAATGGGAAGAGCTTGTGAGAAAAAGCAAACACTTTACACATTGACTTTGGTAGTGAGATGTCAGCAGTCAGAATTGCTTTTAGTCATTTCAACTTTCAAGTTTCAGTGCTTAGTTGCCAGCTTGCAGGGAATATTCATACAAAACCCCCTAAAAACACTATAAAGTGGAGGAAATATCAATGCATAGTTAAGAGGTCATTTGGAACATACCACACAAGACAAGGGGTGATGCAAGATGACCTTCGCTTGCAGGGCAGTAATGACATAGGCCTACTATAGTAAAAGTTTTTCTGCATTTGGTAGTAAAACTTCAGTATGTGCGTTTACACAGTACTGTACCATGCAGCATAGGGCATAACATGTGCAAGTGTAACCGACTTGAGTTGATAACGGTGGAACGAGATTGCATTTCGTACTTAAGCCAAAATTTATGGGGGTTTTCTATATTCACTGCGTCATTACTATATCAGAGATTAGTGTGTGCATATATTTATATGCACTTTTCTTCTTGTGGAAAAACACTGTTCCACGGAACAGTCACTGTGGCTTTTGAAAAGTTACTGTTCCGGCACTAAAAGCACTGTTCTCGGAACAGTGGAACAGTGGGAATTTCGACCCCTGCTGTACATGATAGTGAGGTAGGTGAATGGTCATGCAGAGTATGTAGGCACAAGCAAAGGACACTGTGGAACCAGGCTTCACCTACTGCAGGGCTAATTAAGACTCTATCAAGCCCTAAAGTTGTACACAGAGTGTTGAGAGATGATGTCCACAGGAAGGGCATTCAAGCAGTTGGCAACTAGGAATTCCTATAGTCTATCTTTGCTTTTATGATGTGTATTGTAAGAGGCTAGAATCTTGCAGGATGGTAGTTTCTGAGAGTAAACTTTGGTGGTCATTGTATGGGGTCAGGAGGTCACTGGGTGAGGTCAGTAGTCATTGTATGGGGTTGTTGTCACTGCATGGGGTCAAGTGGTCATTGCATGGGGTTAGGTGCACATTGCATGGGGTCAGTAAGTAATTTCTATTAACTGCTATGTGTATGAGTATCATCTTGGTTTTATTTTTTCAGATCACCACAGATTTTACAATTTTGCGAGACATGCAGTGATACTCAGGCAAGCACAAATTATCTCTCACAGGTAAAGATATAATTGAATAATTGAATCAGCTTACAGTTGTCCTCAATACTTACTGTGTTCTTTTAGTTTGATAAGTCTGTAAAACAAGTGTTGTGACTGTACTCTAAAGAATGCAAGCAGTTTCCACAAACTTTAAAACTTTGAAACCACAGAAACAAATCTCCAAACCTATGTGAGGTGGGGGGATGGTCTGTTTGATTTAATTCCAGCTACAAGGGGCAGTTCAGCTAGGGGGATGCTCAGTGACTACAAATGTGACAATAGACATCAGATGGCTAATCAACTTAACTAGACCACCAGTGGTGGAATCTTTGACTTTGGCAGATCCAGGATTCCACGCACAAAAGGGAGGGAGGTGGGCTAACTCCATAATGGCAAATTTCGTACCTAAGAGCGCCAATTGAACAAAGCCTTGAAAGAGTTGGGGGGGGGGGCGGGTGGTCTAAGGGAAAAACTTGAAATTTATACACTTGAATGGTAGGCCTATTTCTGAAATCTGGCAACTAAAATAACAACATACATTGTAAAGAACCTTTTGAGACCATCTATGGTAAAAAAGTGGTGTCAAAAAAGGGAGCTACAGCTGGGAAAACCCCCTTTGAATCTGTGTCTCGGTGTAATGCAGTTTCGGTGAAATTTACCTTAAACACAAACTGGAAGGCAATTGGACAACATCCGGACAATTCTAACTTAGTGCCATTTGAAGAGGGGATCATTCTTACCTCAGAAACTTTAGCTTTTACAATGCATCGCCAGTAAAGAGCCTATATGCGGAAACATTACAGTACTTGTCAACAACCATTTACTGCCCTTCAATGGCATCTCATTCAAGCTCATTTCTTAGCAAGAGAAGGGTTAACCTTTGGGTAGTGTAGTGAATTTTCAGGAGGTGCAGTAAACAAGAACAACTTCTGGTTTGTAAAAATCTTATCAGTATTTAAATTGATACAGCATTTTAAAGCACAGACAATATTTGAAAGGGAAAGCAAATAGTTTTATTAAAGCAATGGGGAGAACAAAATACGCTCCCTCCACTGTCAGCTATAGTCACTGCCTACATAGTAGGCTGTACGGCATATAACTTGTTAAGGAAGCTAAAAATTAAAAATTTTTAATTTTCAATTAAAAATTTCCCCTAAAAACATTTTTCTTCATTTTGATTTTTCCTATACAAGCTATGAGCATTAATAACAATTGGCAAACAACTGTGCAAGGTTTCTGGCACAAATATTAAAATCCCCAGAAGAAGATAGGTTTTATGGCCAAACATTGGAAAATAAGCTCTTGTGACTTCATATAACTATTAATCAACACAAAATTTTAGTAGATAAATTCCTGGGACACGATCCACATGCTCTGCAAATTTCAGATCTGTAGCCTTTACATCAACCAAGAAAACAGTTGAAAGGCAAAAATCTCTGACCACTACACCAAAACTGATGTTTGGATTGCATTGGTCTTCTAGTCAACATAAAAACTCAACAGTTTGACCAAATTTGGAGTTTTATCCCCAGGAATGTCAGGTAAAGAGAGAATGGTAGATTGCTTGGATAAAATACTTGACAGACTTACTGTAACTAGCCAGAGATAAAACTTGGAACCTTCTTGCTCCTTTACATTGTTGCTTTAAATGCCTCTAGCAGCTCCAGTTGGCCATGACTGATCTGACCTCTGCCTTTCTTTCTTTCAGCTTGACACAGAGGGGCTTCAGTTCAGAGGTTTGGCTTCCCCATGAGAAGAAGAAAGGTAAAAGAAGGCAACTTTTTTCATTGTCACTGTTACATGTAGATGGGTAAAGCAAAGAGCCTTAATTGTGAGACTGCACCTGAAAGTGGAGTTTAGTACTGTATCTAGAATTGCATGATTGTACAGTAGCTTGTGACAGTTTTACCATAGTTCACTGGTAGGTAGAGTGTGACTCATGTCCCTTTGTATGGGAACCCAAGAGACAATGTATACTGTACCCTCTAATGACAGCCTGCGGGAATCTGATGGCCAAGAAAGTTTTCTTAAATTAAATCCCCTCTTTGCTTCCTTGCAGAAGCAAAAGGAATGTGTTAGTCATGAAGATACGTGTATTTGTGAAGTGCATATCGAGGGGTGTGTGCTGTATATGTGTTCAAGTGTTGCAATGTTTAGCTTATTAAGATGATATCTCAAGATGAGGGTGATGGATTTTTGCATATTTGACATTTATGATATTGAGAGGGAGAAGTGTATAATTTTTGGTGGAGGTCAGATTTGGTCACAAGAGATTACAACCTGAATCCGTGTAAACTTGATATCTCAAGGAAAGAAGCATGGATACTTTCTGTGTTATTAATTGATGTGGGGATGTCTTTTTATTGTTAGTGAAAAGTTCCTGGTGTTTTTGTTTTTTGTAAAGGTTGAAAGTTATCTGAGGTGACTGGTGGCAAAACTTAGAACAGGCAAACCATTTAAACTGCTAGCCTGCTAGGCATGATATCTTAAAAGGGTCACTTTGAGGCATCTCATATTACACATGTTATGTGGATACCCTTCATTGAGTAAAGGGTCCCTCTTGTTTTGCTAACTTAACTTGTGAAACCTTGCAAACAAGATACCTTAAGAAAGGCAATGAACATGAGTGCTTTTACACTAGACATGAATGTGATCTTCAAATCTTATCAGAAGGTGGGGTCACCTGCAAACTAAACATACCTTGACCGTGGTACAAATACACTTGTTTCAAACTCTGATATACCTCAAGTATGCCCGCCACATGTGCTTGCTGAAAACCAAAGTTTCCAGTTCAAGTACAATAGGAAAAGACAGAAATTCCAAGTCTTGAGTCTTTGTTGATCATAGGGAATAGGGTCAGATCCCTCTCTCCCTGCCAAGATCAAAATTGGAGGATCAGATCTGGATATGATCTGCTTTTACACAACAAGTTTGATATCAAGCACAGGATCTGACCCTGAGCTGGGGTTCAAATCTGGATCTGGTGTGAAAACTTCTTTTGTTTCAGTTTGGAGTACAGTGCAAAATTACTATTTCCTTCTGGCAAGGAATCATTGAGAAATGTTCTGGTTGTAAGCATTTCAACAGTAAAGATTTGTACTCTTGAAAACAATATCTCATTCTTAATTATATCATAACAGATCATTTCATGTGCAAGTATGCAAGTATAGGCAACATACCCTTTTGCAAATTTAGATATAAATGTTTTCGTATCCTTAGCTGAATCATCTAGATTTGTTTGCATATGCCTGGCCTAGTTGACAATAATGTGGACAAGATTCTAACAGTTAGATATGTGTACTATGCAGTACTAAAGGTTTACTGATTGTAACATGTTCTTACTGTCTGGTAGAGGTTAAAGGTTAGAATAAGAGGTTAGAGATGGTCCATTTTTTTATCATTTTCATCCCCCTGCCAAAAATATTCTTTCTTTGCCCTCCCTTCCTTTTTGGAGTGTCCATCTAAAAATGTGAAAATGATGATTATGGAGAAACAGTTACAGTATGGTGGTTTATGATGTTTTGAAAAGGTCTACATGCTCTCCCCCCTTCTAGTTAACACTTTGTACCATTAGGAAATGATGAAAGAATGGATGATACCCTCACCGGCCATGTAATAAATATTTGGTTTGTTCGTTGTTTGGTAATTTTAGTGTGAATAGGCCTTAAGCAGTGCTGTAGTACTCGAGACTGGTCTGGGACATGAGACACATCTCAAGTCACTATTTTAAGGACTGAGACTTGTGACTCGGACTCAGAAAGCAAGAACTCGGACTCAGACTCGGTGACATACAGTCCGGACTCGAGACTCGGCCATAAAATTCCCCATAGTGGCAGAATTTGTTACACTTTTCCTTAATCCGTCATCATCCCATAGCATTTACCTTGTTCTCTACAGTTCCTGTGAAACTCCACATGGTATCTACTTCTTTGCAATATGCGCTGTCTAATTACCGAAAAGTTGTTCTTTTTACGACTGCTCCACACAATTTGGTTTCTCTGTTTTCCTTTTATGTACAGAAGAAAAGCTACAGTATGTGCAATTTTTATCTCCCTAAAACCTGTGATGGAAGATTGTAATGTTTCATATTTTTAGGAAGATCCCTTTGCCGCCATAGACTTAAAAATGCTAATGCCATTATTTTATTGGTTGGTTCCTTTACACTTTAACATATATCTTATCGCATGCAACTGAAATTTGTAAACAACATGTTCATCTGTGGTGCATTAAAAACACTCAGCTCTTGAGCCTTGTACAGGCTGGAGAGATAATTGATATGGCCCTTGAGACAATTCACTAGTGCAATTCCATTAAATACTGACATTAAAATTATTGTTATACCACCATTTAACTACAGGTGGCATAGGAAGGGGACGATGGACATGGTGCTCAAGTTGGAGAATTTTGCAATTTCTTTGCGAAAATTCTCCAAGACAGTAGGTATGATAATGTGTAAAATTATCAATGGCAACCAGTCACCTGACGGCTTACCTGTACCTTTCAATTCTTCAAGGAGTGCAAATCCTGTATGAATGCAAACTTTTAGCATGCTTCATGCACTGTATAGAGTTTCACAGTTGCTCTATGCTCATAAGTTGCTTCCAAGTAGTAAATAGTAAATGAGCAGCATATCAGGTGTTTTCATGTAGTACATGTACATAGTATAAGGTAGCCCTAAATAAACAACAAACTGCATGGTCTGTGCAAAGTGAGTCTTAACTCCGTTTGCCAGTAGTTGTAGGTTTTGCCTGAAGTGGGAAACACCCCACAGGACTTCCTTCCACCTCTGCTGGCTACAAAGATGTTCTTAGCTATCCTGCAATGCTCCTTGTTGGAAAAAATTTATCCTCAATGGCATAGTTGTTTCTCATGGGAATGACACAATACAAAACAAAACAGATTATCCCATGCCCAGGTGGTATTTAATTTTGCTCACCATTAATGCAGAATTTTCAACAGGTATTTCAACTTTTGCTGCCCTTCACAGTTCTGTAGACTATTTTATGAAAAGAATCAAAACCACACTATAACGGAGGATGTTGTATCAGTGGGGAATTAACAACCCTCATTCATTCAGCATGAAAGGGTGCTCACTTTTTCATTATTCCTAAATATGTTTCTGCTTTTTTCACAAAACATGTTGATTTCCTAGACACTAAAAGTGCTAATTCCAGTGCATGAGCCCATGGTGAGTAAGTAAAATATAATAAATAAAACACCATGTTGCATTTAACAGTCGAAGCTTTTCATTCAAATGTTCACTGAGGCAAGGGTCATGCCCCTCCTCACAAATTTCCTCACAAATTTCTCTCCAAGGGAGGTCGACTCAAGTGCTCAAGTAGTTTTCATAGGTAAAGTTCCCCTAGTAGCTACCCGGAATATACCTGTAATGAAACCTTTATTTACCCTTCTTTTGAAAGTGTACTTAATTTCTACAACATGAGACAGCAAATGAAGGACGTTTTGATGCACTTAAAAGGTCTGGAAAGTGCTACCAGTACTTTGTACAATCTGGGAGCCATTTAGGGTGAAAATTTTCTGGGTATGCCAAGTGATTACTTACAGTGGTGCTCTGCTCACAGTAGATAGTATTACTAACTCTTCATGAGGCCACTGACCATATATTTTTACTTTGCCCTTGGACTTCGAAGTACCTCCTATGTATATGACTTCTTATTCTTAGTGTATATTTCTCCAGAGAAGGGACCCAGACTCAAATGCCAGTGACTTGGACTAAGGGGGTGGAGGGGAATCGAACTCAGTCTCGGACTCCGTGGGTGGGGACCTGACTACAGCACTGGGCCTTAGTAGCTTGTCTACCTTTAGAGAGCTATGTTTTTTTGTTTTTATCAATTTTCATTGTAGTATGAAGTTTTATTTTATTAGGTCTTCTAAAGGAAGTGAATAAGGAGATTGTGCAGAATGTTGGAAGGATGTTTGCCGTGGTACACATAGGTGGATCTCAATTTAAAGTTTCGCCTGAAGACTTAATACAGATTCAAGGTCACATCGAAGCTGACATGGGGGAACGCATATGTTTAGAGAAGGTAATACATCTTCAGTCTGTCCTGATACTATCTTTTTCTGTCATCATTAAGAACTTCTTTAAAGTTTAAAGAATTCTGGATTTGATGGTCTGATCAAGTGTGAATCAGACCAGTTGTTGGGTATGGTCATCAAAGATTTTCTGAGTGGGAAATACGTTGGCCACTCTCCTGAAGGAGGGGTCTAAGGGGAGAGAATTCTGAGGTGAGGTTTACCTGTGTGAAATGGAAACAGGAGTAGGGTCAAAAACCTTTTAAACTACAGAGTGGAATTTGTAAGTGCTGGATGAGCCTTGCCCCCCTTCCCCCTTACCACTTGGTATGAACACATTGTTTGTGCCCAATAGCTTAGTGCAGGGGTCTCCAAACTTTTTTTGCTTGGTGGCCCCAACTTTCTACTCCAGAATCTTGGTGGCCCTCAGATTGACGGGTCGGTGAGAGGAGTTTGATTTGACTTGGTTATACAATGCTAATAAAGCAGATCCCAGTTCTTAGATTAGAATCACTCCCATTGCTTGTTTTTAATAGGAAATTCGGCAATTATTTTTCGCTCTCGAATCTTTTTTGCGACCCTCCGAAATATTTTCGCGACCCCTAGTTTGCTGACCCCTGGCTTAGTGTAATGCAGAATTTAGGCAGCTTAATCTGTGAGAGAAATTACTGTACCTTCTAAATGGTGTAACAAGTTAGCACGTGATGTGATTTTCTAAATTGCAGCCTAAATGTGCAGTGTCAATGTAAATCTATCAAAATACTGTTTTCTTTTCTTGCAGGTTCTACTTTTAGGTGGTGATAATTTCACTGTAATTGGAAAGCCTCTCATAAGGTAGGGCATACAGTATATTTTAGGCTAGGCTTGAGTGAGGTGGTAAACTAATTGCATTTCAAAGTCGCAACACCTGGGGTGGAATTGAGTGGCGACTTACTGTTGGAGTCGCAACTCAGTGGGAATCTGATGTGAAAAGTGATACCCAGTTTAATGGCAAATTTGCTGGAGTTGCCCAAGCCTACATCAGTGACAGGCACAAGAGGTTCTTTCTGGGACAGGTTCTATTGTCCCCACAAACCCCAAAAGAGACCCTGGCTTGTGATCTTGAAAATATCCAAAGTTACTTAAAATGAACCATTTTTTCATTCTATACTTAAAAATAGCTTTGTGCATGAAATATTTCCCAGATGTCAAGTTGATGTAGTTAAAACTGTTGTTACTATAGTATACATGTACAGTACATATAAACTATGGAAATCATTTTGTTTAACCAAGAGAGTGGAGTAACTGTAGGCTAAGTATCTCAAGGTTGCTGGAATTCTTGAATAGACCAGGACATGCTTTAAATTGGGAACTACTTTTGTATCAGAAATGGTACAATTTGATTTACTGGATTCACATTACAACTTGTCTCTGTGTTTTTGTTGGAAATGTGTTCATGTAAATCATGGTCTATTAGTCTTGCATTTTTCAGGCCTTTAAACTCATGGAAAAGGGAATAAAATATGCCTAAAAAGTAACAGAATTTAAAAATTGTTGAAAAATCATGGCGTGATCCAGTTTAATGTAGTTGTAATTTCATCTTTAAAATTCAAGAAGTACATGATGTGTCTTGAGAAGTCCTGGAATGTTTGCAGTGAAGGTCATAGGAAGTCATGGGATTATGGGTAGCCATGGGATTATGGATGGGAGAAAGAGCAAGAACCCTGTGAAACATTCATGGAGATTTCACTCCAGTTTTAGATTTTTTTTAACATTTCTTGCAGCTGTTCTCAAGTTTGGTGGTTCTTTGATAAAGTAACTGGACGTTCTGCATGTTCATGTGGGAAAGATTCAATACTTGTTTGCGTTGTTTTGGTTTTTTACAGCAGGACTGGCACTAGGGAGATGGCCAGTTACCCATATACAGTACAGGTGGTTTTGGTGTAACTTAATATCAACAGTGAAGCTATGTCATCTGTTCATTTTTCAGACAGTTGTTTTATTTTGTAACAAGAAGAGGTTCCTCAACAATTTTGGCAATGAAAAACTCAGAAATAAGTTCCTTGAAAAATTTTACTGTCAGTAATTTGACAAAAATTGCTTCCCCCAAAAGAAAGTAGCGTAGTCTGTAATACAGGTATGCTGCTACATGACTAGACAACTCCCCCTTCCCCAGACAGTTCCCACCTAGGGGATTTCCCTCTGTACATCTCCCCCAGGAAAATATCCCACTCAACAATTCCTACTGTAGACATTCCTACCACTCATTCATGACAGGTACTCATCAGACAACTGTCCTCTTTAGATAAGTTGGAAGTGTCCTGGATTGGGATTGTTTGACTGTGGTAATAGTCTTGGGAGAGCAGTTAGAGGGTGATTGTCTGGATGGGAAGTATCTAGTGGGGGGGGGGGGGGAGTTATCCAGGAACCAGGCTAATTATGTCAATGGAATAGCCCAAATGAAATTCAAAAATTGGAATATGGTGGTTGTGATACTAAGGCATTGATTGGTTTGAGTTCTCCACTTTCAGAAGTAAAAAATTTAACTTATTTCAAAAGATATGGCAGTGGATGTTGTGTCATTGATGGTACACAAAGGTTTCCCCATGGTGCGTAGTACATAGTTTAAGGCACCTTGTCAAAATAGCAAGTGGCAGGTGTCTAAGTCAAGCTACAGGGTCTGCCGCCATGGTTTGTTGCTGTAGACACTTCAACAGAACTAGTGCAATCTTGATATTGATGAACTGTGTGTAGCAGCAGAGCAAGGCTGCGGCCATGGTTTGTTGCTGTACGTACACACTTCAGTAGGAGAAGTTCAGTCCTGATATTGATGAACTGTGCGTAGCAGCAGAGCAAGGCTGCAGCCATGGTTTTTTGCTGTACGTACACACTTCAGTAGGAGAAGTTCAATCCTGATATTGATGAACTGTGCGTAGCAGCAGAGCAAGGCTGCAGCCATGGTTTGTTGCTGTACGTACACACTTCAGTAGGAGTAGTTCAATCCTGATATTGATGAACTGTGCGTAGCAGCAGAGCAAGCCTGCAGCCATGGTTTGTTGCTGTACGTACACACTTCAGCAGGAGTAGTTCAGTCCTGCTATTGATGAACTGTGCGTAGCAGCAGAGCAAGCCTGCAGCCATGGTTTGTTGCTGTACGTACACACTTCAGTAGGAGTAGTTCAATCCTGATATTGATGAACTGTGCGTAGCAGCAGAGCAAGCCTGCAGCCATGGTTTGTTGCTGTACGTACACACTTTAGTAGGATTAGTTCAGTCCTGCTATTGATGAACTGTGCGTAGCAGCAGAGCAAGCCTGCAGCCATGGTTTGTTGCTGTACGTACACACTTCAGCAGGAGTAGTTCAATCCTGATATTGATGAACTGTGCGTAGCAGCAGAGCAAGCCTGCAGCCATGGTTTGTTGCTGTACGTACACACTTCAGTAGGAGTAGTTCAATCCTGATATTGATGAACTGTGCGTAGCAGCAGAGCAAGCCTGCAGCCATGGTTTGTTGCTGTACGTACACACTTCAGCAGGAGTAGTTCAGTCCTGATATTGATGAACTGTGCGTAGCAGCAGAGCAAGCCTGCAGCCATGGTTTGTTGCTGTACATACACACTTCAGTAGGAGTAGTTCAGTCCTGATATTGATGAACTGTGCGTAGCAGCAGAGCAAGCCTGCAGCCATGGTTTGTTGCTGTACGTACACACTTTAGTAGGAGTAGTTCAGTCCTGCTATTGATGAACTGTGCGTAGCAGCAGAGCAAGCCTGCAGCCATGGTTTGTTGCTGTACGTACACACTTCAGCAGGAGTAGTTCAATCCTGATATTGATGAACTGTGCGTAGCAGCAGAGCAAGCCTGCAGCCATGGTTTGTTGCTGTACGTACACACTTTAGTAGGAGTAGTTCAGTCCTGCTATTGATGAACTGTGCGTAGCAGCAGAGCAAGCCTGCAGCCATGGTTTGTTGCTGTACGTACACACTTCAGCAGGAGTAGTTCAATCCTGATATTGATGAACTGTGCGTAGCAGCAGAGCAAGCCTGCAGCCATGGTTTGTTGCTGTACGTACACACTTCAGCAGGAGTAGTTCAATCCTGATATTGATGAACTGTGCGTAGCAGCAGAGCAAGCCTGCAGCCATGGTTTGTTGCTGTACGTACACACTTCAGCAGGAGTAGTTCAATCCTGCTATTGATGAACTGTGCGTAGCAGCAGAGCAAGCCTGCAGCCATGGTTTGTTGCTGTACGTACACACTTCAGCAGGAGTAGTTCAATCCTGATATTGATGAACTGTGCGTAGCAGCAGAGCAAGCCTGCAGCCATGGTTTGTTGCTGTATGTACACACTTCAGTAGGAGTAGTTCAATCCTGATATTGATGAACTGTGCGTAGCAGCAGAGCAAGCCTGCAGCCATGGTTTGTTGCTGTACGTACAAACTTCAGCAGGAGTAGTTCAATCCTGATATTGATGAACTGTGCGTAGCAGCAGAGCAAGCCTGCAGCCATGGTTTGTTGCTGTATGTACACACTTTAGTAGGATTAGTTCAGTCCTGCTATTGATGAACTGTGCATAGCAGCAGAGCAAGCCTGCAGCCATGGTTTGTTGCTGTATGTACACACTTCAGTAGGAGTAGTTCAATCCTGATATTGATGAACTGTGCGTAGCAGCAGAGCAAGCCTGCAGCCATGGTTTGTTGCTGTACGTACACACTTCAGCAGGAGTAGTTCAATCCTGATATTGATGAACTGTGCGTAGCAGCAGAGCAAGCCTGCAGCCATGGTTTGTTGCTGTACGTACACACTTCAGTAGGAGTAGTTCAATCCTGCTATTGATGAACTGTGCGTAGCAGCAGAGCAAGGCTGCAACTATGGTTCTTTGCTGTTCACATTTCAACAGGACTAGTTCAGCCCTGCTATTGATGAACTGTGCATAGCAGCAGAGCAAGCCTACAGCCATGGTTTGTTGCTGTACGTACACACTTCAATAGTAGTTCAGTCCTGCTATTGATGAACTGTGCGTAGCAGCAGAGCAAGGCTGCAGCTATGGTTTTTTGCTGTTTACATTTCAACAGGACTAGTTCAGCCCTGCTATTGATGAACTGTGTGTAGTAACAGAGTAAGGCTACAGCCATGGTTTGTTGCTGTACACATTTCAACAGGACTAGTTCAACCCTGCTATTGATGAACTGTGTGTAGTAACAGAGTAAGGCTACAGCCATGGTTTCCCCAAAACTCCCTGGATTGGGAATCTACGAGCCCCGATACTTACCTCCTATTTACCTATGTAATCCCCACTTACCCGCAACTAAACCCTGGTAAACTAATAGCACAGTAGCCAGGGAGGGCGCCCTCCGAGAGGAGGCCGGCCTCCCAAGTCCTCTTCCGCTTGCCACCTGACCCCGCGTTTGGGCCTTGGTGGAGATAAACCCCCTGAGGAGAGATACAAAGTGATGGTTAGGAAAGGAGATAAGAAGAACCCATTCTCACCTCACAAACCCGTCATCTTCGAACGGCCACCTCGTAGTTCTGAGACATCATCATTGGTGAATGGTATAGCCGGAACTGCTCCAAGGTGAGATATCAGTTAGATGAGGGACATCGCCTCGAGTTCATGGTTCAGAGTAGTTTAAGATAAGGTTGACCCAAGTAGGTGGACGTCTTGAATATCCGTGGTTGTGAGTATTAAGGGAGTTACAACTCCAAGTGTCACTGATAAATAAAGTGTCCAGGCACTGAGATAGAATATTTCCATAACAATGTAAAAGAGTCCAGGCACTGAAGGTGAATAGTATTCGCACAAGTAGTATAAGTGTCCAAGCACTGAAGATGAATAGTATTCACAGGTAGGTAACGAATAAGTGTCTCAGCACTAAGGTTGAATTAACAAGTCTGTGAACTTAAACTCGTATAAGAGTAACAACGTATCAGAGTTCAAGCACTCGATTGTTAAGTAGTAGCACATTCAGTAAACTTCCAAAGGTAAGTAATTGAAATAACGAAACAGTGTCCGAGCACTAGGAAGTTAAGTAAAACCATGATAGGTAAACTTGTAAGTTCCAAAGGTAATTAGTTGATAACTAGGCCCACAAGAATTGACAGTATATAAGGGCCTTGAGTAATGATGAGGACGCCTATATCCTAATGATAGCAGGAACACTGAACTTTAAATGTCAATAAGTAACACTTTAACTCCGAGGAAACAGTGTTGAAGGTCCAAATAAATCGGTTAATAACAACTAAGAATCCCCCAAGTAAGAATGAAAGTCACTAAACATCCAAAGGATAAGTCTGAAGACAGTTCCAAGGTGGTATGTTGATAGCAGTACTATATGTCCAACAAAAATGGTATTGGTTATAACACAGTTTGAGAATCCAAGAAAATAATATAGCATTAGGTTCGTGTGAGGTCCATTGGGGGTAGTATAGCTAACTTGACCTAGATATTCCAGCACACACTGAAGAGTTTACGAAATAGATATAAAGTTCTGAGCCCCAAAATATTAGATAAACTAGTCAGTCCAGCGGGGCTGGGAGGCGGGATCCAATAGGAGGTAAGTATCGGGGCTCGTAGATTCCCAATCCAGGGAGTTTTGGGGAATCTACATTGCCCCTCTCTTACCTCCTATTTACCTATGTAATCCAGATTAGCACCGAGAAGTCGGAGGGAGGTGACTAGTTTGGCGATTGCCACTCCCTAAGACAGTTCTAGCAAAAGTTCCCTCTGAAGACACAACATTGGTAAGATAATTTGAGACGAATGATGAAGGTGTCTTCCAGGCTGCAGCATTCATGATTTCTTGGAGGGGAAGGCCTTTGAACCAAGCCATAGAAGAAGCATGAGCCCTAATGTCATGAGCCCTAACCTGTTCCCCTGGTTGAGTGTGTTCTGAGATCAGTTTGACAATCCATTTGGAAATCGTGTCTTTCGATGCTGCAGTGTAGGGAGCCCTTGGAAGGACAAACAAGGCGTCTGAGGATCTGATGTGTTTCGTTTTGTCTAAGTACCACTTCAGACATCTCACGGGACAAACCAGTCTGTCTTCTGGAACAGAAGAGCCTTCTGACATGTTTGGCAGGAAAATGGGGCTCGGATTGAATAATAAAGTCTGGTTCTTTGATAGAAACTCAGGATCCGGTAGCAAGTGAACGCCACAAGAGTCGAACCTGATGAAACCTCTCTTAATGGACAAAGCATGGATGTCACTTCTCCTTCTTGCAGAAGCTGCCGCAACTAAGAAGAGAGTTTTCTTTGTGAGAGCATCTAGAGGGGCTCTTTGGAGAGGCTCAAAAGGAGGTCTCGATAGTGACTGAAGGACATCGTTAATAGACCAAGAAGGAGCTAGTCTTCTCTGAGGTGGTCTCTTATTGAACATGCCACGAAGCAGCTTGGAAATCACAGTGTTAGAGCTAATTGTAGAGCCGTCTGAAAACCCAGAATGAACGGCAGCAATAGCTGACCTGTAGTTCTTTATCGTCGAAACTTGTCTGCCACTATCATAGAGGTGGATCAGGAAGGAACAGACTTCATCTAGGGAAGCATCCAAGGGATTGACAGAGTTAGAACCTGCCCAGTCCGCGAACTTGGCCAATCTGGAATCGTAAGTTCTGGAAGTAGAGAATCGCCTGGCGAGAACTGCCAAGTCCGCAGCTTTTTCAGAAACTCCTCCCTCAACGAGGCGTCGGTGGACAATTTCCACGTTGTTAAGTGAAGAGACTGGAGGTCCTGATGGAATATCTGGCCTTTCTTCTGGGACAGAATTTTCCCTTGAGTTGGAAGCTTGAACGGACTATCGACCAGAAGTTTGAGAATTAACGGAAACCAAGGTTGGTTCGGCCAGCAAGGAGCGACGAGAATCATCATGCCCTTGGAGCGTGAGAACTTCAGGAGAGTCGTTAGAATCAGGTTGAACGGTGGAAAGGCGTAAGACATTAGATTGTCCCAAGGAATCGCCAGAGCGTCTGTTGCCCACGCCTGGGGATGAAAGAACCTGGAACAGAACGTCGGTAGTTTGTAGTTCTCGTGACTGGCGAACAGGTCTATCTGAGGTCTGCCGTAAAGGAGGAAGAGATGGTTCGCCCATTCCTGAGACAGGAACCACTCCTTCTGATCGAATTGGCCTCTCGACAGGGCGTCTGCAAATACGTTTAATTTCCTGGCTAGATGAGAGGCCCTGAGGTTGATATCTCGTTGTTGGCAGAAGATGAGAAGGTCCCAGGTTAGCTTGCACAGCTCTAGAGATCTGGTTCCTCCTTGACGGTTCAGGTACGAGACTGTCGTTGAGTTGTCCGACATCACCGTAACATCTAGGCCCCGAAGCTGGGGTTCCAAAATTTGAATGGCTCTCTGGACCGCAGTCAATTCCAGAACGTTTATGTGAAGGGCCTTGTTTGCGTCGGACCATTGACCTGATAGGGACTTGGCTCCCCAAGCAGTTCCCCAACCGAAATTGGACGCGTCTGTTGTGATGGTTACTTGAGGTCTGACTACTGACGACCCTGAAGCAGGTTCTCTTGGAACAGCCACCACTCTATGAAGGGACGTAAGTCCGGATCCAGTGAGATTCGTAATGAGAGGGGATGAACGTCCAGTTAGAAGAATCGGAGAACATGGAACTGGATCGGGCGCATCCTGAGGCGGCAAAACGGGAGTATTTCTACCAGACTGGCCATGAGGCCTAGAAGACGGAGCCATACTTTTGCTTGACTGGATCTTCTTGAGAGGATTTCTCGGCAAACGAGACATAGAGCTTCTATCCTCTGTTGAGTGGGAAAGGCTTGGCCAAGGTTGAAGTCTAGAGAGGCACCGAGATAAGTAACTTTCTGAGAAGGAGTGATGTTGGATTTCTCCCAGTTGATCACCCAGCCTAGACTCTGAAGGGTTTGAATGACAAATTCTGTGTCTCTGGAGACTTGGTCTTCTGAGTTTCTGAGGATTAACCAGTCGTCGAGGTAGGCGAAAAGTAGAACTCCCTGCCGACGAAGGTAAGCCAGAACCGCTCTCGAAAAACTCACGTGAAAACTCTTGGGGCGGTCGCCAGGCCAAATGGAAGAGCCCTGAAGCTGTAGTCTACACCCCTGTACCTGAACGCCAGGAATCTCTGATAAAGAGGGTGAATTGGAACATGAAGGTAAGCATCCTTCAAGTCTATTGAAGTGGCCCACATGCCGTCTACTAGAGTCGGAATGATTGAGGCCAGGATATCCATGCAGAACCTCTTGGTTGAGATGTATAACTTGTTCAGAGGCTTCAGGTTCAAAATTGGTCTCCACAGGTTGGGTTTCTTCGGAGCTAAGAAGAAGCTTGACCGGATAAGGTTGAGACTCCTGGATGGGTGGACGATGTAAATAGCCTGTTTGTCTAATAAACCGAGGATCTCTGTCTCGAGGGCTGTTCTTTTGTCCAAGTCCTTTGGAACTGGAGTTAACTTCATTAGTCCTCTGGCTGGAGGAAACTTCGAGAATTCTATTTGGTAGCCCTCGGTTACTACCCTTAGAACCCAGTCGTCCGGATCTATTCTCTTCCAATTTTGACTGAACAAAGCAAGTCTCCCCCCCCCCACTGCCGGAAGAGAAGCAGTGGAGTGGGCACCCCTAGGGCTTGGAGAAGCCGTGACACCCCTGCTGGAACGAGAGTTACGGAAATTCCCTCTAGGAGCTGGACGGGTAAAGGAACGTTGAGGCAAGGCACGTCTAGTCTGAGTCGAGCCGCTTCCAGTTGGAGGAAGGGGTCTTCTGGAAGTCGAAGTGGAAGGCTGATTCTGACGACGTCTTTACTGGTTTGAAGGACCTGGTCTCGAAAATCGCGAAGAACGGGGGCGATTGGTGTTAAGATTTCCCAGATCCGCCTTCATTAGGTTCTTCTTACGTTTGACTTCCGCCTGCAGTTGTAAATCAAACTGACCACCGAAAATGTCCTCGTCGGAGACGGGAAGTTGCCTAAAGCATCTTCTGACATCCCTTTCTGGCAGACGTAGGGCGTTAATGATGACATCCCTCTGATCTATCACTGCTTTAGTAGAAACTCTAGCAAATTGGTCATACACTCTACGAGAAATCGGACCCAATAAGCTGACAAGAGTAGCAACATCATTCTTTGCAACGTCTGAAGGCTGTCTCACGGATTTAGAAAGAATCTCGGCAATGAGTAGTAGGGACGAAGAAAACTTTAAGCCGACACGGGCTGCTGCGTCCAAAGACTTCAGTGACTTCAGGCTTCGTTTGTCTGATTGAGACCTAAAGTTTCCAGAAGAGTTGACTGAACCAACAGAGCGTAAATAATCTTTAGCGGCCTGAGGAACAGCAGGAGTTTTGAAAAGAGTGAGCCAATCTTTTTCTTCTACTCTGAAGGACAAATTCTGAGCCTTTGAAAAGGCTGCCCACTTGTAAGATGTGGCTGAAGCTGCTGAAGCTCTGTAACGATCCTCACCCTCAGCAACTACGGGCATAGCGGCTTTAGAGCTCTGGGCAGGCTTGTTGAGTGACAGTTTTGACTTAGAAGATGGATCTTTCGAGGCTGGTTCCTCATAACCCAAATGATTCCTGAAAATAGAAACTGCCCTGGCAAAAACGTCCTGAGGAATATCAGTACCGTATAACGGTTCCTCATCCGAACCGGAGGCTGACAACTCTTCGTCCGAGGGAGGTTGGTTAACCACTGAGAGAATGTCTATACCCTCCCTATCTTCCATAACTGGATCAAAATCGGAACCAGGATCAGAGGAGTCCGCCGGGGAATAAGGAGCCGACTGATCGTGAAAGGAGGTACTCGGCTGAGATGAGGTTGAAGCTTGAGAGCTTGGTTCCAATTGAGGAGAAGACTTTTGGACTAAACCAGATAATAAGTTCAAAATACTGTCCAAAGTACTTGATTTGGAGTGATCTCTCTTTCGTTTCGGTGAAGGAGAAGAGATGGAACCAGAGGAGGAGGAGGAATGACGACGACGATGTCTCCTTTTGTGTCTCCTTGATCTAGATCTAGACCTACTATGTCTAGAGTGAGAGGCTTGATCAGAGAATCCTTCAAAATCTCTCTGGGCAACAGAGCTAGCATCAGAAACTAGAAGCAAATCACGAATAGCCTCCGCTGGCTGGTTAGACACTTGACCAACTTGACTTTGACGAGCCTCGGGGTCAATGACCTCCAATGAAATAGATGACTCCTGACGGTTCACCTGAGCAGCCGTGAGAGTGGACGTACCTTGTTGAAAAGATTCAGTGGAGCGTGAAGGCTGTGAAGTTGATGGAGTGGGATCAGGTTGGTGAGTTGGCAAGTTGGAGGTCATTGTTTGATAACGATGTTCAGATGAGCTAGCTGGGCTAGCTAGGGAATTAACCCTTGATTGATCTGAGGAGGGCCGACCGTTTACGTCCGTAATCACGGTGGCCGCTCGGGCTTGTCTTGCATTTGAAGACGTTGCACCCTCCTCATCCTTATCCTTATCCTTGTCCTTTGCCTTCTTCTTGGCTAGCCTTTTGTCACGATCAGATTTAAACTTTGCCAACTTATTCCATTCCTCTTTCCAAGCTCTGCAAACACTGCAGGAGGATTGTTCAGAGCATGACCGACAGTCAATGCATAAATCGTGACGATCCCACTAAGCGTTGCCACCTTTACAGGATCTACATCTAGATGAATTGGACTGCATCATCTGAAAGAACGGTCAAGGAAGAATACAACAGTACATCGCCAGCCGAAGCTGGAAATCAATAAAGCGAACGGCTTAAGGGTCATCCTGAGTAAAACTTCAAAAGCTCGAGAGCTGCGGTCAGCAGACCGTGAGACGTCCAAAACGATTACAATAGCTAACCCCGAAGGGTTGTATGAACAAGTGCATGAATGCTCCATGTAGAATGTTAGAGTAATCGAAAACTGGAAAATGCTCCGTGTGGAAAATGTAAAACGTAAAATGCGACATTTACAAATATTGCACATCAAGAACAAGCAATCATGCCAGAAAAAAGGGCATGAACCCGAAACTCCCGCTCTAAGGACGAGGTAGTCTAGGGAATGACGTCATAGGCCATGAGAAATCATGGCCTCAGAAATCCCCGAAAAAACCACAAAAACTAGGGACACCCGAAAAGGGTGGGGGGAGGGAGTCCAAATGGACTGGGAAAACGATCATACAGATCGGACGTCAAGCTAAACAGGCCCAGCTGAAAGAGATACAATATGACGCAGTATACAGATCCAGCTGAAAGATACAATATGACGCAATACAAAATCGCGGAACCGGTACCCATAGACGAGACTAAGGGAAACCGAGAGGCGCCCAAACCCGTAAAGGGCGGGAAAACTACGGGACCCGAAAAAAAAAATGCCTAAAGAAAAGGATACTCATCAAAATCTTCGGAAAGGGCGTCAGAAAGGGCCAGCTATTAGTCGAAGTCGGAAAAATCCGTCCCCCGCGGAAGTCCAGAAGTTGGAATCGGCAGGAGAAAAACCAAGGCCAAAGTTGCGTTCAAACCGTCTGGTGGTAAGTAGGAAGAGGACTTGGGAGGCCGGCCTCCTCTCGGAGGGCGCCCTCCCTGGCTACTGTGCTATTAGTTTACCAGGGTTTAGTTGCGGGTAAGTGGGGATTACGTAGGTAAATAGGAGGTAAGAGAGGGGCGATGTAGATAGTTGCTGTACACATTTAAACAGGACTATTTCAGCCCTGCTATTGATGAACTGTGTGTAGTAACAGAGTAAGGCTACAGCCATGGTTTGTTGCTGTACACATTTCAACAGGACTAGTTCAACCCTGCTATTGATGAACTGTGGTGTGTAGCAGCAGAGCAAGACTGTAGCCCCTGTAGCTTGACTGGGCAGCTGCTGCTTTGCTTTGTTACCTAATAAAGACCTCATATGATTGTGAACATTATCAAGTTTATTTGGCTTTGCTTCCTTGTGATTAAAAGTGGCATCTGTGGCGCATGTTTATTATCTTAAAGGTCTGGTGATAGGAAAGTGATGTAGTGGGATGTTTGATGAAAAAAGCAATAAAAATCAAGAAAATTGCCACAATTTCCATCAGATTCCATCAAATATTGACCACTTTACTGGGGTATTTCTATTTTACACTAATACCTTGAATATACAAGAGCTGAATATGCAAATTTGACATCAACATAGGGACCCACAAAATGTGTAATATGTTATCTTTTGTTTTCCAAGGACAGTTGTAAAATCGATATTTCCCTTAAGGGTTTATTTTGAAATTAAAATTGGCTTCTTGAAACATACCAATATCACTCACTAAACTATAAACTATCAGACAAGTAATCAAGAGATACTTAATATAGGGAACAGAAAAAGTGCTAACACTGTGCAACACTGGGCATCATTACATGTGCATTGGCAGTGGTTAATTCAGAAACACTTAAACTTTGAAGAGGTGTATCTTGAAAACTGTAACAGGTGTTGAAATAATTTCAGTGGATCTTTCTTTCGGGGAGCTTTACTCTTTTAACTGCCAATTGAAATCAGGCCATTTTGGTGGTATGTGGCCATAACTTTCAGCAAATTTTTGTGTTGTAATATATGGTACTAAAGCTTCCAGAAATTTCCTGTAACATATTTATTAAAGATTCATCATGCTGCATAAGTGATTTATTTGGAAATTTCTTCTTTTTCAGTCCTCAGATGGTGCGAGTGGAAGCTACTGTTATAGAAAAGACAATGTCAGAAAAGAAAATACTCTTCAGGTTCAAAAAGAGGAAAAATTACAAGAAATACAAAGGTAAGTTGGAAGAAATGAAATATGGTTTGAAGTACTCAAGTTTGTTTGAGATTCTGAAATCAGCTACCAGTCTTATAATGTAGAGTAAGTCATCATAGATTCCAGTTTAAACCAGGCACAAAGCAACAAGGATATCTACTGTTCACAGATCACCCATACCTTTCAAGAGTAGTTATTACTTTGGCAACCACAGCCGTTCTGATTCGAGGTTCTCTAAAACTGGTCTCCCCCCCCCGCGCAAGAAAAAAAAATGTACTGTAGCTGGCACAGTGCTTAGCATTTGTTTGAGGAAATTTGATGTAATTATTTATAGGACATTCATAATGATGATTAGGGCCAATTATCTCATCTCAGACAGTTAATTTCCTCGCTTCTACATTTAGCAGTGAAACAGTGAATTTGCTTCATTGAGAACCTTTACTTCTTCAATGTAAAGCTATGTAGCTGCTGTGAACTTCAAAAATGTGAATTTTTGTATACAAATTAACCATGGTTTAAAAGGGCTGCAAATACACTTTGAAGGTCCTTTAAGATGCACTAATGAAATAGCCTGTAATCACTTTTGAGTCCAAGGACTATGGATGTCTAAACCGGGTGCTTTTCATGGCCCATAATGACTTCAATTATTCCCAGTATCATAAACAGTACTGTACATCGACAGAAAAGAAAATATTGGAGTATTTTTATGTTTATCTTTTCAACTTTTCTTTTCCAGAAATGTATGTACCCTTGACTGTTCTAAGGATTAATACCATAGATGTGAATCCTGTCCTCTCATAGCAGACAGTCATCCTTTGGAAGTCTGTTGGCATATTTTCTTCATCATCGAGAGATCACATCTATGTGAAAGCAGCATATATGCTACAAAATCTGTGGTTATCATCCTTCTTTCAGTCCAGCTGACATTTTGTTAACTCATAACTTTTGTTTTCTCATCAAATTCCTTTGACCATGGGACAGCAATTCCTCTGAAAACTTGAACACAGACACCCCAGCACTTCAAAGGCAGTGTGGGGCAAGACTGACAGATTGTAACCACACTTAGCCAATTTTCAAGATCTGCCATACTTACATTATCACAGGGAAGGACTTTTCACAGCCACACATTCATTTTTCACCTCAAAGAGACCATTTTGAACATTTAAATAAGGACAAATCTGCAATATTGGGCAGTCAAAATGGCCAAATGGCAGCTCTGGTGTGAGGTATAATCATGTTTCCAACCTCATCACCAGATTCTTGCAGGCAACATGACATTTATTCTGCTGTAGTGTGGAAAGGTTAAATTGACAAGTGCTGAGGTGAACAGATTTTAATACTAACTTGCCTACTAGGTGTGAAGACTGCCTGTATCAAGTATGCAGTGTGCTTTAGTACCTCCCAGAGGTGATAAGATGTAATCAGGCAAAGAATGTATAAGTGTAAATGTTTAAAAGGAAAATTTCCTCATTTACAAGCAGCTGGTAGATTAAAAGAAAAAAAAACGTGAAACGTGATGCACTGTACATTTGCATGTGTACGTATCTGCTATTATGACAAACATGCAAGCTTGTATCTGCAGCGTAGTGTACTACGTGAGAATCTCACAACCAGTGCACCTCCTTTGAACCACACAATAAGCCTACTGTAACATTTATTCTTTAGCAATGGAAATTCATTAGCTGCTGATAAAATTTCAAGTCTTACAACTTGTTGGTGGGCTCATAGTAATGTTATGGTTATGATTAACCCTATGTAAATAGCTGCAGCCCTCTGTAGTGAACCCAGGTGAACCTTTTTTGATTTTGTACTTAGTTCCCACAATCATGCTCTCTTCTCGGTGAGTTTTATACTGTTTAGTAGTATGTGTATGAACGAAGTCATAGAGAAGACAACAATTATTCAAGGACATATACTTCACCAGAGAAAAATGAAATTAAATCTGGCTCAAAGTTACTCAAATTGGGTAGACAGGTAAGAAGGTAATGTCTGTACTCTCTCTAAAATGACACATCTCTCAATTTTCTTTAACAGAAAAGGTTTGTGGTTTCCACAAAAAAAAAAAAAAAATGTTAAAATGTGCCATTGACTTTAAGCACAGAAAAAACAAAAAGGTCAGAGTGCCATCCAACATGTTCAAAATTACAAAAAGTGCTCAGGGTTAAGCTAAAGCAGGGGTGGAACCTTTTCCTCTGAAGGGCCATTACCATTTTGATAGTTGTAATATGTCTTGCAGGCCATCAATGCCAAGGTGCTGAGGGATGCAAATACCATTTTGTACATTGCATTGGTCTAGTTGCCCTTGCATGGGCCCTTTTTTGGTGCATGGGAAACAAGCTCTGGAGTATCCACAAATGTTTTTGAGGATTAAATTGAAGATAAAACTATCTGCTAATGACACTGGATGTGTGAGGCTGAGCACATAGGCATACGGGGATCAATATTTCTGGGGGGTCAGGGATAATTTTTGCCCGAAATTAGAATTTTGGACCAAGTTGCCCAAATTTTGATAGCACTGCGTTGGTTGCAAAAAGGCATAATTCATTTTCTTGACTGCCTCGTTTGCCTGAATGGATCCACTTTTTATGCCCGAATTGGGAGGGCATATGAGACTGCTGGTTCCAGTGGATTCATTTACGAAAGTAACCAGGTGTATTTACCTGGACTATCCTGAAAATAGCAAGAGAAATGGTGGCTTAATGACAAATTGCTAATTTTGTTGGTTTCAGAAATTGCATTTATGAATTACTTTGTGAGCCAGATTAAATGGTCTTGTGGGCCATAGAAGGCCTGCAGTCTGGATAGGTCTCCCACCCCTGGGCAAAAGGCTATACTCTAGGCTTAGTACATTAAGTCTACCTCAGTGTCCAGACTCTTGATTGAGAGTCAGGTAGCAACTCAACTTTTTTTCGAGCATTGACTCCTTGGGAAATTTTAGGGTATCTTATGCATTAATGAAATTTTATGACAAAAATGGCCCTCTGGAGCTTTTCTGTAATTTGTACTTTGGTTTTCCCTTCAGTTGACTGCTACATTTCTCTGATATTGTTGTAGTTGGGGCCAAGGGCCCAGAGGTTGAGGTACCACACCCGAGGCCTCAGTAATTGGCCTTGAGGCTGACCTGGAGACCTCTAACAATGGAAGTTGGCAATTTGTTGTTATGAAGCCTGAACTCTAGGTCTATTGGTGCCTTAATGCTAATTGGAAGGCTGGAAATAGATATAGCTGTTGTATGTTCCTGTGCCACGTATGATGTCATTCATAGAGTCATGAATCCATTCACATTTGAAACATCCAAGGCTAATATGAAGTGTTGGAGAGGAAACTGCATTTTTCTTATTGGATATTTAAGAAAGTTAAATTTATCAGCTGGCCCTGGAGTAGACTTGGCTGAAGTTTTTAAGCCAGAGGGTGAGGGTCGAGAACATGTAATGTCTTGAGACTTCCAACACTTGTTCTTATGTGAAAGATGTTCCATCATTATTAGCAGTGTGAGAAATGTTAAACCTGAATGACATGAACTTTGTAATCTATTCCTTCACTACAGAGTGCTGGTGAAATAACAACAGAACACAAGATACCAGGGTAGAAGTTTTGTGCAAAGAGTATACGATAACAATAAATTGACCATAAACCTAGTCTTGTGTTTGCTTTTCATCTTTATTACATCAAATTTTGATTCAGCTGACAATTTGGTATTAAAGCATTTTGGCTGGAAATACTTCTGAAAGAAAAATATTAATTGTGAATGAAAATAACTGGTTTTTACACAGAAAATTACAAACATTTACAGTGTAAACTTTCCATCAGATCTAAAGCACTGAGCACAAGATTCATATGCCAGTGTCCTTTCCCCAAAGCATAAAAGATTTTGTCATATGGAAAAATCAACTAAGAGAAAGTAATAGTACAATACCAGACTAGCTTGTATTGAGAGCAAAGACTGGCAGGAAATTAGGCTTGACATGGTAGTTCAACTAGTGGTACAAAAATATGTGTAACACACCATTATACACTCTAATCAACATGTTGTGATGAACTGGCCTTGTGAAAAGGAAATACTGCATCTGTGGTGCAGAAGATTTTTCATTGATATAAAACTATGATTTATGTATACAGAAGGAAAGACATCAAATAAGAGGAAGCTAAGTCACTATATTTCAAAATACATGATTATCACAAAAAAGAAATTCACTGCTTTACAGCTAGCTCTTGAACAAAATGTTGAATTTAACTGTGTAATATGGAATGATGCAACATGCACAACTCTTTTAATGCGTAATACTTTTGGAAAGAAAAGCTATTGCAAGAAAAATTTGGGAAATGGAATGATTAAATTAAGATAAAAGCACTTTTCTGTCTTTTAATGTAATTGAAACAGGATGTTTCCCTCAAAGATTGCCAGCTCTCTTGCTTCTCATCTCTATTAAAACAAATGCCAAGGGCTGGACAATTATGACAATGGTAATGTCTATATACAGCTAAACTTAACTGTATATAGACATTTCAATTGACACAAATTTCAGAAAAATGTATTTAGCTCTCTGCATCTTGTACATGTCCATACAAGAGGTTTCTACCTACATTTACTATTATTCACTAGGATACAAGTAAGACCTACATAAGGATATTGGCACTCTGGGTTGTTTCTGAGTGGAATAGGGCTCTGTTTTTTTTTTAGCATACACCAAATGTGTCAACCAGAGGTACAAAAAATGAAAACCATTGTGGAAGGGTCTAGTGTTTGTTTTGGCACATACAACTTTTATATTTAATAGAAACAAAAGTTGGAGCTTACTTGTGGAGCTTTTTTATGCTACATATATGAAACTGAGATCAAAGGTATTAATTTTGTAGAAATTAGGTTCCAAATAGATGCATGTTGATGGTTTTTAGTGACATCCAAAAGTGTTTAAAAGAATGCAGGTACGAAGTGAACATTCTGAAGAAAATTCAGTACAACTATCATGCACTTACACATGACAGCTAATATTTTACATCATTTTTTGTCAAAAAATTACTTAAAATAGAGAAATTTTCATCCTGAAATTTTTTTAGCAAATAAAGCAACTTACTCTTCCAGTTGGTTTATGCCTGTAAAATTACTTGTTGCCAGTTGCATACATGATGTAATTTTTGAAAAGAATGGTTGTACTTGTGATATCTAGTTTTGGCTCTGTGTGCATGTGTTTTGGATGTTACATTCTGTTAACTTTCTGCTTTCTTGGCTGCACAGAATTCTGTATACAGCTGGCTTCCAACAATTTATTATTTAGTTTGAAAGATCAGCATGGAATTTGACCAAAAATACTCATTTTCCCTGGAATAAATTCAACCTGATGAGAATATTCATATTTATTCATTATTATTGGGCTTCTGAAAGTTGCAAATTTAGTATGGAAATGATAAATTAGCACATTTATACTCGAACACCTACCAGGAAACTCACAGAGTTTATAGCTACCCACAGTAGCAAAATAAAAAAACACAATTGACCCAACTCACATCACATTCAGTGGGAGTTATTTAGCGAAAAGGTAAATTAATACGCTGTTTCGGATGTTACATTGTTAAACTTCCGAGGATGTTGATCATCACTTTTATAAAAGTAACATTAACTTGGGAGTTTCACCATGACAATTTTTTTCTTAATTTTATATATCACATGCTGAAATAAAATTATTATGACTGGAATAGTGCATAACAGTCCTGTAATTCCACTTTTGCGGCCTGTGCAATCCCCAATACCTAGCCATGAGCTAGTGCTGATAGTCGAGCGTTTGCTTTGTAATTGATTAATTGAGCAATTCTCACAATTACAGCGATTAATCGAGAACAAGTATGATGTCAATACACACTGTCATTGGTACATTGCAAAAACACTTCAGAAAATCTTCTGTAATGGTTTATACTGTGTTCATTTCCTCTGTGGTTTCGTGGAGGGTTGGCTGGCCTTAACATTACAAAACAGCTAACAAACAAATAAATAGGTATATCTGACAAATTGTTTCCATGTTTATTTTGTTTTATTTTATATTTTTTTTGTTAGTTGAGTATGATATGGAACCAAGTACTTGTAATCGAGAAATCTAAAGTCAGGTTAAGAAGGCGATTAATCAGACTCCCAAAGTGTAATCGCGACTACTGACGATTAATCGGTTACGTCTATCAGCACTACTATGAGAATGATCAAAATGAGTCTTTGGTCATAAACTTTGCCAAGGAGGTTTGTGCAGGTTCATTCAAGTGTTAACTCATTCTATCATGTGTACAATACCTAATCAGAATTGTTTGACAGTCCAGTCTTCCCAATTGTTGATTTTATTCCAAAAAAGTTTACATTTGTTTTGGATGTTACAACTGCTAACGGAAATATTGACTTGATTCTAGAAAGCCAAAGACATGAAAGAAGTGAACTCTTTTCCCTAGTTTTATTTCAAGTTCTAAATTATCTTTAAATTGAGAATGAAAATTCTGAGGATTGCCTCTCTGTTTGTTTCTGTGGGGACAAAACATTTTGTTTCGGACGTTACAAAACAGTTAACAGAAAATCAGCTTTCAATTTAAAAAATTTAAAACTCCTACATGAACTTGATAATGCTATGATGGTTAATTTTTTCAAGATATATTGTGTGAACTCCAAACTGTGGTCCAACATATAATTTCAATTGATAATAATGATCAATGTATTTTTCTCCTCTTGTCAAAATCAGGCATAATTGTTAACCGAAGATGTAACATCCGAAACATTTTCAGATCCATGTTACTTTTGCACTAGGTGAAATATTTTCATCACCTATTTTTCTTTTTGGCAATCTTTGTAATTGTGCTTGTTCACAAAAACAAATAAGAAGATTAATAGCTGTTCCTCTTTTATTTTGGCAGACCGAACAAATATGGTACCCTTGTCAGGTTGACAAAATTCCGTTAACATTTGGCCATTTGGGAACAGATTGCATGTAGAAGCAACAACTGAATAACTTTCGTTAAGCTATGGGAGGTAAAACTAGGTCTCTACTACGCAAATGTAAAAACAGATTTCCCCAAATGTTTGCAGTTTTTCTGCTGAAAACTGTCAAAGTACATTTAAGCCTATTGGTGCATGTTAACAAAACAAGAGCTTTAAGTCATTGTGTGGCAATATAAAATAGGCATCGGTGATGGCATTTGTAACAACAGCAAGATTCCAGTAGAACAAAAGAAAGATGAGGCTTGAAAAATGAGCATCCCCCCACCTGCATTCCTACTCCCTACCTGCATTCCTAAAGCATGATATAAGCAGATGACATGCTATTGGCCCATAATAGTTTCTGCCCCACATCGCTTGCCCCCCCACCCCTACACCCCCACCCCTACACACCCTACCCTCACTGTTACAATCCTACTTCTGATGACAAAGCATGTGCATCCAGACAAGACATTTGCATGTGGAGGTGTATACATATAAACTCAAATGCAGTGGCCCGCAATTTTTCTGATAAACAATATTGAAGTTAAAGCTAATAAAATAAAATGATTATTAAAAAGTCACATTTTCATCAAAGATGGTAACTTGAAATAGTACTTCATGTGTTATTTGCATCTCTTTTAACTACTTTTAATACACTGTAGCTTTGTTGTCTCTAACTTTTAAACTGGTCTCCTTCAATGACATAGCCTAATGAGTTTCGACCTTTCTCAACAATAGTTGCCAACAATTCACTTGCTTTATGATTCATCAAGGGATGTTCCTTCTTTCCTGTTGAAATAAGAAAAAATTATTATTGCATATCACCAAAAACTGGGTGCATTGGTGGAGAGGGTGGGGTTTGAAGGTGAGGTGGAATGGTGTTTAGTGCATCTTTGTCACCTCAGAAAAGAGCAAATCTGGCACAGCTCCCCAAAAAATTTGCACCAAAAACATAAATGTGTCCCTCCCCATTAACTCTAATATATTCTGTACCTGTCTAAAAAAGTGAATGTACTCTTGGGTTACCTTATGAAACCAATATTTGTTTCTGAAAGTTTGAGAAAGGTGCACCATGGGACTAGTAATCACACTAAGATGTGTCCATACTTTCCTGATTGCAAACAAATCCACTTTGTTCACACTTGACTTTAATCACAGAAACCATAAACATTTGTAAAAATATTTCAGGACACATGGCAGAAGTATAAGTTTTGAACTTTTCTTTTATAGTTAAAGCATCCATATGACTATTAGAGAGTACAAAGTTTTAGCTCACAAAGTGAAATTCATTGGACTATTCACAAATTCACTCTAGACATATTACTTCATACCTTCAGCATTTACATCATGCATTACTGCATGTAAATTTCTCTACATTAGTTTCAAGATCCTACTGAGATCTGCCAGTCCTACATTCACTTCAGGTATTGGTCTTTAGTTCACCTGATCCTGAAGTGTAGGCACACAATTAAAGAGAGTATGGTTATGGGGCTCAACCACCACTGCCCCATGACTTACATGCAAAAAACATGCCCCCACACCATCTTAATTGGGAACATAGTCTGTTACAATTACCTGGCTCCCTGACCTGTTTTCCCCATTACAAAAAAACACCCTGAGGTGGGTACTTAGACCCCATACCCTGGTTTTGTTGTCCATTGGTACCCCTTGCTTCATGAGATAGTGTAATCTTACACCATTCCCCAGGCAAACCCTTAGTACACCCCTGGGTTAAACTCCACCAAACAGCCTGTTTCACAGTAGCTGAGTACAATGGAGAAACATGGACACATGGGAAATACTGTTTAATGCAACCCTAAGGACAGAGTATGTCTGCTGTCCATTAGCAGTGAGAGTCATTGCACACTTTTTTCTATACGAGGATAAATTATTTCATACCCATGCATGCATGCATACATACATACACTCATACACACACACATATGCACACAAACACACATACATTCACCCTTACAACCACCAAACAACATTACCATTACAAAGAGTCCTGTTCTCTGCAAACCACCAAAGATTAGGAGGTGCTTGTATGTTTGGCATCAAGGTCAATACATGTAATTGTCATATCAGGTGGTTCATGCAGATCACTGTCAACATGTTTAAATGATGTGAGAGGAGGAACCAGCCAAAACAAAAATTCACCTTCATTAATAGCCTGCCTTACAGCTTCTGCCTGGTATCTTAAACCAGTTGAGTTGTCAAATTTGACAGGCACTCGTGATTTAGGGAGTGGAAACTGGAACTGGTCTGTCTTCCCTGTTGCTGTGTTTGTTATTTCTAATTGATGAGGACACCAAAATGGGAAGTTGACCTTTTGGAGAAAAAAAAGATGTGGCAGGAAGTGAATTATGCACTAAGATAGAATTAACTCTTGCAAGTTATGCTCCATAATACTTTCACAGCTCATCCTTTATCCCTTCTACACTGGCAACTCTATGCAATAAAAGTCCCCCGCCTCCCCCCCAAAACCCCCCAAAGTATGTGGAGCTGACTACAAGGGGAAACAGGGCGAGGCAAACTCGGGGGTTTTGATATGGCTAGATATGCTTGTTAAAGCAGCCAAACACTGCAATGGAATGAAAGTCACTCATCAGAGAAGCTCTTGAGTTTTGTGTCAATGAAATATTTTCCATCAAAGAAGGGATGTCAAACATGTTTATGGAATGGTGGCTGGTTTCATCCTGTATTAGTTCTGCCCACTCATCCGTGCATAGCCAATCACATCACAGTTGTCTGGATAGCTTGGCCAGTCATATTACAGATCACTTGACCAGTCAGATCATTCACTAGGAGCAAACAGACCAAGCAACAAGCTATACCTAACTTTGTTTATTTACTGTAGTCCTGGAGTGGCAGAGTGGTTTATTGCTGTGCACCAGTGTTTCACAGGTGTGTAGGTTCAATACCACTCAAGGTACGTGAGTTTTTCTCTAGGTACTCTGACTTTCCCCCACTTGGCAAGGCTTGCCATAAAAATCGGTCACCCAGAGGTCCAAGATGGTTTGTGCGCTGGACTGAAGTTCCCTCAGGTGGATTAGTTAACATGTTGACTTTGATGTTTCTTTTATTACTTTGTTCCTTGGGTGGAAGAGCTCTTAGTTGTGCTATGCACCAATGTGATTTGCAAACACTTAAGATTTTGAATCTTTATCTTTGTGGAGTTTCTCCCACATGGTAAAACTGGCCTTCAGAATCGACTGTCCAGCCACAAGTCAGTTGTCCACCCCCTTGCGGGGGGACCAATTTACCTATTGACAGTGTCATTTTCCTTCTTTACTTGAGTCTTGAGGAAGTTAGAGGACATTCTATGTTTCACAACTTTAACATTATTTGATCATATTGTCATTAAAAAACCTCATCACTTATGACCTGTCACCTGGGAAATTCTCCCCTCACTGGAAAACAATGATAGGCTGAGGCAAAAGTGTTCACAAGATTTCTGAAATTTTGAAGCTTGGGAGGACAGACAGGGTTTGCTACATTGAAAATTCACTTGACGCAAGATCTAATCCCTAGTCCTAACCATAATCCTAACCCAAACTCTCATCCTACGGTAGGATAATCCTTAGTTATCCTGATCCTAAACCTAATTTTGTATCTAACCTGAATCTTAACCCTAGCTTTAATCTGAAGAACATTTCTGGTCAAGAGGTAGAGTTAGATGAGGTTTTATGGCTCAGTTTCTAACGAATTGGTTTAAGTCAGGCCGGCCATGGCCTCTTTTCCAGTTGTAGCTCACAGGCTTGTTTTCCCTACTCCATTGCTTATGCTGAGCACCAAGCACAATGGTACTAGGTTCCATTTTTAAAGTCTTTGGTATGACCCGGCCAGGAGTCGAACCCCAGACCTTCCAGCTGGTCAAGCAAATCTTTGATCTAGTGAACATTCCATAGTTAACTTTGGTCTTGTGAGATTCGCCCCAGAAGACTAAGCTCCGACACCACCAAACCTCTTACAGAACCCCCTTTACTCCAAGTTATGTCAGATTTTTCCTCAAATTCGATGACTGCCCCTGAATGAATACCATGCATACAGGTTAAGGGCCAGTGGTGATGGGCTCTTACTGCCTTTACACACTACAGGTGAAGGGCAAGAGACAGTTACCTTAATATGACCTTCTGTGCCCCATATATCAGCTTCATTGGACAAGGTACAACTTCCACTGAACACTAAGGCAGCCATCTTGTTTCCTGGGTACAAAAGGGTGACATTGGCACACTCGTCAACTCCTAAAAAGAGAAAGAGAGAGAGCACAGCAACATTGAACAAACTGGGGACTCTCCCCTATTCACAAAATTAATTCTTCGATATGAAACAAAGAAAGACACCTTTATTTCACTATGCACCCTTTACACCTCAACTGTTTTCCAGTTTGGGGGAAGCAGCCGACATACAAAAGTTTACGGGCCGGGATGCATTTCTTCCCTTCCATTATTTGGTCAACTACTGTAATATTTCCTCATATTTGTGACACAATTGACCACAGAAACCTTTCACCAAGGGTGACTTTATAATACTGAAATATATCCATTGATTAGAATGCATATATGACATACTGTAAGGGCAAATGATATTGTGTTTACAAAGTTTCTTATGCAAATGACTTGCGGATATAAAGCAAGCTGTACCGACACTGGGGGGGAAAAGCTGTTTTGCAAACCTCACCACTCTATTATCTTACTAGGTCATACCATTTTAATACCAACCTCACACTGTAGAGTCAGGTCCTTACAAATGTAAGAAGCTCTGAATGCATTTTGTTAAAGACTTTTGTTTCTTCAATTACCCCTCCAAAATCATTGCTTCAACTAGCAGCATGCTATCAACCCAATGATAAAACTAGGAATGTAACAGTTGGTTAGCTTTAGGAAGGCCGATTGGTTATCTTTTGGAAGGCTAGTTCCTCATGACAGTAGAAGATACAAACCTAATTCTGTTAGATGACCTGATATGGACATTGAGGAAGGGGCTTCATCCCCAAACACCATCAGAGCAAACTGAACTGTGTACATGCCAATGTCATAAAAGACACCACCTCCAAGTTCTGAAATAAGTTCAAAAAAGATTTAAGTGCTCTTTTTATTAATGAAAGAAAAAATTAACAACAATAACAACAAAAACAATAGTAATCATTTAAGTGTTTGAGCAGCATTAAATCAGTTTGCATGAAATCACAGCTCAAGGTGCTGCTTAATATAATACACTTGTTTTCCAGTCCAGCCAATTAGCTAGCCTTTTAGTTTTCTCCTGAGTAAATGCCAACTTCTGTAGCTGTCATGGGACCAGATCAAGCCTTGATTATCTCTTGCTGCACACAGTACAAATGTTTGCTAAGAGTTTGCAATGCTGAAACTACAGATCTCCCACACTTGGCTAAACCTGCCAATTAAGCAATGACTTCTTGTGTTCACAGTATGAAGAGGATGTGCGGTAGTACTAAACAATCTCTTTTGATTTCTTATTTTTTTTTTTCACATCCCCTGCCCTGTCAGCTGTGGCCATAGTTTTCACACTTAAGGATATCCCCTTTTGGCAAAAAGCATGGAAAAAAAGGACTTGCCTGACAGGCTATAAAATCTGCATACCATAAATCCTAATGGGCTCCGACACATAATGCATTGTTCTGTATTATCGGTTGAGTTTAAGCCTAATATTAAATATCACAGCAATTTTATGTTGCTGTTGTTAATATCAGATCTTTGATGGTTATTCCTTAGCAAAAGTGCAGCAAACAAAAGACGGTTTGCTGACACTGACTATCATTGGACAATTTCCTCCAAAGAGAATTTCCACCAAGAGCATCCAACCCTGGAAAATTTTGATTTTTATCCATGGGGAGATGCCTGAAGGGCACTTTTCAGGTGTGGGAATAATCTAAGGAAGTCACATGAAGGAAGTTATCCAGGGCAGGTGTTGTTCCCTAATGATACTAGACTCCTTTATTCATAGCATAATCTACACACAATTCACACACAGTGCCATACTGTCCTCATCTATCAACAAGATACTTGCAAACCTGATCCTACACCCTAAAATTTCTGCCTCTCAGCCGATTCATCTCTGAATCAATCATTTACCTCTGGTCTGTAATTATATACTCCAAAGAACAATGGAGGTTAGCCAGTTGAATTTACTCTTGTTTTTTTTTTTTTTGGAGAAAGGACAGAGGAAGTTCACAAGTTTGGATGAAAGATGGAGAAAATAAATCTGCTATTCTAAGAAAAAAAGAACCACCTGGATTTTGTTTACTCAAAAATACTGGCAAAAATTGAGTTGTCAGAAGTTTCAGTGCCAGGCCTGATGCAACAATAGGAAATATTATCTTAGAGGAATCAAATTGTCTTACCTTTCTTTGCTACTCTTTCTTTTACTAAAAGAGGGTAGCCAAAAGAAGCTTGAACAAGCTTAACCTCACCAATCTGATTACTATTCAGGACTTCTCTTATCTTGTTATAGGCTGGGAAGAATCTGCTCCAGACTGCCTGGTATTAACAGACAACAATAAACATATGTCAATAAAAGAGATATGACGTGTAAATAAGTTAGGGTAAAAGTTCACAACATTTTGAATGATAATACTGTGTTCCCTTCATCAGGTGGTACTGTACAATAACAGGTGTTTTACTATCCCTGCAAAAACCAAAAAGCATACATGTAGAAGATGGGAGGCTGCTGCCTCTGCAATTCATTCCAGCAAAACCTCTTCCCAGCAAATTTGACCAAACCTGTGGCAATTTTCTCAGGCAATGAAGGCTTTTCACAGGTAATGTGGGCTTTTCACAAGTAAAACATGGCTGAGCCCCAAAAGACCATGGCACAATGACAAGTGATCAACTTTAACAGAAAAAATACAAGGGCATACAGATACGTACATACTGGGGAGGTTGCAGCCCCTGAAATTCAAGGAAAACCTTTTTCTCGGTCAAATTTTGGGAAAACTCTGGCAATTTTCTAAAGTAAAACAGGCTTTTCTCAGGTGAAAATGGCTCAATCCCCTCCCCCCTCTCCCTCGAAAACATCCCATATACTTAAGTAAGAGATAATGAAAGCATGCTAAAACCAAGATGTCATTCACTTCAGTCCTAAACCTAATTAAGTGACATCTCAGAACTTCCACAATATCACAATTGTTAAGTGTGCTTTACTTGACAGCTTACCTCCACCATCCTAAAAGAACGATAATTAAGAGAAACTTCCAAACATTTCAAAATAAAATTACAGCATTTTTGTCAATTCTCACCTCCATGAAGAATACATTTTTTTCCTTTGCCAGGGAGAGTACTTCCTTCAATTGTTTCACATTCAGAGCCATAGGTTTTTCACAGAGTACATGCTTGTTGTGGTTCAAAAAAAATTTACTAAGTGGTACATGTTCAGTGTTCACAGATCCAATGTAAACAATGTCTGAAATAAATGTAAATGTTAGAGAATGTTTTCAACTATTTGAAGAAACTTGATGAAAAGAAGGGAAAGGTAAAATTTACTTTCCATTGTACAGTGGAGATTTAACTTCTATACTGTTAAGTGCTTACAGTATCTTATGTTACAAAGGGAAGATCAAATGGGTGAAATTAATGCCTACTAATAGTACCCCTAGTCCCTTACCCATAGTGATGCCACAGTCTGTAAAAGAACATAGATGCGTGTAGACAATCATGACATGCATTAAAATTACGATAAACATGCAAATAACCACTTGCCTTTTCACCAAAACACCACAACACCAGGCTTGGGGTAATCGTAATTGATTACAATCTATTACATTTTTTGAAGTACTTAATTGTAATCCATTACAATGTCAATCATGCTTTAATTTATGATTACACTGAAGTTAAATTTGTTCAAGAAGTGCAAAAGAAGTAGAGTTATTTAACAATTTTTTCAGTGCTTGTTACTTCTGTTGGAGTGACTATAGCTAAGTTTCCTACTTTCTTGGATGATCCAGCCTAACAGAGTGAGAGTGCAGGGGGTTCAATATTATTTACAGATATGCAAAAGAAAGTGTAAGAAAATAAAATGTAATCACAATTGCAAACATGATTACATTGCAACAATCATAATCTTCTTTCACTTTTAGCTGTAATCCTAACCATAGTCGTAAAATCTGAAGTAATCGAAATCAATTACATTCAGATGTAATTGCCCCAAGCCTGCACAACACACGGCATTATTGATACTAATGATGCATGAGTGATCTGGACAGCCTAACCCTGACTAGTCTGATAGAGTTTGACCATCTTCAAGCAGTATCTCAGGCCTCAGGTCAAGCATGTATCATGATTTTTAAAGGGTGCCTATAGTCTAGAATTACAACATGTGTCATAAGTTGGAAAATAAATTTCATTCATTCAAATCCCATTTTCATATCCTGTTCTGTTGCTGAGATATAAAATGTTGAAATTCATTCACTTAATTTAAAACAGTCGATTGCACAAAAGCTTGTGATGTCCTTCTTGTACAACTCACATTACTCCTTTTGTTTCCTTATATGACCTTGAAAATTTACTGTTTTCTTGCATAGCATGTTGTATGGAGAGAGCTTGTATACTCAAGTCACCTTATAACACTAGAACTACAGTATGGTAGGAGAGTGATTATATTTTAGCACAAGGTAGCTTTCAGAAAAGGAAAGACCGTAATGTCCTGTGAAGACGGGAGTTGGATCATTTGGATAAATTTTTCAAGCATTGTAACATACAGTATATTTTTGAAGTTTTAGACTTTAGGTACACTTGAAGTGCTAGACTGCTTTGAATGTTCCATCCATACCAGTCCATATATGGCAGGTTGTGACATGCTGTACATAATCACTTCCAATAAAGAAAAACCTTCTGTACTCAAGTATCTCACCAATATTTTCATCCTTTGCAAGTTCTTCATAACTCCCATAAGCCTTTGGTATCTGATGAAGTTCAGCAAACTGTTGGGCTCTCTCCAGAGATCGAGCAGCAACTGCATCTACAGAGTGTAATGATGAATCTAAGGTACTCAGTCCACATAAGAAGTCATTGGAAATCTTCCCGGCACTGCATATTCCCCAGTGAAGAGCCATATTTGGTAAATTTCAGACTGAGGAAAATGTGAAATGAAACAAGGTTTACAGGTCTGTCAATGAATGTACATACTTCATTGAGTGTGCCAACAAGACTTACACCCACAATTCTCTTGTCTTAGTGGGGTATGTTATGTTACCAACTTCATGGTCCATGGCCATTGTAAATTTACAGAATTCTAAATTGCATTTCTGTGAAATAAGTTTGTGTCCATTATGTCTTCAAGATCACTTTATCAACTAAACTGTGCAAATACTGTAGGTATAAACTATTGTTCAGATGACCATTTTAAGAAGGCCACTTTGTAATGTAACCCTTTTCCTGTACTTCTGACAAACTTATCAGTGTCCAGTAAGGTCCTCACCTGCCCCCTCCTTCCAAAAAAGAATGTGTGTCCTGAGTATCTCCTGGTGTGACAGGCCATGAACAATAGTCATACCCTTTCAAAAAAGAATAATTATTTACTGAAAAAAAAAACAAGAGCCAAATGGGCACTATGGTTCCTTGCTGAATGTAATGACACTGAGCCATGAGCATACAGACAAAATTTTAGCTAATGAGAAGTTAGCCTGTGACTCTGGTGACTGCTACAGTACATGACCTTTAAAGTTGTTGGCAGTGAATGTTGACTTCATCTACTGTACCAAGATTCCTTTAAGTCCACAACTTGACCTCAAAATGACCTCTGATAACCTCCAAATGGCCCCAGTGACCCCAGGTGACCTTTTACCAACATTAAAAGTACTAGGATCAATCTTTCCACCATAACACATCCACACACTGGTATGAAATCTATCCAAGCTTCCTGTCTTGAGATATTGAGTTAACAAGGTTTTCAGTGTTTGAATCTTGTGACCCCAGATGACCTTTGACCTGAACCAAAAACAACAGCATTCATTTTCCCACCACAACCCATCCACATACTAAGTATGAAATCTATCCAATCTTCCTACCTTGAGATATTGTGTTAACAAGGTTTTCAGTGTTTGACCTCTGGTGACCAGAGATGACCTTTGACCTCTACCAAAAACAAAAGGACACACTTCCTCACTACGGTGGATCTTTATAGTACGTACGAAATCTATTCAAGCTTCCTACCTTGAGATTTGCATTAACAAGGTTTTCAGTTTTTGACCCTTGGTAACCCCAGATGACCTTTCACCTCCACCAAAAAGACTACCATTCATCTTCCCACTGAAACCCATCTACATACTAAGTATGAAATCTATCCAAGCTTTCCATCTTGAGATATTGTGTTTACAACAAGTTTTCGGTGTATGACCCCTGGTGATCCCAGATGACCTTTGACCTCCACCAAAAACAATAGGGCACACCTTATCACTATGGCAGATCTATATACCAAGTTTCAGTTTAGTCCAGCTTTCCCTTGTTGAGTTACAGAGTACCCAAGCAAGTGTCACACACACACCCACACCTATACGCACCCTCGCTTCCTTACCGGGACACGAGAAATGGCACGGTAGGGAAGAGACTGGAATTGCCAAGCAGCGGAGCTGCCAGAGATCTCAGCGATCAGACGTGGCTACTTGAGGGTGGGCTGCGGTGCCGTGCACAGCCGTGCGTGACTTCTCGTTGCAGTGGCGGAATTTCTGGGTAGCTACTCGCAGTTTCGAGCCACGCGTGAACTAGGAAAGACATGCGCGAGCCGTGCGAGCGGCGAGCTGCCCCGTGTCCCGCTAAGGACATGTTGGCGAGTGCACACACACACATACACACACACGCCAAGCACACATACACACACATGCCTAGCTGACTACATAGGTTCCATTTGCTAATGTAAGGAACCAAAAACTAAATCTCCACTTTTCATTGAACAAAAAAAAAGAAACTTTTTATGATATAAATAAACTAATTTCTAGACTATTTCTGCAGGCCTGAGGATTTCAGATTTCATGGTAACCATTTTTTAGGTTACGTGGTTTTTGAACCACGTAACCTAACGTAACCCATTTTGTTGAGTCTCAAAAACCCATTTTTGCGTATTCCCAATATAAAGAAAACACGACTCTGTGACAGTTTACCACACTGAGTTTCGTATAGTAGGTGTACGAGCGATCACTTGCACTGTCAATGCCACAGTGTGTCCAACTGGTACGAAAAACAGTATTTCAAAATGACATGATGCTGTAAATGGGTGTGCTGAGGCCATGTCGTGGAGGTAACAGCATATGGTTTGGAGTACAGTAAAACCCCATTTATCCGAACACATTGGGACCGAATGTATTTTGAATATCGGTGAAATTCGGATGTACAGGGTTTCAACTTTTTGCCTCAAGAACGGTACACAGGATCCATAAGAAAGACATTCCCCAAATAACTCCGAAAAGGCTGGAAAAATTGCAGACAAAATCCCCCAAAATATTTGGTTACTATTTTTGGTGACCGATCATATGACAAATAAATTTTTAGACTTCTAAAACACCTGGATTTTATTCCCAAGATTCGAGCTTATGCCCTTCTGAATGACCAATGCTTTGTACACACTAAATAAGTGTATGTGCTGAAGAGAAGCTATAACGATCTGGAGAGGTATCTAGCGTATAAATTCGGCATAAATTTCCAAAAGTATTAGAGACACATGTGTAGGAGACTCCCAAACAGAAATTCGCAATGTTTTTGTAAGGTCTACTCTCATTATTTTTAGCGAAGAAGCTCACTACGAAACTAACTTCTCAGATTTAGTGAAACTAGGACTTACACTAGCCTAACGTATTTTAGTATAAGGAGAAATTGAGCCTATACCGACTCATGGATCCTAGCAAGGATTTAAAAATAAATACGTAACGTTACGATTTTTTTCCCCAAATTTGACAGAGAGATAAAAAAATTGTTTTCCATGCCTACATGTTGGCTATTTTAGCCATTCTGACATCTTGCCGTGACTTTTAAAGTCCCGAGGAAATTAGTGCATTTCTGCAGAAATTTACGTTGAATTTTGACTTGTACAGTAAAGCCCTGAAAACTTGGTGGATTCTGCCGTAATTGTGATGAATATTATTCTTGTTAAATCTGATGGCCAGTTCCGAAAGACGGGGCTTTACTGTACACGTAGCATCATAGTAAATTACTGTTGAAGGACACGCTGATTTCTCATTTATTTTATGATCGAACTGAGTACAGATAAAACCAATATCAGTCTGACACATCTATTTTATCATCTCCAGTATCAGTTTGCTGCATAAGCAAGAAGTTTTCTAGACATCGTCATTGCAAAAACATTACGAAGAAATCTTCGCGCACTCAATGAGTCCCCACTGACATACTGTGTGTTAACTGTGGCATGATTTTTGAAACAACTTTCATGATATCGAGCTATGTGCGAAGTCAAAGCAGTGGGGCCGTAATCACAGCTTGTGCAGTGTATCCGCATTGTGTGCAACCGAGAATCATGGCTGGACAGGTCGTCGCCGTAGTGCGTGATACCAGTCAGCTAGTGTGGAGTCGGCAATTGCAATTTGCGATAGCACGTGCTGCAAGGTGTGAGCGTAATGCGATCTATTTTATGGTTTGTGATATGAGGCAAGAGCAATGTGAGAAAAATGTCGCAATTGGTAGTCTGTACTTTATCAGATAATATCTCCTAATCGAATTTAAAATGCCTCTTAATGAATGTTCAGATTTTAGGTCACAGAAGAGTTGAATTTGAGTGTCAAATGGGACATCGTAACCGATTTTTCGGTTACGTGGTTTGGCGGTCACGTAACCAACACGCGACCGCGAACGATCGTTCGCGTGAAATCCGCAGGCCTGTTTCTGGCTCTACATAATTTGAGAACAGAAAAGTGGGGGGGGGGGGGGGGGAGGGAGAAGATGAAGATTATTAACTACATAAAGTATTGTTCTGTGCAGGTATAGTATGTGTGTGCATTATTATACATACTCTACATTTTCCAAAGCTGATTGCTGTTTTTCAATTAAGCCTTTGATGCACAGCACAATCATCTCACTAGTTTGCAAGATCGATACATACATCCCAATTTGCTGGCCCAGAAAATAAATTTTTTTAGATGTGGCCAATACGCCTTATCGTAATACATGACAAAGCATTTTTGTACTTTTAAGATACAAGAATATGCACAATAAATGAACTTTGACCAAACTGCCTGATCATACCACAAAATAATTGATACAGTCAGCATTTACATTTAGTAGTACTTTGTACACAACTGCATAACTGCACACAAGTAGGCTGGCACTGTACATAAAAGAATACTAAGTTACAAAGAAGATGACATTGTACACGTTTATCAGGGTAAAAGTATGGCATTAACAGTTCATTAATGATTGCACATGAATTGTGAAGGTCTAAGGTAAAGGTGCCATAACTGCATAAAAAAAAATGCAAAAAGCATGAATGGCTAAATTAATAACATTTGAGCAGGATCAAATCTGAAGAAAATACTGGAGGGCAAATTTCTTAATTTTTTAATGGGCCAACTTCTTCATATCAGACAGTTAAAATTCTCCCAACTACTGTAGGTTCACTTTTAGTTCACTAAAAATGTGTTAAGCATCTGCTGGAACAAAGGCCTATAGTTATAATTCAGGCCTTGAAAGGCAGTTGTTTTACAATGCTAAGCAACGACAAATGTGGGAGGAGCCTTACAACTTCATGGTGGGTTCCAGTTCAGATGGGAAAGTCATAGGTTCCTCTTGGATGAAAACCCCACATTACTTTGACCCAGCCGGGGATTGAACCCTGAGCTTCCCAGTTGCCAAGCTTCATCGCTTCAAATGCCACCACCTTTATCCAATTGGTCACAGCTAGGGTTGGGCCATACTGAGTTTTTGCTATTGCGATAATAAAACAAAAAATATCGCAATAATTCAATATATAATTACGATAATTTTCCTAAGACAATTTCCATGCCAGTTCCATGCTGATACTGGAACTTTCTGGGTTAAGAATAATCACCGAATCTAATGACAATACAAAAGACTGCGATTTTGTATTGTTCTCTCCTTGATGGAAAAATGTGGAGAGAAATGATGAACTACAGTAGCATTAATTTTACATCAGTTCTATGTAACAAAGGAATGCCTTCAATAAAAGTATTCTTTTGGAGACAGCAAAATGAAGAAAGAAAACAACATGAGGCAAACCATTTCACATTTTTCCACGAGAAATTATCGTCATTTTCAAATTCTTATTACTGTATCGTCTCACAAAACAAATTATCACGAAAACGATAATTTTCGATATATCGCCCAACCTTAGTCACAGCACTGGTTATACTGTAATTACCTGCGGCCATATTCAGTTGAGTACACATAATACAGTGTGTTATTTATACAATTTACAGATCATCTTGCAATCACTCTCTGTAAACTGTCAAAATGATTCCTAAACCACACCCAACATTTCACATTTCAACGATCTGCTTGAGTCACTGACCAATAACAGTGACCAATATTTGAGGACATACAGCAGTTTGAGTTTTCCTGGCTTCAGATGATCAATCATCAATTTGGAACCCAAAATACCAATAAGACTGGCCTTTAAGGACAGTTACTTTACAATGTGTCACTAGGGGACCACAACTCTTAAGGAAGTCTATCACTTGTCAGGTACAACTTCACATTAGATGGCTACATTACCTTGTGCCCCCCCTCCCCCCACCACACACACACACACACACACACTAGTTAACCACAATTGCTCCAAGCGTAACACATATTTGTGGCACTGATAAAGTATTTTTAACTACAGTAAAAAGTGAAATATTTCAGAAACATGATTAAGTGGACAAACGAATAAGTTTGGCAGTTAAAATTAGCGGGGGATGGGGTAACTTCCCACAAAAGTTTACAGAATATGACAACAGTGCAGTATACAGTTCACTATCAAATTATTGTAATTTGTCAACTGATCAAGCTGTTAAGGGCTCATGCTGTCGCTCTGTTACTTCAACAGTAACACAAGTTTAGTAAATGCTGTTATTTCAGTGTAAAGGCTAAGTCCTGCTTTCAGAGTACGGCCCATTTGTAAGCTCAACCAAGATGGAAGCCAAAACTTTAATTTATGCTTCCCTGTTCCACAGGCCATTACACATTGTACTTCAGCCATTTCTTTTTCTTTATCTAAAAAGAACATTATCAATTTATTGCAAACTGTAACTCACTTTGAAGGCTGTAAAGTCATGATTTTTCCAACACTTAGTTTACTCACAGGCAAATCACAGACTGAAGAGACATACTGCACTAAACATAAGGCTAATTAACAGGTGCTGTGGCAGAGAGCATAAAGGGGCTGGAAAATAATTTGATGTGATGAACTTTGGCATCTGGGAGATCTTTGCTGGTTTCAATCCCTATCCTGCCATTTTATTATGCAAACTAGCATGTCTGTACCGTTTTAATGGGTCCTGTAAAATGCAGATGTATGCTGTTTCTTGCAGTACAGTATAATGATCTTTGAAAATACAGAAATGATTGGCATCATCATCTCTTAAGATTAAATGACAATATTATTCAGTCAGTTTTCATGAAAAAAGATATCAGCAAAAGTATGAAAATTTGCCACCATATTGGATTTATGCCAATTATTTATAACTTGAAACATTGAACAAATACAAGATTGGTTGACTTTCATTCATTATATAGAGTGTTAAACATACAGTCTAGCACTTGTGTGAAGATGAATACTCCTTTTTTAATCAGGAAAAGGCCAACTCTGATTATTTTGAAATTTTAGCAGCAGCCATTTTGTGTATGAAAATTAACATGTCTGTACTCTGTACTATTTGATGGGTTCTGTAATTGTTGTAGTATATAGAAAATACAGAAATTCTTTTAAAATCTCTTAAAGTAATAATATTCAGTCAGTATTTATGAAAAAAATGACCAAAATTATGCAAATATGTGACCATATTGGTTTTATATAAATTAACTTCAACTTGAAATCAACAAACACTGCACCCGTCTACATGACGGGTTGTTCTTTTGTTATCCAAAACTTTAAGTTAGTACTTAACTTGGTTCCACATGAATACTCCTTTCTCAAGTCAAGAAATGGCCAAAACTATATATTTCGAAGTATTAACAACAGCCACTTTGTTTAAGCAAATTAGAAGGCTTAAGATGTATAGTAAAGTGGGGTAAAAAAAGACCAGGGGGTAGTTGGGGTAAAAAAAGACCACCCCCCTACAAGCTGAGGGAAGTTGATTTATATACTGGTGAGTATTGGGCATTGTAGCTAATGATCTCCAGTATAGTATTATACAGTTTCAGGACAGGTGGTTTTTCTTGTCTCAAATTACCGCATCTCCGAAGCGAGAACGCAGAAAAATGGCACAGATGAAGTTTATGACATTCAACCCAAAGTTTTGCCTCACATGGAACCTGTCAGTTTAAGCGAGTTAATTTCCACAGTGCACCCACTTCTAAAGTGCCTCCACATGATTTAATATTGTAAGCATCCCCTCTATTTTATCTCTCCCAGAAAAGGCATGGTCAGTTTTTACCCCAGGTGAAAAAACATGTTTGGGGCAAAAAAAGACCGGTCTTTATTTACCCCAAAGTGGTCATTATTTACCCCAGCTGTACAGAATATTATTTATGTGAGTATAGATATAACATTTAATTTAATATTTCCAGTAGTACATAAATGTTCAAAACTATTTTGTTAAAAACATGCATGAATTGTTCAAACTGTTTCACACCCTGTCATATACACGTATTCAGACACTGTCAAATAGTTTTGAACATTGAAACTCCAACTTGCTTGAACACCTTGCCTTATAAATTAAAACCTTACCCTATAAATTATATAACAGCTTGCCATCTTTATAACTATGTATTTTGTATTTCTGTAATCTACTACCTTGTTAAGCTTGTCAGCATGAGAGGGGGAACGTTTGGCTGATTTCATGTGTAGCCACACAGTATTTGTCCAAGTCAGAGATACAACTGGGCATCGGGGAAGGGGGTGGCACAGTGAAACATGGGAGTCTACACCCCCTCTCCCTTCGCACTGCTTCTACAGTACCACTTGCCATCAACCTTGCAGCCTCTTGTTTTCACATGTTGTTATTCCTTTCTGTCAACATGTTCTAGGCCTATGTAGTGTTCAATTCTGGAACTGGTGGGTACCAACCGGATTCATTTGGCAGACAAGGAACCACAATACATTGTCGTATTAATGCATTCATGAACATTGACCAATACATTAGTCTACTGTAAGATTCAAGAAGGGTGAAGTGATTTACAGCTTTCTTCTGATGTTTTGTGATGTATAAAACACAGTGGTCTTTTTTTACCCCAGCATGGTCTTTTTTTACCCCGAAAGCAAATTATTTCGGGGTAAAAAAAGACCACCATTTTTCAGGCTTTTTCGTATTTTCGCTAACCAAATTGTATTTTTTTTCTTCGTGTGTTTGGAGATGTTCCTACTCTACAAGTGATAACAATATAAGATGAAAGCCACCATATGCCTATCTCTGTTTATACTAAACTTTAGGGAAATGGTCTTTTTTTACCCCATCTTACTATACATGACATGAGCTAGGTCAATCATGCAAAAATGCACATACTTGATGTCAGGGTTGCCACATTGGTGTTTTAAACACCAAAAGTACTAAATTTGGCATTTTGCAATGGTGTTGGCGTGCAGAATTTTAAAACATATACGTATACGCTAAACACCCTGCAGGTATTTTAGTGTTTAATGTTTGTCTATCAATTTTCCTTAAAAATGCATGTTTTTCCAAAATTTCTGTAGGAAACCTCAGTGGCATTACTCCTATGCACTCTAGGGGGCCAAACCCCCAGGCACACAAGCTAAGGGGGCACCCCGTGGGTCTGGCACCCATGCTGATACTTTGTTTGCAATGGAATTTTGGAAGTGGAAACCTTTCCCCACCTGGGCTTTGCACACGATTACACTTTTGACCATAACAATTGAAATCTTGAGAAGACATCAAGCTGTCTGATCATAATTACAACTTATATTTTAAGAACTACGTGTAGTCATCCAACTTTCGAACTATAGGCCTACACAAACATGAACATCATTCTCCCACTGAATATGACGACCTGTCATCTTTAACATGCTTAGTTATTTAAAACAAATAAAATTGATTAGAAGGTGATTATCATTTTTAAGTGCACATGGCTTTCAAAACTTAATTCCCTCTGCTGCATCATGTGCACTTGCCCCCAGGCACCCTGAACCAAATTTATGCCACTGAGGAAACTAAATGTGTAGTTTATGTCCCAAATTTCACACTTAGAGCATAGTTGGATGTATTACTGTAACTCTCTCTGTACAGTATTCATAAAATGGACTATTTTATTACATACTGTAATGCTGACTTTTAAGCAATAGGAGTGCTAATAGTAACAAATTTCCTTTGGCCTTTTGTGAACATATTAAACACCAAATTTGGATGGGAGCTTCACAGAAAATCTGGCAACCCTGCTTGATGTACATGTACAGTATACCAGAATAAGTTGATAGCACTCACATTCTGTGCCCCAACTGGGTACCAATTGGTCAACCTGAAGATTCCCATCCTCTGGTCAAAGGAGTAATTACTAAGACCTACAGACTCAACCTTTACTGTAATGCTTACCAGTCAAAACGTCTTTTTACCAAAACGTCCCCGTACCATTTGAAACGCCACCATGTCAAAATGTCCCTCTACCAAACCGTCCTCTGGTTGAATTGTTTATAGTTTTATGATAGTTTTGTAGATACAGGTAGATAGTATTCCTTGTAATGTTTTTAATTACTAACAAGGTACTGTAGTCTACTTTTCTGCTCCTGTACTGCATGCAAAATAAGTCAAAACTCACAGTATACTAAAAGGACCGGAATTCGGCAGGGACTTGAATTCATTCACTCCATACCAATTGTACAGCATCGCGCATTCGTGAAAATGACCGAATTCTGGTCCCACCATGCTTTACGGGTACTTTAAATGCATGTGTAGTACATAGGTAGCGCAGTATGAAAGTAGAGGTTACCTATGGTTAGCTGCACTAGATACTGTAACTTTACTTTTCTTCATGTTACGATATAACTGTGCTGAAATCAGAAACTGTCGTAAACAACAGATAACAATCAACTTAGGTCTAAACAACCAAAAATGCTGATTTCTTCACATCTGCTACAAATCAATTACAATTGAACTTTTTTAAGACATGAAAGACATTATTTCTAAATTCCTTCACGTTTCCTAATTCACAATTTGTTGCTTAAGTAGGCCTATATTATGTTCACATACACAGGTATGTTTTTGTAACACTAATATACAGTAATACCACAGGTGACATTTTGGTAAAAAGGAGGGACACACTGGTAGCAAAAGCTGGGACATTTTGGTAAAGGGACTTTTTGACTTACGGTTACCATATTTCTCTCTAAGCTGAAAGTGGGATATGTATCTTATGGGGCCTTAGCCCTCCTTTGCCCTTTAACCTGTTCTGTTCTGTTATGTTACAGTATGTTATGTATAACTTTTGGAGACCAAGCTGGGAAGGGGTCTAAGGGGTAGTGTTGTGTGATATTGACTTTTTTACCATCACGATAACAGAACAAAATTTATCGCCATAATTCGATATCCACGATAATTTTCATAAAGACAACTTTCCTTGAAGTTTGCTGAACTGTGCTCATGCATGTTAGAATATGCAATGATTAACTTTCATCCATTGATCATCAGTTCAATGAAAAAAAGAATGTCTTCAATAAAAAAAACATTTTGGAGACAGCAATGAGAAGAAATAAAGCATTACAAGGCAAATTTTTTCCTTTTTTTTTTCATTTTTTTCAAGAATTTATCGTCATTTTTGAATTCTTGTTATCATATCATGATAAAAAGAAATTATCGAGATAACAATAATTTTCAATATACAGTACTGTATCCCCCAACCCTCCTAAGGGGTGTTCCCTCCCCTTTGCTAAAATTTAGATTTTGGTACCTGCCTGAAAGCCAAATGGTGCAATATTTAAAGCTGATTTCACTAGTTTTGTTTGCCTCATAGGGCCTTGGCCAGTATGTATGTACAGTATGTTACGGACAATTTCAGAAATGCAGAGGCCTAGCCTAGGCAATTTCAATTTCAATTTATTTATTCCAGTATAAATATATAAAATATTTATAAAAAGGAGTAATAAAATAAGATTAAAAAATACAATGATAAGACAACATATGTACAGAAAGTTAGTTCACATTAAAACCTTAAAAATCTAAGAGTCTAAAAGTCTACAACAAATCGTTTAATGTTTTGGATTGATTAAAAAGGGCGGCTCTGTAGACAAAGGAATTCTTGAATAAAGTTATTCTGTACTTAGGTAAAATGAATGGATTTCTTAGGTTTTTCTTTGATTGCACACTGAGGCTTTTGAGATAACTATGTAACGGGTGATTATGATCATCATGAATTTTTGTGGCCATTCTTATAAACTCATTTTTGGCAGAGACATTGACAGTCAGTTTGAGATAATTGAAATCTAGATGTAAGATCTTTGCAGAATACTTTAAAAATCTTAAAATTCTATCTTTGTCCTTTCGTAAAATAAAATGATACCAAACTGGTACTACATAAATTAGATGTGGGAGTATGACAGATTTAAAAACACTTTCTTTAGCCTCTTTATTAAAGAAAGACACAGTATATGCTAATCCAGACATAATACAGTAAACTTTGCTTAAAATACTGGAAATATGATCAGAAAAAGTCAGTCTTTCATCAATACATACTCCTAAATATTTGGTTTTTCTAGTACGTTCCACCTCTGATCCTTCTATTTTGACACATTGTGATTTAGATAAAAGTAAACCTTCATGCTTGATATTCTTGTTGGTAAAACACATTTCCTTTGATTTCTTAGGATTAAGTATTAAATTCTTTCTATTGCACGTTGAAACAATATTATTTACTGTCTGTTGATATTTAAGTTGATCTCTGGTCACAGTGTTTCTTGAAATGTTACTTGACAACGCAGTATCATCAGCATATTTAATAATTGATGCATATTCATTAGACTTAATTTCATTTGTATAGATAGTAAATAGTAAAGCAGATAAAGGACCTCCCTGTGGTACACCAACCTTAATCTCAGAAGCTTCTGAAAACCCTTTATTAAGTTTTACCTGTCTTTCCCATCCCTGTAAAAATTGTTGTAACCAGTGAAGTAGCCAAGGCTCATCAATAAATGTTGCTAGATCTGTTAATAATTGGTTCGGTAATACTGTGTTGAAGGCGCTAGAGAAGTCAAGGAATAGCACCTTTGATATAGTTGTTTCCTTATTATTCAAATTTAAAACAATATTGTGAATCAGTACAAGAATGGCATCAATACAGGATACTCCTTTCCTATAAGCAAATTGCATATCGTCTCCAACTTTTTCTATATAATCCATTAATTTAGGGAGCAAAATCTTCTGTAAACTGCCAAAAGCAATACTGGCAAGATCAAATGGCCTAAAATCATTCACACATGAAGGAATCTTTACTTTAGGAACAGGGGTTGTAAGAGCATTTTTCCACAAGCAAGGTATATCACTCTTTAATATACTTTCTTGAAAAATGTACATATATACGGGGGCTAATTCAGTGTGAAAAAATTTAAAAACCCACCAAGGTAATCCGTCAGAACCACAGGCAACACCGTTTTTTACTTTTTGAAATTGTTTTCTTACTTCATTCACGTTTAATAAAGGAAAATGGCAGGCAGCAGGAAGTGGAGAAATAGAAGTATCCTTATCAGGTGAACTGTTAAACCGTCCAAAATAATCACTTAAATCACTTCCAAATTTTGAGTCTATTGTCATTTTACAATCATCCTTTGGCCCTCTTATAGATTTTATTACAGCCCAGAAGTCACGAGAATTTTGCTTTAATCCACCAAACACTTCACTTCGTACAGGTATATCATGGACATACTTGTTTATTGTTCTTTGAATTTTATTTCGCAGGTTATTATTTCCATCTTCAATTGCTTTCTGTTTTTCCTTTTCAAGTTGCTTAATTCTACCATCAGCAGGTATTCTCTTCATCATGTCTTTAGGGTTCTCACGTTTCTTTGGTACAGTATACATACATCTCTTACAAAGCAAATGTAGCTTGAAATTGTTTCAGTGAAGTCACTTAAGGTTTCACAATTTTTCTTGAAAACATCCCAATCAGTAGTTTTAAGCATATCTTGCATGTTCTCAATATTCTCTCTTGATAGATCCCTGTTCACTTTAGATTTTGGTTAATGCATTTGATAACAATGACCATGTAAATAAAAATGTGTGAAAATTTGAAAAAAGAATAATGCTAGTTTGGTTTGCACCACATTTACTCTACAGACTACAGTCTGAGGACTAGTCATAAAATTAATACTTGGTGTCATAACTGCATAATCATGAAAATATATCCGAAAATGAACAGTACATGAGTATGCATAACTCACAATTGCCACACTCATAGCCGGGCGCCGGCTGGCCTACGTACTGTAAGTTACAGGCCACGCATGCGCTGGTGAAGACTGAAGGATAAAACGATGAATTAATTATTAACATAACATAACATAACATACTGTACCAACATAACAGGTTAAAGGGCAAAGGAGGGCTAAGGTCCCATAAGATGCCCTGAAGTCCATACAACCTTAACTGAAAACAAACCAACCAACACCAAACGAGCCAAGCCCAATCAGATTCTACCACAGTTATGGAAGAACTTGTCACTGTTAACCTTAAAGCAGTGCACAGAAGTGGAGTTAACTACCCACTTATGCAGAGTATTCCACTCGTTAACAACTCTATGAGAGAAGCTGTTCTTCCTAATGTCAAGCCTTCCAAAACACTTAACTAGCTTCTTACAATGGCCTCGAACCCAAGAACTACTCTGAACCTTTAAACAATTGCAAGATGACAAAGGATTCCTTTCAGAGAGAAATTTGTACACCTGAAGCATGTCCCCCCTAGGTAATCCTTCTCAACTCCAGGGTGGTAATTAAGTCCAAGATGCTTAAGTCTAACATAATAAGGTAGGCCTAGGTTCTCACCTGGGGTATAAGGCGAGTGGCTCTCCTCGGAACCTGCTCTAAAAGAAACTTGTCCTTTTCATAGTTCAGGGACTCCAAGCCTGGGCTGCATAGTGGAGATGGGGGCTTACCAACTGCTTATACAGATTTAGTGCAATTTCTTTACTAAAACTACAGAAATTCCTCTTGATCAATCCAAGCACCCTATTAGCCCTAGCAGCAGCAGCTGCACACTATCTAGATGGCTTTAAATCGCCAGCTGTAATAACTACACCCAGATCCTTCTCAAAAGTCACATCACTCAGAATACTACAGTACCATTCATGTTATAATCATAGCTGAAATTTTTAGGACCAAAGTGAAGGACTTTGCACTGCACATTAAAAGACATTTGCCAAGTCTGAGACCAAGAAGATAACCTATCCAAGTCTTTTTGCAGTAAGGAGGCATCATCCTTACCACTAACCTTCCTATATAGTGTCATTCCGCCATCTGTACATTCCGCCACTGGTTTCGCACCTTTCCGCCATGGCGGAAAGGTGCGAAACCTATGATGGAAAAACACTTAATTTCTAAAAGCCCATGAAACTAAAGGAATTGTTGTCCTTGCAACCACCGAAACATTTTAGTAGTCCAGGTCAGACAACAAGTAGGCCTAGAGGAATAGAGACATAGCTCGTAAAGTAAGGGTAGGTGGTGCCACCATCTGACGTCACGTGAAAGCCGTCGAACCGCACCTTTTTAGGAAACGCTGGAATCTTTGTGACTCATGCAAAAGAAATATCGGCTTTATGAATTTTGCCGGGGTTGTAAGACTATGCCAAGTTTACTTTACCTGTCTGATTCACGTTATTGTTTGTACATGCTGCTCTCAGCCCCGATACTAAATCCTCCAAAAATTTCCTCCTCTCGGCGGATTTCTGAAGCTAAGGTTTCTGTTAGCAAACAAACAGTTATCTCTCTTATCTGTTATTACTTACCCTTCAGTAAACAGAATGGTGGTCAAGTGAATAAGCCCTTTTGTTTGGTGGTCATAAAGGAGGTGGACAAGTGCAGGCAACTTAACTTGCTAAGTAAACCTAGCTGCTATTCTAAGAGGATAAAGCTACTTGGTGTTTATTCACCCATGGAAACAAACACAAAGGTGTGAGCAGAATTAGTATCGGGCTTGTTAGCCTCATGACCTAACATTTATAAATACTGTGACTTATTTTAAATAGCCTATGACCCAATCCTGTCTGCTTCATTCAACTGTGAAGCACCGATCACAATGCTTCCAACAAATCTCTAAACTCCATTCAGCCCTGTTCCTGTAATTTATAAGTCTGGTAAGTTCCAACCTATCCTATCTTACATTCCACAAAATAATGTGCTCATTCCGCCACAGCAAAAGTGCCTTTCCGCCATGGCGGAAAGGCACTTTTGCTGTGGCGGAATGAGCACATTTTCTATGGCGGAAAGCACCGATGGCGGAATGACACGCCCCCCCCCCCCCTATAGAGCATGGTATCATCAGCGAACTTACTAATACTAGGCCTAGATGTGAGCGAGCTATCAATATCACTGATGAAAATTAAGAAAAGAAGCGGGCCAAGAACAGAACCCTGTGGAACTCCACTTGTTGTAACTTCTTTCCAAGAAGAGAAATTACCATCAACAACAACTCTCTGAGATCTACCATTGAGCCATGAATTTATCCAGTCAGCGCATTGATCAAATGATATCGAGGCAGTGCTAAAATAGGTCATAAAATATGTTGCTATACGTTACGGTTGATTTGCATAAGATCCAATTTGACTGGAACCGTGCACTCCTGTAAACTGTCACCGAAACTTGAAGTTGAATGCCAGTGGACTGTCGCGAATCTGGCTTCTACAGTGTTTTGATTAGAATCTAAGTTAGGCTAGCTTTTGCCGAGATTGTAGGTAGGTGCTGCTGATTTGTCGGATCTGTAAGACACACTCGATCTTAATCGAATCCAAAGTCTTCAGGGAGCCGCTAGCAACTTCCTACACATGAACTGATATTAAACAAGATGAACTTTGATCATCGTATACTTGCTCGGTTTGTCACGTGAACGGTGAATGTGCCTTCTTTTATGGCTCGGAGAATGAATTTTTTCGGTGTCTTACATACTTCTCCATGTAAACACGATCACACTACGAACATACCCAACATTCTTCATATCAGTTACGCAGTTACATAACATAACATAACATAACATAACATAACATAACATAACATAACATAACATAACATAACATAACATCACATAACAGGTTAAAGGGCAAAGGAGAGCTAAGGCCCCATAAGGTGCCCTGAAGTCCATACAACTTTAACTGAAAACAAACAACCAACCAACACAAAACTAGCCCAGCCCATCTAGATTCTACATATACCACAGTTATGGAAGAACTTGTCGATGTTAACCTTAAAGACAGACTGTCATCACCCCAAAGTATATTTTTAGTGTATGTATATGAAAATTCTCAGTTGGTGACTGCTCTTTGATTGACATCAAAGTTTGAAAATTTGAAAGATGCAGAGTAGCTCACATTCCACACAAGGCAGAGAGAGTACTTTTATTACATTTTATAGCCTTGTATGCTCACGAGGACATGGCCTTAAGCAATGAAACAGGTTTATTCTTGCACAAGGAAGAGCCTCATACAGTTATGGGAGGAGCTAGAAGATGCATAGTTGGGAGAACTGGAACTGTCTGGGATCATGAAAATTCCCCTTTAAAGCTGTGCACCGATGTGGAGCTAACTACCCACTCAGGCAGACTATTCCACTCATTAACAACTCTATGAGAGAAGCTGAACTTCCTAATACCGAGCCTTGCAAAACACTTAATTAATTTAACTAGCTTCTTACAATGGCCTCGAACCCGAGAACTACTTTGCACCTTTAAATAATTGCAAGATGACAAAGGATTCTTTTCAGAGAGAAATTTGTACACCTGAAGCATGTCCCCCCTAATCCTTCTCAACTCCAGGGTGGTAAGCCCAAGATGCTTAAAGGCATTTTCCAGTGGCTTTTCATTAGGATCCTATGTGAAAGACACAAATACTCCAGTTCATGCCCTTCAAACCCCGTAGCAATATTCTTTTCCTAACTCGAGATATCTTACATTAAAGACTGCTTATTTTTGTCCAAAAATACCTCCACTTCTCATCAAGGTCACAGAATGTTACGTAAAGTGGGCACATTGCCTCAGATTTCTTTTGTTTTTCTTTATAATTGAATGTCCTGTTGTCCTTGAAATTTGATACTGCTGGGTAGTTTGAATATCTTTCCATGTAGATTTAGCATAAATCTAGCATAAATCTACAACATATGTAGGGCACATTAAACAAAGTTGACAAATATTCCCTACAGCAGTGTCAATGTTATAAAGAAATTCGAGGCTTTGTCAAATTAATGTGCCGAGATGACATCACAGTTTCCCATGATGCACTTCGTCTTGAGAAAAAATTGCATTTCTTTGAAAATGTATATCTTCCAAACGCTACAAGCTATTGAGATGCGGTTTTCACCTCCTAGATGAGAAACATTTTCTGCATTTTTTGAAGGTATTGATTTTTGTCACTGGCAAATCCCTTTAAGTCTAACATGATAAGGTAGGTGTTTCACCTCGGGTATAAGGCGAGTGCATGGCTCTCCTCTGAACCTGCTCTAAAAGAAACTTGTCCTTATCATAGAAGGGACTCCAAGCCTGGGCTGCATAGTCGAGGTGAGGTCTTACCAACTGCTTATACAGATTTAGTACAATTTTTTTATTAAAACTACTGAAATTCCTCTTGATCAATCCAAGCATCCTATTAGCCCTAGCAGTAGCTGCTGCACACTGTCTAGATGGCTCTAAATCGCCTGTAATAACTACACCCAGATCCTTCTCAAAAGTCACATCACTCAGAATGCTACCATTGTTATAAACATAGCTGCACTATTTCTAGGACCAAAGTGAAGGACTTTGCACTTATCTGCATTAAAAGACATCTGCCAAGTCTGAGACCAAGAAGATAACCTATCCAAGTCTCTTTGCAGTAAGGAGGCATCATCCTTATCGTTAACCTTCCTATAGAGCTTCGTATCATCAGCAAACTTACTAAAACTAGATGTGAGAGAGCTATCAATATCATTGATGAAAATCAGGAAAAGAAGCGGGCCAAGAACAGAACCCTGTGGAACTCCACTTGTAACTTCTTTCCAAGAAGAGAAATTACCATTAACAACAACTCTCTGAGATCTACCATTGAGCCATGAATTAATCCAGTCAGCACAACTGCCCTTGATGCCTAACCTATGCAGTTTAACCATAAGTCTACCTAATGGAACTTTATCAAAGGCTTTTTGAAAATCAAGGTAAATGGCATCCGAGTCAACACTGTGACCAGAATCAAGAGATAAAGAAACATCCTCAAGAAAGCTTAGTAAATTAGTAACACAAGATCTACTCGGTAAGAAACCATGCTGTGACAGATTGAGTAACCTATTATCTAAAAGATATTTAAGCAAACAATCCTTGATTACAGATTCCATAACTTTTCACACAATACCGGTTAAACTGACTGGCCTATAATTGCAAGGCAAGCTCCGATCCCCTTTTTGAAAATTGGAGTAACATAGCTATCCGCCAGTCAGCAGGGACAAAGTTTGAATCCAAAAACTTCTGAAAAATAATGCAAAGAGGAACTGACAAAATCTCGGAGCATTCATGGAGAATGGCAGGATGGATCCATCAGGCCCAGGGGCCTTACTAGCTTTTAAACTCTTCAACTAGGTACTAAAGATGGGTTGCTTTGAGTTATTTTGACTATCTCATTAAGTGGAAATTTTTACCATCTCCCCGATTTCAAAATGAACAATATAAATAATATGTTCCAATATGAATGATCACCCCGTTTTGGAAGTAAGAAGTCTTCTTCTCTACGAACAATAAGCTGTTACGGAGTTATATTGACCTTTTAATTGGCAGATCAATTAGTTTGATCACTTAGCCCCACACTTAAACTTCGACTAGGCTAGGTATCATCATTCATATCATTCAAACCAACATCATACTCTATCATTCAAACCAACAAGGACTTGCTACAAAAAAGTACAGCTTCTTTCCTCGCGCCATCAGAGACTGGAACCCAAGTTCTCCCCCAGAATATAACAATAGGCCTAACAGATCTTGAGGACCCCAAGCAATTCAAGGACTACTCCTTGAGGTGCCTCAGACAGATGTGGAGGACGCTTCTTTGTGCTCACCAAAACTTGCACGTTTGACTCCACCCAGCTAGAACTAGAAGTGTTGTGCAGCATTCTTCCAGATCCAGAACGCTGCTACGCAGGCTAACTCTGACACTGACTTCACGGCCATAGTGCAGGGTTGTCAACTCTCACGCATATTCAGCGTGAGAGTCACGCGTTTCGGTCAGTGGCGTAGCCAGGATTTTTGTCAGGGGGGCAAGAGCACCAAGATTCCCCCCAATAATCAGTGTTCTCCTCAGGTCCAAATTTTGTCTGGGGTGCTTTCCTCTGACCTGGCTGATGTGAGTGATCGCCGTCCTGGGGAGGGGTCTAAGGGGAGGGGGTGTCCCCCTCCCCTTTGGAATATTTTTGCTCATATAAGGTGGGCTAGATGCAAAATAGTGCCAAATTTGGTGCTAAATGTAAACTGAATACATCACCAAGAATTTTTTTTTTTTTTGGTAGCTTTTTTATCTTGCTTGTCTTCAGGTCTTGGTGAATTTTTTGTGAGTCCTACTGGTAGATCAGAATCACAGTGGGTGAAGTACAGTAATTAAGTGAACCCTGGTACACCTTTCCCTTCATCAGTTCACCACATTCACTACAATCCGTCAAAATTTACGAGGACCTGCCCTTGTAGCAGAGTATAGCACTTGACCACTGACCCATTCTAACAAACTGCCTATACCACAATGCTGCTGCTTTAATTATCAAGAAACATTGGAAGTATACAGTAAAAGGACAGAGTCCCTTGTCAGAGGTCCAGAGATCCCATGCTGTATAAAACAGATAGTAAAACATAACTAGTACAACTGTAAGCATGGTGTCATCATTCCATCTCTGAAAACCTTAATGAGGATTGGTTGTGCCAGTGTGACATATACTTAAGTAAAGTGTACTGGTTGAGAAATTTAAAATTTTACCAGATCATGCGCAAATTTCACCATATATTCACTTTTAAAATTTCCCCCAAGATTTTTCAGAGGGGGCAACTCGCCCCCTGTCCCCCCTGGCTACGCCACTGGTTTCGGTGCAATCTCACGCTCTCACGATCATGGGCCGCTGCTCTAAGAAATTTTGTTTAGGGGGGCAACTAAATGAAACACAAGTCCGCCTCAACAACATTAATGGTCAGCTCCGGATAGTACAATACGGTTATTATTATGTACTACGTACAGCGATGCCCCATGTAGATTTCAAGAGCTTCAAAAACCATTTCAGGCAGTCAGTCATTAGCTGACTACTTAAAAAATAAAAATACAACCATATCAGCTGATCGCTACTCCATACAGGGGGGCGGGGGGAGTAAGACCGGGCAGGTGAAATGGGCAGAGCAGCTTGATTCATTTGTATAAAATGAGCCCCACGGTTACATATTTTGTTGTTTCTTTCATTGTGTCACAATATGTTTCAGCTTTGCCAAGAAACCAAAAAATGTTGGTTTTCTGGATTGCTTTAAAGACAGACAGTCATCACCCCAAAGTATATTTTTAGTGTGGGGGTATCAAAATTCTCAGTTGGTGACTGCTCTTTGATTGACATCAAAGTTTCTGTTAAAATTTGAAAGATGCAGAGTAGCTCACATTCCACACAAGGCAGAGAGAGTGCTTTTATTACATTTTATAGCCTTGTATGCTCACCAAGACATGACCTTAAGCAATAAAACAGGTTTATTCCTGCACAAGAAAGAGCTTCATACACTTATGGGAGGAGCTAGAAGTTGCACAGTTGGGAGAATTGGAACTGTCTGGGATCATGAAAATTCCCTTTTAAGTTCTTAGACTTACTAAAATTTCCGTAGAGCACTAAAGACACTTGAAAACGATGAAATAATAGCACCATTTTGGATCTTATAGTACCGTTACAAAACGATTTTTTTACAGGATGATAATCAACACGGCTAATGGGTTACGTATAATGACCCTGAAAGCTCTGTGTCAGCAAAATCATGGGCATTTAACTCCAGCATTACCGTTACCCTCTGTAAATGGTGTTATATGATGCCTAAGCTACAGATTACAAATATCACAGCATGTTCATTTGTTTTGATTACCTTACCGTGATCCGATCAATTGGGGCACGAACCGGAATCTTGTCAAATATTTGACAAGATTTGTTTCAAAATTGACTAGAACTGGTTCAAAAATGAAACTATTCGTTTCATTTATGAGCTGAATCTAGTCAAAGATTTGGCAAAATTCTGGTTCGTCCCCCTATTGATTAGATTCTCTTTAAATTTGACTAGGGCATTTTTAGAGTGTAGCTCACACGGTAGGTTCATCTGTGATGTCTGAAGTACTTATAGTAGCAAACAAGCAATGAACTTAGAAAACGCGCGAGAAGCTCGTCGAAAAAAATGTCGTTTTGAAAGCACTTTATTAATGTTTAACCTTCACATTGTATTGGAAAGTTATTCACTTCTTCAATTTTAAAACGAGTGAAGGAAAAGGGAGGGCTTTACCCACCTCGAATTACATGTTTTATTTATTATTATTATTATTATTATTATTATTATTATTATTATTATTATTATTATTATTATTATTATTATTATTATTATTATTATTATTATTATTATTATTATTATTATTATTATTATTATTATTATTATTATTATTATTATTATTATTATTATTATTATTATTATTATTATTATTATTATTATTATTATTATTATTATTATTATTATTATATTATTATTATTATTATTATTATTATTATTATTATTATTATTATTATTATTATTATTATTATTATTATTATTATTATTATTATTATTATTATTATTATTATTATTATTATTATTATTATTATTATTATTATTATTATTATTATTATTATTATTATTATTATTATATTATTATTATTTATTATTATTATTATTATTATTATTATTATTATTATTATTTATTATTATTATTATTATTATTATTATTATTATTATTATTATTATTATTATTATTATTATTATTATTATTATTATTATTATTATTATTATTATTATTATTATTATTATTGTTATTGTTATTGTTATTGTTATTGTTATTGTTATTGTTATTGTTATTGTTATTGTTATTGTTATTGTTATTGTTAATTGTTATTGTTATTGTGATTGTGATTGTGATTGTGATTGTTATTGTCATTGTCATTGTCATTGTCATTGTCATGGTCATTGTCATTGTCATTGTCATTGTCATTGTCATTGTCATTGTCATTGTCATTGTCATTGTCATTGTCATTGTCATTGTCATTGTCATTGTCATTGTCATTGTCATTGTCATTGTCATTGTCATTGTCATTGTCATTGTCATTGTCATTGTCATTGTCATTGTCATTGTCATTGTCATTTTCATTGTCATTGTCATTGTCATTGTCATTGTCATTGTCATTGTCATTGTCATTGTCATTGTCATTGTCATTGTCATTGTCATTGTCATTGTCATTGTCATTGTCATTGTCATTGTCATTGTCATTGTCATTGTCATTGTCATTGTCATTGTCATTGTCATTGTCATTGTCATTGTTATTGTTGTTATTATTATTGTTATTTTTATTGTTATTATTATTATGATTCTTAATATTATTATTATTATTTTTATTATTTATTATTATTATTATATTATTATTATTATTATTATTATTATTATTATTATTATTATTATTATTATTATTATTATTATTATTATTATTATTATTATTATTATTATTATTATTATTATTATTATATTATTATTATTATTATTATTATTATTATTATTATTATTATTATTATTATTATTATTATTATTATTATTATTATTATTATTATTATTATTATTATTATTATTATTATTATTATTATTATTATTATTATTATTATTATTATTATTATTATTATTATTATTATTATTATTATTCTTATTTATTATTATTATTATTATTATTATTATTATTATTATTATTATTATTATTATTATATTATTATTATTATTATTATT